>JACRUU010000024.1:6068312-6073312 GCA_030449085.1 Kryptopterus vitreolus
GTCAGGTTCCTCACCGTCACCATTCCCCCTACGGCCCCTCCCTTAGTGCGACTCATATCAGAAGCACTGGGGTCTCGAGGGTTAATAAGCGTAACTGTTCCATTTCCTCGGTGAGGCAGCGGGATGATTTTTAACTCCACCTGGGCGGTGGACTCCCCGGCCGCGTTGATAGCGATGCACGTGTACGCCCCATCGTCTCTGGCACGGGTGACCAGGAAATCCAGTGTTCCGTTGTAATACGAGTGTATGCGGCTGGAATTGGCCACAATTCGGTCGTCTGGCGATACCCAGTGGATGACTGGTTCGGGGTCACCGATGGCGCGGCACTTCAGCGTCGCCCTCTGCCCTTCTAGGACCCACAGCTTGTTGCTGTTGCGGGTGATTAGCGGAGGCTCGCATATGAACTCTTCCTCAGGGATGGACCAAAAATAACGTCCGGCAAGATGTACAGGTGTGGCACAGGTCTCCATATCGTCCTCTCGAATCAGCCTCCGCAGCCACAACAGCTCGCAATTGCAATGCAAAGGGTTTCCACCAAAGTTCAAGCTGATGATGGTGTTGTAGGGTGTGGGGCTAACTACCCCGATCTGCGAGCGTGAAAACAAGGGGTCAGGGGGAAGCGTCTGGAGCCTGTTTGAGGTCATGTCCAGACGCGAGAGCTTGTACAGTTCGCTGAACGAACCCTCAGCAACCTGGTCTATGAGGTTGTGGTCCAAGTTGAGGGTGCTGAGGCTGGCCATGTTCTGGATGGCTTCCCAGGGAACCCTGCGGAGGTTATTGTAGGACAGGTCCAGGTCTTCCAGCGTTAGCAGGAAGTCGTCAAAGGCATCTGCTGAGACATCGGTAAGCTGGTTGTTGTTTATGAAGAGATGCTGAAGGTTAAGAAGGCCTGTTAAATCCTGAGGTCCCACCACAGTCAAGCGGTTAGTGTCCAGATGAAGTGAGCGCAGGCTTTCCAAATCGCCAAAAGCCAGCGGACGCAGGGCGTGGATGGTGTTACGAGACAAAGTCAAATCCACTAATCCGGACATGTTGGCAAAGTCCGGCCCACCGACCTCCAGGATGTAATTGTCTGCAAGACGGAGCTCCACAGTGCGGCGGTCAATGTTGGGTGGGACAAAGAGCAGTCCTTTATTAACGCACAGAGTGCTTAGAGACTCCGACAGGTTCCGACACACACAGTGGAAAGGACAGATGGAAACCATGCCCCATGTTTCTCCAGCGAACACACCTGGACAGCAGCCCAACACGATGTAATTCACTAGGCCTAACCAGACGAAAGACCAAGTGCTTATAAGACAGGAATCTGCTCTTTTGCGGCCAGTGCATTTTTTCTCTCGCAGCTGTTCCAGCGGTAGCTCCTGTATTCTGGATATGCAGAGCAGACCTGGACTTGGCATGATAGATTTATTTGTCCACAGACCTGCGCGAGAAAGATAAGCCACAGTGTTAGCCGTCCCATCTCGACAAATGACCCGCGTCACTGGAATTATTTCACTTGAATTGAGGCTACGTAAATCAATAAAATATTAACAGCTTAAACGGTCACTCGGTCTGGGGACTTTCAGCACATGTCAGGTATTTCTATTAATATTCTATAGGCCTGATTTTTCCATTTGAGGTATTCGTATTACAGATGGATGTGGTTCTCCGTTAATTACAAATGTGCCTTGGTGATGTACTCGTTCGTCGCCTAGATGATTACTTTAACTACTTCTACACAGCACAGAGAAAAGCAGACTCCCATCATTGGATTGGATTCTATTATTTAAGAAACGCATGCGATATATATATATATATATATATATATATATATATTATATATAATCATATATATATATATATATTACTATATATATCACACACACACGAAAGTGTTACGCCATACGAATGCATTTTCAATTATAATAATAATAAAAATATTGTGATAATGTAATATCTTTCTCAATTTTGCTAAAAGTGAAATATCCAATTTATAGCAGAGGAAGTTATGTGGTTTTGTATTTTCATTGGAAAACATACTGCTGCTATTTATTTATGGAGAGGGTCTGTGTTTTTTGCTAGAAAAGCTGCCTATGGCTAATGACTTCAACACAAGTAGAATATAAAGCAACCAATACACTAACCATTAACTCGTCGTGAACCTCCTGCCTAGCCTGGTGCTATCCTCAATGTCAACCAATTAAATGTTTGAAGCCAGTTAATGTAATTAATATATAACTAAATATTCCCAGGTTGAGTGAGCGAATTAGTAAAATGTGCATTTTCCAAACTTCATGGTTCATGGCTTTTGCTTTCATTCATTTAGCAAATGGAACCGTTTTACTGAGCCAGGATCAGAAGGTGCTTATTAACGTAATGCTAAGCAAAATAGCTGGTTTAATTGAGGTCTTTATTGTTGTACTGTTTTAAGGTAGATGAGCAATAACGAGGCCTTTTTTGTAGCGGGTCATTTGAAGGTTTAAAAAAATATATATATAACTTGCATTTGTTATTCATACAAACTGAGTAGCTTGGGGATTGAGGGCCTTGCTCAGGGGCCCAGAGTTGGCGTTGTCGTGCGAATGAGATTTGAAGCGACAACCGTTCGGATCCAAAATACAAATATTTTACACTATTGCAGGTATAATTTACTGTAATGAGTGTGTATACACATTTAAAATGCCCCCCCCCCCCCCCCCCCCCCCCCCTTCCCAAATGACTAGCACAGTTCTGTTCTCCAGAAGTGTTGCTTCTACATCACGGCTTGATTATTGACGTCTCTGTGTACACAGACGAAGTCGCTTTACTTTGGCTCTGTATCCTTTTGTTTGTTCTTGACTCCATTGCCCGCTGCTTTTCCTCCAGCGCTCTGATTGCTCCATTGCTCTGATCTATGACTGGCCGCATGTGCGCATGCAGGGTATTGTGTGCTGTGTCACGCCGTGCGTTATAAACCCTGTCGGTGTGTAATGAAGCCGGATTGCTTTTTACGAGCGTGATCAAAGCTCCGCCGCTTTTCCAACACGCCGTCCGCGTCCGCCCGCTCGAGTGGATTAAATACGCTGCAGATGATGGGGTTCTTAAATCGGGGGGGGGGGGTGTTGTGCGCCTTCGCGTCGCTTTGACCGTTTGGTTTCGGAATATTTGAAATTATGGCAGGTTTACAATACCGGCCACGCTGTCATGCACGATGAGTCGGATAGAGCAGTGGGAATGGAGGGGAAACAGGATTGTGAGGGGTGCCGTTAATTTAAGATGGGAGTAACTACGTACAAAGGCATGCACTTAGTTTGCGTCCTGACATTCGCAAATGCCTCTGTTGTATATTATGGGCTTGTTTGGCTTTAACTGGACTGGAAGGGAATACATTCGTTTGAGTGATTCATCACTAGAGACTGCATAATCTATTGCATCATGGGTTTTTTTTTTTTTGGGGGGGGGGGGGGGGGGGGGGGGGGGGGGGGGGGGGGGGGGGGGGGGGGGGGGGGGGGGGGGGGGGGGGGGAGGGGGGGGGTTTGGATTGTGAAGAAATTGTCTGGAAAAGCCTCCGAATAATGTCATGGAATTACATCTGGTGTGTGTGTGTGTGTGTGTGTGTGTTCATACCTGAAAAGTCTGTGTTGTATCAAGATTGAAAACGATCCCTTGTCCTGCCCATTCTTTTCCACGTGACTCCTCGCCAATGTCGGAGAGGAAAATCCAAGTGACAAAATGCAGCGGATCGCCGATGTGTCGTTTATTTTTTTTTCCCCCCTTTACTCCTTGAATGTCACCACGTCCACGCTGCTTCATTCCACCAGATGCGAGATGACCTGACCAATTATCCGGTGACAGTCACATTTCCACCCCCACCCCCCCCACGATGTCCGCTTCCCCACAGAGTCCTTTGCTTACACCCATGGCGTTCACATGCAGGTCGCGTGTACAATAAAGGCACGGCTCATTATCGGCATCGATCGTTCCTTCCTTCCTTTTTTTTTTTTTTTTTTTTCTTTTCTTTTTTCTTTTTATTCATAGATTCAAGGTTTCTCCATCTGTGTCACAAATCCCACATGAGCAACATCACGGCAGGGTTTTTCCGGAGCGTTATTGAGACCTCTCCCCAGCTACAGAAAGGGCATCAGTTTGTCTGATCGGGTTGGAGTGCTGGTAAAGAAAAAGGGGGGGAAACAAGGACTGAACATATTAGACATGAGATACGAGAGCGATGAAAGCAGCTATGGCTTTTGGACGAAGCTTTGAATGTTTTAGTCTTTTGGCATTTGTGCTTAATTAATTATTCATATTTCAGCAGGATTTTAAAACGTTCCGAGGCGGACTTCCTCCGATCATTCGGCGTGATTAGCATTAGAGGTCGAAAAAAATTAATTCAAGGGAAAAAAAAAGTGACGCGTTACAGCAAGTAATCCAATTAGGCAGGCTTTCACATCGTCCCTGTGGGCTGTGATACTACCCTATGCCTGTGTGTGTGTGTGTGTGTTTGTGTGTTCACATGCATTACAGCTCGACTTAATGTGCATTTATGAAACTCGGATTTCCACGGCATGATTCTTGCGAATGTCTACTTTAAACCCATCTCTCTCGTCTCCCCTCACAACCTCTCCAGAACACATTTATTAAAAAAAAACAAACTCACCTATTCATGGCTCTTTATCTTCTCCCTAGTATCCAATCCTGAAACATCCCCCTGTCATCTCCTCCACCTTATACTTTCCTTTATGGAAATGAGTGATTGAGCGTCCTCGCATCCGTGTTCATGTCTTCCTTCCTCCCGCCTCCCTCTTTAGTCCTGCGATCATCCAGGACGAGCTTCGGCGCCTCTTGATCACCAGGTGATGTGTTTAAAAAGGTGCCAGGCGCTGTCGTTTGTGGTATGTCATCGCTCGACAGGATTTTATTATTATTATTATTATTATTATTATTCTTTTTTCCCTGTTTCCATCCCGTCTCCGTGCCTGAGCCGCCCCGGTTTTGCAGGCGGAGATCGTGTTAGTGTCGGTGTGTGCGCGCAGGAGTGA
>JACRUU010000024.1:6075812-6173312 GCA_030449085.1 Kryptopterus vitreolus
AATTATTTTAAACCGGTCTCAATTTTACAATGTTCATGTATCGCTACCAGAATGAAGTGCTCATTCGCCATATTACGGATGTTTATTTTCCGTTTCTGTGGTGGTGTAATTCTTTCATCCGCCGATCCAAATATAATTTTCTGTATTGAGAATGAAAATGAGACGAGCGTGACACAGCCAACAGCCTTCATGTTATTGGTGTGAATCTCTCCTGGACGTTTTATTTATTTATTTTATTGTGAAAGTGCAAGTTTAGCAAAATAATTTAGGGCTTGGTGAAGTTACTAACAATGTATTGGTGTGTGTTTTGATGTCATGATACGGATATTAAATGTAATTCCCACTGGTCTTAAAACAGTCTTAAAGTCTTGATTGAGCCGGACGTGACCTGAGGTGGTATGAGGAAGAAACATTGACAGGAACCCGTCTCCAAAGCCGAACCTGTCCTTATCTGGGTGACACTGAATGTCCATCCATTTTAGTTTCAGCATTGTCGAGGTGTCCATTGATGGGTGTTTAAATGCCACCTGTGGTTCGAAGCCGTTATACCCGTCCTCAAAGCTTCTGTGTCGCGTCGTGATCCTCAGGCGGTTGATGCGAAACAATCACCAGGTGCTCAATCAAAGAGAGAACCCCATTCAGACGACCCATGAGAGGAAATGGACAGGAACACTGGTGTCTGCTACCTCAGGAGCATATATAACTCTTCCTGTCTTTTTATTTCTTCTGGACTGAAAAGATCCCAAACTTGCATCTAAACACCCTTTAAATTGGAAGGCGAGCGTCCAATGATGCACCAGGCAGAATCACATGCATCATTCGTACACACATTAAAGTAGGCGAACCTGCATGGCAGATTCAGGAAGAATAAGAGTACAAGAAGTTACCGAGGCATCATCATGTCGTCTCTTTTAGATTGGGTTGTTTTTCTTGGCCCGATGTGTTTTTAGGGGGCCGGTGGGTGCACATCAGTCTGGAAGCAAAGCTATATATAGAGGCCTGACTGTAGGCAGCAGGCCGATGAGTAGCTCACACCAGACGAAAATCATACCGACCTGGTGTTTCAGTTTTCTACTAAGACAACCCCCATACAGACCCCCCCCCCGGGACAAGGTTCAAAAGAGTAGAAGACGTGGTGTGTCTTATTTTTATCGCGTTCACAATATATCTGCCGGATGGGAACGGAAATCCATACCAGATTAACTGGTGGTGATTAACTGTGGTGAGTCTCGTTTCCCCTGCATAATTTCCATTTAATATGCATCAGCAAATGAATTCCTTGTTAAAACAACTTGTAGTTCATAAATCAAGCTGGCACCGAAATCCCGTGCACAGTGCAGTGCGTTGCGGTCGATGTCACTGTGTGGGTGTGCTCAGCGTTTATCAGTCACCTCTACAGTACTTTTCGTAGCTTTTATGGAGGAAAAATATGGAGATCACAGATTCCTTTTTTTGATACACAATACATTGCGATATTTCATTTGGATAACTTTGACACGGGGAGATTTTATTTATTTATTTATTTTCTCCGTGTTTTGCAGACAATCCTATAAGATGTCAGATATGACTGTATTGTATATGTACTGACTATAAATGATGCTGTATGCTTTTTTTTTTTTATTGTTATAGAAGTGCACTATCGTAGATGGTAACAATAAAACCAGGGGTGGACAAAGTACCATGTACAGATGCTCGCCACCCAACGGATAAACACTTTACGAACTTTCACCGAACAAACCTGTCCACAAAGTAAAATTGGTTCGGGGTTGAAAAACAAACGCGCCGCTAGCTAGTCACGGAGATTAACGAACGCCGAGCGCAGCAAACGAGTGTAATAACCATGTAATGCCACCTCCTCCACACACATTACTTACCACATCCCATGGTACTTACTGTATACATTACTGTATTATTTT
Organism: Kryptopterus vitreolus; assembly: GCA_030449085.1. Taxonomy (NCBI): domain Eukaryota; kingdom Metazoa; phylum Chordata; class Actinopteri; order Siluriformes; family Siluridae; genus Kryptopterus; species Kryptopterus vitreolus. The sequence continues at coordinate 6,077,729 of JACRUU010000024.1, forward strand.
ACACTGTTTGTTCATTTCTAATGTATTGTTATTGTTTTTAAAACTTTTCTTAAGTCAGCATTTAGTAAACTACTAGCATATATCTGATGAAAATAGTTAGGAGACATGCGTAGTCAATAACGAACCCCACGAACTAATTCATACTACGAACGAACTCTTGTGGGGTGGGGAGCGTCTGTACTTGAGTTACGTAGAGGTAATGTAGGTAAAATAATACTACGGTAAAGTAAATGTGCCCCCTTTAAACATTAAACCAACGTATATAAACTAAAATACTAGATTTGTAATTTGTCTGACTCGGTTTATGTATGTAAAATAATGTAGCACGCCAATCTATCAATGGAATGATGTTAATTAATGTGTTCAATGATCATGAGGTCAACAAAAAGAAATCGCATAAATAAGGCCAGGCATGTTGTGGCAATTGGTCATAATTTGTTGTACTTATATTTTCTTCTTGCTGCTGAGCTGTAATTTCGGGCTAAGTGGGAGGTGGGAGTTCAGTGGTTAAGATATTGACCTCTGGATCAGAAGATCGCAGGTTCAAATCCCACCACCACCACCACCAAGCTGCTGCTAGTGGGCCCTTGATCAAGCCCTTTAATCCTCAGTTTCTCAGCTGTAAGTCGCTCTGCCAAACACCACCATGTTCAAAACGGAGCACTCTGTACCCCGATTATTGTTTTCCTGCTGCCCACCTCTAAATAAAACCACCTGGTTAATATTCCCTCTCACCAAAGCAGCTCTGACCCAAATAGAAAAATAGACATGGACTCCACAAGATCTCTGACAGTGTATTACTGTGGCAGGAATCAAAACTTTTTGCAGTACATCCTTTAAGTCTTGTAAGTGTGATGAAGCCTGCAAGGATCAGAATTGTTTGTCCAGCACATCCTACAGATGCTTGTTCGGATTGTGACCCGGGGAATTTGGAGGCCAAGTTCCTCAAACTATTTCTGAACAAGGTGTAGAAGGAACCCACTATCATTAAGGTTCTTGGTCTTTAATAATGCCTAGTTAGGAGTCGGTGTGACACCTGTGACTGACAAATTCCAAGGTTTCCTCCCAGAATTTTATCCAGAACATCGAATTATCTCCAAAAACATGTCAGAAAAGAGGGGCACGGTGGTTTAGTGCTTAGCACGTTCGCCTCACACCGCCAGGGTCCGGGTTCGATTCCCGTCTCGGCCATGTGTGTGTGGAGTTTGCATGTTCTCCCCGTGCCTCAGGGGGTTTTTCTCCTGGTTCTCCGGTTTCCTCCCGGTCCAAAAACATGCACGATAGGTTGATTGGCACCTTGGAAAATTGTCCCTAGTGTATGAATGTGTGTGTGTGTGTGTGTGTGTGTGTGTGTGTGTGTGTGTGTGTGTGTGAGTGTGTGTCCTGCGATGGGTTGGCATTCCATCCAGGGTGTATCCTGCCTTAATGCCCATAGACGCCTGAGATAGACACAGACTCCCCGTGACCCGAGAGAAGATCGGATAAAGCGGTAGAAGATGAATGAATGAATGAACATGCCAGAAAAATTGACACCGTAAATCAAAGCGATATAACATTGAATTGAGGAAATTTACCGTTTTAAGGATAAAATTTAATTGGCTTTTATTTTATTTGATACAACAGCTTTAAAATAAGTTGGGACGGAGAAATAAAAGTCTAGAAAAAGTATGTTTTATTAGAATCAAGTAGTTTTCAAACAAACATTTTGCAACTTAATTGACAAGAGGTCAGTACGATGACTGGTGTAAATAGTGATGACTATCGGTGTAAATAGTGTATCTTTGAAATGCAGGGTCTCTCAGTAGTAAAGATGGGCAGAGCGTCATCAATATGCGAGCGTTTGTTTACAAATTGTAGAGAATAATGTTTCTCTGCACAAAATTGCTAAACAGTGGTATATCTTGTTATTTATAGTACATCATTTCATCAATGGTTTAAAAAAAGAATCTGGAAAAGTCTTTGTATCGGATACGAGGGTGAAAAATGAACACTGGATGCTTTTTATCTTCGGGCCCTTTGGCGGCCCTGCAGTTGAGCTCATTAGCGCCTCCAAAAATCGTCAACACAAGTTAATCTCGAAAATGCAAAGTAGTAGTCATGTGTGAACATGATCAAGAGACACTGGCATCGTCTCTGGACACAAATACATGTGAAGTGTACTGAGGCAGTGTGGGGAAAACTGTTCTGTGAATGGACACATCATAGTTTTCTTTTTTGGAAACCATGGCCACCACATATTTCAGAATAAAGTATTAAAGAGGATAGGGACCATCCGGCTTCTGTTATCAGCATGGAGGTCAATAGGTGGAAAGGGCAGCGTTGGAGAAAGTTTATTTCATGGATAGCCATGGATATTTGAGCAAAACAATGCTTCTATTAAACAGAATGGGTTGGTAGTAGAATACTAGAATATCACCACAAAAACTGGTATTTTGGTAAACGTATTGATTCGCTTGTCTAATGCAGTTTGACCAGTGTCGGTCCTTCGCTTTACGCTTTCCAATTTTTCACCAGCATTGACAACTTACTGCTTTTTTGCTACTTTATATATATATATATATATATATTCTTGGTTATGTTTGTTTCCTTATTCTAATGATATATACCGTAGATGCGTGTTATCCACGCCGTGTTGCTAATATTAGCTTAGACTGCAAAATGGTTATAGCATCTGTGCATGCTTTTTTTTTTTTTTTTTTTTTTTTTTTTTTTTTTTTTTTTTTTTTTTTTTGTTTTTTTTTTTTTTTTTTTTTTTTTTTTTTTTTTTTTTTTTTGTTTTTTTTTTTTTTTTGTTTTTTTGTTTTTTTTTTTTTTTTTTGTTTTGTTTTTTTTTTTATTTTTTTTTTTGTTTTTTTTTTTTTTTTTTTATTTTTGGTTTTTTTTTTTTTTTGTGTTGTTTTTTTTTTTTTTTTTTTTTTTTTTTTTTTTTTTTTTTTTTATTATTTATTTTTTACAATTTTCTAAAAACACAAACCATAAAGTATTAAAACACACTCAGGAAGCAGTGAGAAGCCACTGGGGTGTTTTCCATGCTGATAGAATACAGCTCGGTCTGATCAGCTACCAGCTGCCAAAACACACTGAGCTGATCAAACTTGCGAGGCCATCTTTGCCAGGAGGTATTTGCCAGCTTCCTTTTTTTTTTTTTTTATCCGGATTGATCTATATAATTATCTTACTGGCGTTTTGGGAGCGAGTTCTCTCCGAGCTCAGGCTGGATTTTTCTGCCGAGATAACAGAATTACTCCCCTGCTGAAATGCACATGAAATGTTTTATATTAAATATGGTTTGCCTCTGAAGTGGGAAGGTCCAAGTATATTTCTTATATCAAGGCAAAACTCTATCGTCGGTGTTAAATATTTAACCAGAAAATATGTTTATTAAGATGGTCTGTCTTAGAAATTTGAAATGAAAAAATAAAAAAGCGTAGCATCTTATTCACCATCCTCTACAGGCTGCTCAAACACCGAGCAGGTCACTGATCAGGCATAACGTTACGACAATCTGCCTAATATTTTGTTTGCTCCTGAACCATCAAACATTTACTCAGCATTTACTCCTTCACTCGTCTGTTGGATTCGGACTACACGGGCCAGCCTTCGCTCCCCACGCACACCAGTGAGATTCGCCTTTTACTGCTCTTTTCAATTCATATGGACTTTAATGACCGCAGGTGCATTTGTGTTCCTCGGAGACTTTCACCTTCATGTGCAGGTTCTTCACTAGTTATCTCAGACAAGCCGTGGCCGCCTTCTCGCCAGTGGTTATCGCTCTGTAGTGGTGTCTGGCTATGACTACCTTTCTGTGCCTCCTATATTTATTGGCTGCCAGCTCTCTGGCTGCCATCTATCCACTCTTAATTTTGCCAGTTTGTTTAGGCAAACGCTTGGCCTTGAAGCTCTCTTTAGTCTCTCTGTGTGATTTTTTTTTTTTTTTTTTTTTTTAGAGCTGCATTGTGTTGGGAAGGTTTCCCCCCCCCTGAGCAGCCGCCTACTTGATGCAGTCGTAGTAAAAACCGGGAGGCTAGTAGGCAGTATTTCTGTTTTTTATTTATTTATTTATTTCCCACCAATGGAGAACTGCTTGGCAAGGGAGAGAAGAAAATAGTGTGTTTTTTTTTTTTCTCTGGACACCAGCCATCACGCGAATACTACAGTGGCAAACAAAGTCAAGCCTCAAGTAAAGGTGGTAGCTCAGTGGTTAAGGCATTGGCCCCCTGGACCGGAAGATCACAGGTTCAAATCTCACCAACACCACCACCAAGCTGCCACTAGTGCCCCCTTGGGCAAGGCCCTTAACCCTCAATTTCTCAGTAGTTAGTCACTCTGGATAAGGGCGTCTGTAAATGTAAGTACAGAATAAAGCACTAAAGCACAGGCTGTCCTAATCTGTCCGTTTATTTATGTCGACTTTATATGCTGAATATTGGAGCATATTTTTTTTGCTAAACAATTACTGTTGAATTGAGCTGAATGTTTTGCTGAGTCTTAATTCCCCTCATTGTTGAGTCTTCTCCACCTCGTGTTCTGTTTATAGGTTCTGTGTTTGTGCTCAAGTCTTGTATGTGTGCTGTGGGAGTTAAAAAGGGGGTTTGGAGTGGTGAAGGATGTAATATCGGTTCTGCAGTCATGAGAAATCTGGGTCATAGTGTGCCGAGTCATCAGTCTCTCTCTCTCTCTCCTCTCTCTCTCTCTCTCGCTCTCTCTCTCTCTCTCTCTCTCTCTCTCTCTCTACTCTTCTATGTCTCTATCGTAACGATGTAATTGAATATGTAGGCACTTTATCCGTTCGGAATGAACAGATAATGTATTTTAATCGATGCGAATGCAGATTTGATTAGGAGGTGCGGTGCATTATTTTATATATATATATATATATATATATATATATATATATATATATATATATATATATATATATATATATAGATATATATATATATATATATATATATATATATATATATATATATATATATATATATATATATCTATATACACACACAGTGGATGGATAGATAGATATAGATAGATATAGGATGGATATATAGATGGATGGATGGATAGATATAGATGGATGGATGGATATAGATAGAAAGATAGATAGATAGATATAGATGGATAGATAGATTTACAAATTGTGTGTATTATGTGTGGGATCGTATGGAGACCCTCCTCTCGTGATCCATTATTCACTCTTATCAAAGATAAAGTACCCAATAAAGAATGTTTTCCTCTTTTTAGATATAAAGGCACATTTATTAAATGATAATATTAAATAATATGAGTGCATATTTGTTCAAATGAATATTTTTGCGTGTCTGGAACGGATTAACCGTATTTACATGATTTCTTAGGAGGAAATGTGTTTCGGTATAAGAGCTGTCTCAGAACAAATTGCACTCGTCAACCGAGGTTCCGCTGTATATTGTATACCTGTATGTAAATCGTCAATCACTTTAGTGAACAGCACCGGTGAAGAAATGACCATGAAATGGGAGATATATATGGCAGGGTGAAAGTCTCTCTGAGTGAGCTTGAAGTCTTTCAGGATGAAAGTGGAGAAGTACTGTTGTGTAGTTTGTGTTGTGTCACGGGTCTTGTTACGTCAAGGTTTGTGCCATGTCAAATGTCATGTTGTGTCTTAAGTCAAGTTTGTCTCGTGTCAACGGTCATGCGTCGTCTCATGTCTTGTTTCGTCATATCAAGGGTCATATCTTGTCTCTTGCCTCGTCTCATGTCAAGGGTTGTGGCTCGTCTTGTCTCGCGCCTTGTTTTTTTTTTGTCATGTCTCATGTAATGGAACGTCACGTCTCTCGTCAAGGGTCTTCTCTTTTCCCGTGTCTTGTCTCATGATGTAGTAAAGGTATTGTCTTGTGTCATGTCTGGTCTTGTCAAGGGTCATGTATTGTCAAGATGTATCTCTCGTTAACCTCTTATTACCTGAATTTATATACAATCATATACCGTAAATTCTGGACTATAAAGCGCACCTGCATATAAGCCGCATCCGCTCTATTTAAAAAACAAAACCCAAAAAAATCATAAATAAGCCGCACCTGCATACAAGCCGCATCCGCTTTTGAATTGTAAATGTACATGTATGTACCTAAATAGATCCTTTCCTAACCTGTATTTTAACACGGTGTAACGGTGGACGCTGCACAGAGACGCGGAGATCCGGAATTCATACAAAACAGGATTTATTAGAATAAAGAACTCAGGAGACGCCGCTCATACGGAGCGGCCAGACAGACAAAGGTTAGGCATAAACATATATCGAGCGTCCGTGTCCGCGACACTAGGTATGTGCTACGAGCCCGGACGGGGATTGTAGGGTGAACCGGGCTTATATCGGGAGAGGGAAAATCAAGAAAAGCTGAGGCTGTATTGTGTGTGTGTGTGTGTGTGTGTGTGTGTGTGTGTGTGTGTGTGTGTGTGTGTGTGTGTGTGTGTGTGTGTGTGTGTGTGTGTGTGTGTGTGTGTGTGTGTGTGTGTGTGTGTGTGTGTGTGTGTGGTGAAAAGAGCAGGAGGAGAGAGAGCACCGAGCAGCAACTTTGCTGATTAAAACGGGACAGAACCAAGAGAAAATAAGCGCTATTTACAGTATTTATCTTCATTTCTCCTGTGTGTGAAATGACGTCACCTTAACCTTGTAAAGATAGAGTTTGTCCTCCTTCTATCCGCTTCTACCCACTTATATCTGCTAAAGAGGAACTAGCGCATTCTTCTTCTTTGCATTTATTTTGTGTTAGTTTTGATTCTAATTCCGGTTAGAGCCCCTAGCGGTCGGGAAAAAATCTGCAGAATAGCCGCACCTTATTATTAGCCGCATGGTTCAAAACCTATGAAAAAAGAAAAAAGTAGCGGCTTATAGTCCAGAATTTAGGGTATATAAAAAAAATCTAAACGAATTGTGTGTTTTTGCATTCAAGCAGATACTATAATTGCGCTGGATGGTGCAGTTAGGGCCTCTAATAGGATCTATGGTACGTGTCGAATATGCATCAACTGGCATTGGAGGAATACATACATACAGTATGAAACGGACGTTAGCCGGGCCGCCACGTTGAGCACTAAATGGCGTAAATGGAGATCACAAATGGATTTACAATACCAATTTCCATTATGCTAGTAAAAGGTCCTGTGACTTAAGTGATGTAGATGAGGTAGAGGAATTTCCCCACCCAGAGTAATCTCATTGCTGCCTTTTCTACTTCTTCCCAGTGTTACCATTAAAAGCTTTTTTTGGTATCTTTGAAATAAAAATCATGTTTTGCAATATCATTTTACATATAGAGCGATATTTAAGTCAAACTCTGTAGTCTAGAGAGAGGAAAAATCATGCTTAAGGTAACGTCTGGAGGTTAAGGAAGTCAAATCTGGTTCAAACTGAACATTGTAGAAGAAAGGCTGAAGTATAGAGTTGTAAAGGATGCGATGTACGAGGACAGAACGACTTCCCAGTGTTTTATTACAGTTTAGCTTTTGTGTGTGTGTGTGTGTGTGTGTGTGTGTGTGTGTGTGTGTGTGTGTGTGTGTGTGTGTGTGTGTTTTCCATAGATATTCAGTATTGAGCGCGGGCTGGATGCGGTTGGTGCGATCATGATACTATTGAAAGCTCCATGTTGCCCCTGAGCATTAAAACCTCAACACGTCAATCAGACCATTATCTGCCCGAACCGCATCACTAAAGGAAAAACAAAAAAAAACAAAAACGTGTGTTTGTTTGCCTGATGCTTTGATTACACGAGCCATCATCAGGAGGCGGATGGGATACACGGTTACGCAACGCAGCCACTTATTTTTAAAAATTGATTTTGTTGGATTAGTCTAGGAAGGAGTAAAAAAAATCCCTACAGTGAAGACAACACTTTGATGCGGATATCGAAATCTATAATTATGATCCTCTGGCAACCATTTTTGTTAAATGTTTTTGGTTTGAGTGGGTTTCAATCTATAAATCCAATTAGATTGTTTTTTTTTTTATGCGGATGTTGCACATTGGCTGCAGTGTAAATCCTCGTTTTTTATTTAATGGGGTTATAAAGTTTATATACAGCATATAGCTATTAGTTTTCTCGACCTTGAGCCTGAAGGACACGCTTGCAGTGGTCCAGTGATCTCATGCGCAAGACTTTCACACGACCATGCGTGTCCCATTTCCTGGCTAGTTTACACGTTACTGTTTTCTGATTGTTTGATCTTGCATGAAGGGTGTAAAAGTAAAGTAATATTATGTGATAAGGTTTGTGCAGCGTGTCTTTATTTGCTATATTATAATAACCTCAGCTCTTCAGCTCAAACATGTTCTGTTAGAATTTGGCGTGAGACTGTGGAGATTTGTGCTAATTCCAAGTATTGATGTCGTTGAGGTGAGGAGGCTTGGGTTGTAATCAATTCATCCCAACGGTCTCAGGGTTGAGGTCACAGCTCTATAGCAGGGCACTCAAGATTCAGCTGTCTTTCTCCACAGGGGCATTGTCTCTTAGTTGGGGAAAAATTAATTCTGACACATCCAGAGACAGCCGATATGCAAGATTTATGTTTAACAGTTTATAAAAGGACTACAAGAGTCCTAATGCTTTTGTTGTAATAGTAGGTATATATATATATATATATATATATATATATATATATATATATATATATATATATATATATATATACATATACCATTCAAAAAAACCTTTTCAAATAACCAAAATGATCTATATCAATAGCTGAAATGACATCTATTAGAAATGACATTTAATTGTTTAAGCTTCTCACTGCCCATTTTGCTTTATAATTATTATTGCCATAAATGGGAACTGCAGCGAGCATAGAAGGGAATTCTTTTTATTTCCATTCTCTCCATATGTACCATTTTCTAAATAAATGTCTTCATTTTGACTTAATCATATTCCTGAAAAAATGTCTAGTCTTATGTTTAAGTGAGTCTGTAAATTCATTAAACCCCAACCTGTGGAGATGTAACCCTCTCCTAATGTCTTGGGTCTTATCAATACTTTTAATATGTGTGCCGATAAAAAAAAAATAAGTCTGTTAGTACTTCTACTGATGTTGAAAATAAAATGAGGATATGTTTATGCAGAGGAATTGTACTTTTACGCAATTCCAAGATCAGGTACTCCATCACCCTGCCAGTGGAAAGAGCAGCTCTGCATGTTGGAGAGTTAAAAGAAGTTCTCGTATTATTGTGGAATAGTATTATCTTGTATTAGTGTGCAATAACTAATTCTAAAAGAATTTCTACAATCATTTGAGAAATGTAGACGATGAATATAGCGCGCCTATGGTGCACAGAACTGCTTTTATTTCCCTCAGACATTCTGTAAAGGATGAAAGAGCGAAAACAGGTTTTGTGGAGTGAAGAAAATCTGTATGACAGAAATTCCTTCATTGACCTTGTTTATTGCATGAAAGATATGAAAAGGTTGTAACGTCTTAGTCTTTTTCATTGCTTACTCTGCTGTATTTTAACGTTTCAGCTCATTTTAAAGCCGGAACGTTTTGCGTCAGCTTCTTTTGTGTGAAATACAGAGAAAAAAAGTAAAAAAAAAAAAAAAGTAAAAGTAAAAAAGTAACAAATATTTACTTGTATTACTGTAAATGAGTGTGTGTGTGTGTGTGTGTGTGTGTGTGTGTGGGTGTCTGTTTGTGTGTGTGTGATATGTGTATATATATATATATATATATATATATATATATATATATATATATATATATATATATATTAAAATCGGCAATTGTACTTTTACGTTTGTTTTGTTGTTTGAAGTACTATATAAAATAATAAAGAAAAAACATAGATTAAATATAATGTAATAAACAAATTAATGAATTAGATAATTAAAACAAATTATTTATTTTCAATTATTTGCATCTTGCATTCCATGACTTGAGTATATTTTAGTTATTGTACTTTAATTGGTAAATGTGTTCCTGCAGTTAAAAACAACTTTTTGAACAATACTTGAAACCCCTTCTAGTAGATTTTTAGGCCTGTCAATTAAAAAGAATAGAATAAAATAAAATAAAAAGTGCTTTAGTGCTCAAGTCAAAATGCATTGAATTAACAGTAACTTTAACTTGAACATTTACCTCAGGTTAACAGTTAAATGTTGAAAAATGTTCAGTATTTTGGGCACTGAAGCACTTTCTCTGTCAGCGAAAGGTCCTTGATGGTAAAACCATTCAGAAAGAGTTATAGATGTCTATGTTGCCGATTTCAATGATACACAGAAGAAAGAGCGCTAGATAGCAGCCTATAAAAGTCAGGTGTGATGGGCTTTCTTATTTGACCCTCAATAAAATCGGTGGTTAAAAAGTCTCTGGTTAAAAGGCTTTTATTCTTGTAAAAAAAAAAACAGCTGCTCTATTTGTGCGATTGTGCACTGTAGTACAACAGCCTCTCTCCGTCTTGGAAAAAAACAACACACACACATAGACACACATGCAGAAAATGCTGTGTGATGGAAGGCGTATTGAGTGTTTAGATAATGGTATTGATTTTTGCCTTACACCCTGAAAGGCCTCATTTGCCCGAGTAGAAGCATTTGGCACCTGAGCTGTGTGTTATGTCTCTGCAGTGTGTGTTATGTCTCTGCAGTGTGTGTTGTGTCTAGAGCTCTCAGCTTCTGTGGCACTCAGCAATTTGCCCGTGCAGCCTCTAATTTAACCTTTTTTTCTTTCTTTCTTTTTTTTTTTTAATCTTTCCCAACAGACAAATATCCCTTTCCTCCAGAACGTCCTGAGCAACGACCAGTTCCTTTATGGCACCGTGGACACGCAGTTCATCGACGAGAACCAGGACCTTTTCAACCTCAAACCTGTTCAGAACCGAGCCCAGAAACTGCTGCATTATCTTGGTAGGGTGACACGAACGCCATAAATCACTGCAAAAGCGAAACGTTATTTTTATTTCCCCCAGCAACGCTTTAACGCAGCAGTCACAGTGCGAAGTGCGAAGCGTAGGTCAAACTCACGAGGCTGCATGAGTTTGGAAGAAAGCAAGAGCGCATGATCAAAGGCTTTTTCTGCGTCGGATCGATAGGCTTTCATTTTAATGGAAATGCATCCCTTGAAAGCTTGTGTTTTATTTTTTTCCCCCTTGACTTTCACCTTTTATTTTAAGACTCTTTTAAAGACTGCCTCGGAAGACTCATCATATCAAGCTGTTTGTAGCTGGCCTTTAGATAAAATAGCTGTAACTTTGAACTTCCTGTTGAGTGGAGTTGTGTTGTCAGGTGCTTGTCTGAAGTTTGTGTGTGTGTGCGTGTGTGTGTGTGTGTGTCTTTCTAATCTTAGGTCATGTCATGGTGAATGGCCCAACGACTCCCATTCCTGTAAAGGCTAAGCCTTCCTCTATCGATCCGGTCATCCCTTCTGTGTCTCTGGGTAAGCAACGCACAAACCCGCACATACGGTCTGTTCGATACGAGCCCTTTGTAACTCCACTAGGACAAAATTAAAGTTCAACCCAAGACGCTTGACATTCTGCCGAGAAGCAAGAAACCATTGTTTTTCCTCGAACCTTCTGTAAATGTTGGAAAAGAAAAAAAAAGTCTTCAAAAAATGTCTAGTTAAAATTTGCTCAGTATATCATATAGCGATGCAATTCCAATTGTAAAAGAATTGTTGGAAATTTTAGCATATAAGGATAAGTGACTCTTTATGAACGTTTTCTTTCCCACAATTCCTTTGTTGAGGAAATTTCCTATTGTACATGTTTGGCATTTGACCGATGCTGTTATTAAACCGACTAACTATTATCCTGTTTATAAAGCTGAAGGTTTAAGGGCCTTGCTCAAATTTCACATGGATAGATATGTTTGCTTGTCCTAGGACAGCAATGCAATTAAATTTAAGTTGTCAAAATCATGTCTTTTTTTTGGATGTTGGGGGGGGGGGGGGGGGGGGGGGGGGGGGGGGGGGGGGGGTCGGGGGGGGGGGGGGATGCAGCAACAATGGTAAACCATAGTAATACATGCCTGTGCTTACACTATAATCCCAACGCCCACTTTAACTATGTCCTCAAACTTAAATGAAGACTGTATGATGAAACAAGGAGAGTAAAATTAATATATATATATATATATATATATATATATATATATATATATATATAATATATCTTTCACTGCCTCCATATGTTCCTATAAAATTTATGTTCAAAGTCTAGATAAAATCCACTTTTGTCGGTGAATTATTAAACATGGCATATCACAACGCCTTGCTCACTTCCCAGGCTGAGATTGTGTTAAACCATGACTTTAATTAGTATGAATTAATTAGTATTAATTTTTGGAACATTTTCAGTCACTTTCATTACCTCCAGTCTTACTGCACTTTATGTTCCCAATATTTCAACATTGGTTTATCATTATGGCATTGTACGTTTGTGCAAATGATGGGGGGGAAAAATGTAGTTTTTTTTTGTTTGTTTGTTTGTTTGTTTTTTTGGATATAACACTAAAGCTTGACAGTAAATGTGCTGGCAGTGTTTCCTTCCTGTCACATCACACCTCCACGTCTCACGAGCATAACGAAAGTACAACATCAACTGGACTCGCAGGATAATCACTAATATCATCAGAAATATTTCAGTATAAATGTTTGCGTTTGATCGATTGAGTTTTCCTTCCTGTAATTTGCCTCAAAGTCATTTGTCATTCATTCGTCACTCACTTACTTATTTGTCACAAAAAAAGCGCACACGTACAGCGAGTCATTGTGTTCCTTTCAGTCAATTTCCATAATTATTAATAAGATGCAGTTTTTACATTTTTTTGTATTTTTGATTCAAACTCTCTTTAGCTTTTTGCTGGTACAGTTTTGGCTGTACGGGACTTTATCGTCACCAAGCAGCTTGACAGAAATCCTGGTGTCGATCTGTAACCCTGCTGCTCCATTGTTATTGTAGCTCAGGGACATTTTATCATTCTCTAATGCACCCTTTCCTGAACATCCCTTTTTTGTTTTTTTTTTTGTTGATGTTTTTTTTCGAGAAAACATGTTCTCCTGGGCTTCTTTCCTGTTAAAGCGCGTTTGCCGGAACTGAATGACACAATATTATATTATATTTGCAAAGTTCCTGTTTTTTTTTTGGAAGGCCGTATTGTTTGTTTCCAGTATTGCACTACATCTTGCACAATGTTGCATGTATAGTTTCGGTATTACCGTAAATTCTGGACTATAAAGCGCACCTGGATATAAGCCGCATCTGCTCTATTTAAAAAAAACCCCAAAAAAATAATCATAAATAAGCCGCACCTGCATACAAGCCGCATCCATCCGCTTTTGAATTGTAAATGTACATGTATGTATCTAAATAGATCCTTTCCTAACCTGTATTTTAACACGGTGTAACGGTGGACGCTGCACAGAGACGCGGAGATCCGGAATTCATACAAAACAGGATTTATTCGAATAAAGAACTCAGGAGACGCCGCTCATACGGAGCGGCCAGACAGGCTAGGGAGCCTTGCGCTCTGCGCGCCGTGGTACCGGGAGTACCGGAGAGCAGGAGTCCGGGAATCGGGAACAGACAAAGGTTAGGCATAAACATATATCGAGCGTCCGTGTCCGAGACACTAGGTATGTGCTACGAGCCCGGACGGGGATTGTAGAGTGAACCGGGCTTATATCGGGAGAGGGAAAATCAAGAACCGCTGAGGCTGTATTGTGCGCGCGCGCGCGTGTGTGTGTGTGTATGTGTGCGCGCGCGCGTCTGTGTGTGTGTGTGTCTGTGTGCGTGCGTGTGCGCGCGCGTGTGTGTGTGTGTGGGGAAAAGAGCAGGGGAGAGAGAAAGCACTGAGCAGAGACTTTACTGATTAAAACGGGACAGAAGAGAAAATAAGCACTATTTACAGTATTTATCTTCATTTCTCCTGTGTGTGAAATGACGTCACCTTAACCTTGTAAAGATAGAGTTTGTCCTCCTTCTATCCGCTTCTACCCACTTATATCTGCTAAAGAGGAACTAGCGCATTCTTCTTCTTTGCATTTATTTTGTGTTAGTTTTGATTCTAATTCCGGTTAGAGCCCCTAGCGGTCTGGAAAAAATCTGCAGAAAAGCCGCACCGTATTATTAGCCGCATGGTTCAAAACCTAGGAAAAAAGTAGCGGCTTATAGTCCGAAATTTACGGTATATAAAGCATTTTCATATGCACCCCCCCCCCCTTTTTTTATCTTTTATTTTACTTTATTCTGAAAAGTTGTGGTATTGTAGACGTTAGGAACTGCCAACGTGCTGCATTCTATTGTTTGCATTTCAGTGGCATGCTTCAATTTTATTTATGGAATAAATGTGTGTGTGTGTGTGTGTGTGTGTGTGTGTGTGTGGGGTTGGTTAGAGCGAGAGAGATAGATAGAGGGATGTGGGAGGGTCCCTATTTAGTACAATAGGTACAGAGCCCATGTGAATAATGGTGCTATTAAAAAGGTGATTCTTTTTTGTGCTTCTCTACAGCCTGGTGGTCCTGATAATGTTTGCGGTATTGATTTACGTGTGTGTGTGTGTGTGTGTGTGTGTGTGTGTGTGTGTGTGTGTGTTTGGGTGCACATTGCTAGGACCACCTCCAACGGGTTTCAGGGACGTGTTGCTGAAAGAAGGCCCTGAAGGCTTTGCCAAGGCAGTTCGTGACCACAAGGGGCTGCTGTTGATGGACACGACCTTCAGAGATGCCCACCAGTCACTCCTGGCCACTCGGGTGCGCACTCACGACCTCAAAAAGGTCGCGCCTTTCGTGGCTCACAACTTCAGCAACCTCTTCAGTGTGGAGAACTGGGGCGGTACGCCATTTCTGATTTTCTCTCAGAGCCTCTACCCCTCCCTTTTTAAATTATTTAATTCTGCATATTTTTTTCCCCCCTGAATGAATTTTTACACACTTTAACCATCCTTGTGAGAACATGGAGCCAATTACGTGTTTACGCAATTTAAAACCATACTTATTTAAACACAAATGTTCTATGTTGAGTTTGGTTTCTATAATAATAATCATACATTTGCATAAAATGTTAGTATTTGTCCAGGGACATGTGGATTATAATATTAAACACTTGAAAAACATTCATTTAATAACCCCTTAAAACGTGTGCGATTCCATCCACTCTTTCGGCCGCTCCTGTTAGAGGTCACCACGGCGGGTTTCCTTTTGTTAGCCATACGAATGTTTGGTGCACGTTTTAATTTGCAAAATAAATCACAGTTTACCTCATGACAATCATGCCATTAATCGTAATGATTAATGTATAAATATACAATATGTTAAATTGTTTTACCAAAATATTGTCTCTCAGGAACCATAAAAATACGTATATATTCAAAATATATAAACATAAACTTTGTTCCTTTTTCTTTTTTTGGGGGGGGGGGGGGGGTGTGGGGGGTGTAGGTGTGTTTTTTTTTTTTTTTATGCTTCTTGAAAATTTTTGTTATTTTTTTCCTGAAGAAGGACATTTTCCGCATTTTATATTCATATATGCAAATTAGCCAATTTCATTGATAAATTGACCTAAATTAGCTTTGAATAACAATAAATATTTAATAATAATAATAATAATAATCCCTTTAACACGGTGGTTTAGTGGTTAGCACGTTCGCCTCACAACTCCAGGATCCGGGTTCGATTCCCGTCTCGGCCATGTGTGTGTGGAGTTTGTATGTTCTCCCCGTGCCTCAGGGTTTTTTTCCTCCGGGTTCTCCGGTTTCCTCCCCGGTCCAAAAACATGCACGGTAGGTTTATTGGAACCTTGGAAAATTGTCCCTAGTGTGTGAACATGTGTGAATGTGAGTGTGTGTGCCCTGTGATGGGTGGGAGTGAAAGTTATTAAAGTTATTAAATCCAAACATTTCCACATCAATCTTCCACTCAATCAACTGTCCAGTTCTTATCTGTTTCCCTGTATTACCTCCTCATAATCCACTTTATAAAGTGTTATGACCTGTACGTTTTTGTATTATAATGCAGTTTAGTATCGCTGTGAAATTCATCGAAATGGTTTCCAATCAGTTTTTTTTTTTTTTTATCTTTAGATTAAAGATATAACAGTTTCTATTCTGACCATTAGACATAATTCTGCATTATTAATAAAGCCTTTTCTACATAAGTGGCTCCTCCGTGGGGCATGAAGAAGTGCCCTTAATCTCAACTTAATTATTTACATCCAAATGAAATATTCATCGCAGACATATTAGGTTAAGATCGCACGATGACCGAAGGGAACCGTAGAAAAGGGTGATTCTTGCAAACCTCCCTCACATTACGCCATTTCGGCACGTTTTGTAGTTTGTAGGTCGGGTCTGTTTGACTCAGTTCCTCAGATTATTAAATAATGTGTGTGTGTGTGTGTGTGTGTGTGTGTGTGTGTGTATATATATATATATATATATATAAATATTCAGACTCCTGTATATTTGTGTTGCTATGTATTTCTGTGTTCCCAAGGTGACAGCAGGTGGAAAAGGCAGTGACGGAAAGCGGCCAATGGCGATGGCGATGTATTTATCGAATGAATAGCTATGATGCATTTTTTTTCTCTCTCTTTTATTTACGCCCAGGTGCTACTTTTGATGTCGCTATGCGCTTTTTATGCGAGTGTCCGTGGAAGCGCTTGCAAGAGCTGAGGTCTCTGATCCCCAACGTGCCGTTCCAGATGCTCCTGCGAGGAGCCAATGCTGTCGGATACACAAACTATCCAGACAATGCCGTCTACAAGTCAGTATTATTGTCTTTTTAGTAAATCAATTTTTATTTTGATGTTGTGTATATATACATATATAGTTTGTTTGTGCAGTTTGTATTTATTGTGATGCGATGCTCTTCTACTGAACCTCCACCCTGAGCGTTACGAGGTTAACGAGCAGGACACCGCCACACGTTCTCCTTTTCCTGCTTTACATTAACTTTATAATGTAGCGTCGATGGAGCGTGTTCTTTTATTCATATATATATATATATATATATATATATATATATATATATATATATGATATATATATATATATATATATATATATATATAAATATATATATATATATATATATGTATGTATATATATATATATATATATATATATATGACCCCCTTGGGTCCTTGAACAAGGCCTTTATCCCTCTGTGCTCCAGGGGGCGCTGTATCATGGCTGACCCTGCGCTCTTGACCCTAACTTTCCAAAAACAAGCTGGGATATGCGAAGAAAACAATTTCCCACAAGGGATCAATAAAGTATGTAAAATGAAATGTGATGTCTTTACAGGTTCTGTGAGGTGGCCAAGGAGAACGGCATGGACATCTTCCGTGTCTTTGACTCCCTGAACTACCTGCCCAACATGGTGCTGGGGATGGAGGCAGCTGGCGCAGCGGGAGGGGTGGTGGAAGCAGCAATCTCGTACACGGGAGACGTCTCCGACCCCATGCGACAGAAATACTCCCTGGATTACTACTTGAAGCTGGCTGACGAACTTGTGAAGGCTGGAACACACATCCTGTGCATTAAGGTACAAGAGCTTAAGGGTGATGTTGGTTTTAGAAGTTTATGCACACACACACACACACACACACACACACACACACACACACACACACACACACACACCCACAACACACACACTCACAGCAGGCCGATATGCAGTGTTGGGAAGGTTACTTTGGAAATGTAATAGATTACAAATGACCCTATTCAAAATGTAATAAGTAGTGTAACTTTTTAATAATTTTATAAAGTTAAAGTAACTAGTTGCATTTTGATTACTTTCATTTGTCCACTAGGTGGCGCTTTAAGTTAGCGTTCTAAGAAAAAAAGTTTCAAAACACCTCAAATCGGTTCTATTTTTGCAAAATGCAGCAGATCGTCATCGATCAAATCAAGGTGAAAGTCATGCCGTCGTCTAAAGCACTGATTTTACATGAAATTGTTCAGATGTAACACTATTTGTAACCGTTAACATTTTCAAAAGTAACTGTTGAAATTAAATTACACATTTTTTCGCAGTAACTGTAAGAAATTACTGTTACATTCATTTTGTAATTAAATTGCGTAACGCCGTTAAATTTAAAGTCATGAATGTCATAATTTTGTGAATGACAAAAATGCCAAATTTGAATGCCGATTTTGCATACAGTGAGAAATATGTGAGCGCTATTTTTACCTGTTTGTAGTTGGTGTTTTGAGATTTTCCGCTGTCATGTTTATCCCAACGCGACACACACACACACACACACACACACACACACACACACACACACACCTCGCCATTCAACAACTTGGTTGTGTTTGAGGTGTGGGAATAAATTGGTCATGCCGCTTCCTTTAGTCACTACAAACGTAGATAAATGTTACAGCGGGGCTTTGGCTTGTTAAACGTCTGAAGTTGTAAACCCGAACCATTTCCATACGATTGATGAAACCACGCCCCCTCTTGTAAACGAGCTCTTTGGATTCGTCAGAACGCCGCCATGTTGCATTTCGTATTTCCCAAGTGTATTTCGCGGTGGGAGGCGGAGAACTACGGAAGCTCTGTGTGTCAAACCACGGTGAAAACGATTTTCAACATCGACGTAAACCATAAACTCGTATTAATCAATAATGACTATTAACCGCCCTAACACACACACACACACACACACACACACACACACACACACACACACACACACACACACACATTATATGATCTGTTCTCCGTTTCGTTCATTCGCAGGACATGGCCGGGTTGCTGAAACCAGAAGGTAGCCGTATGCTGATCGGAGCCCTGAGAGATCGTTTCCCCGACACGCCCATTCACGTGCACACTCATGACACGGCGGGCGCCGGCGTGGCAGCCATGTTGGCGTGCGCCGAAGCCGGAGCGGACATCGTGGACGTCGCGGTGGACTCCATGGCTGGCATGACCTCTCAGCCCAGCATGGGCGCCATCGTCGCCTGCACCAAGGGCAACAAACACAACACAGGTGAGAGACCTGATCATACTGATCATTAAACCTACTGATATCCTTTACCACACGGGAATCCTCTGTGAAAGCACCATCATGAAGGTGGGGAATGTTTTTGCACCCCGAGGCCGGAGCAATTCGCTTCTCGATGCGCAGCCATTGATACGCCACATTAAAGATAAATATGTATTACGATGTAGTGCGCTGGGATTTCCATTCAATTTTTCACAATGCGATTTGAGTGCAGCGAGGCTCTGCAGCGTAGTCCACTTTTATTTATGTGGATCAGACAGACAGGAAGTCATACATTTACTTAAGTGCCTTCTGAAATGCATGACTGGTAAACAAACACAATTGTAATGCAAAATATAAAACCAGACGTTGTTTACCCGTGTTCAGCAAAGTGCAACTCTTCCTCTACCATATTAATCTGTATTCTTCTGTATGTGACTCTCAGGAGGAGAAATCAGACAATTCATTCATTCATTCATCTTCTACCGCTTTATCCGATCTTTCCTCGGGTCACGGGGAGCCTGTGCCTATCTCGGGCGTCTATGGGCATTAAGGCAGGATACACCCTGGATGGAATGCCATCCCATCGCAGGCAGGACACACACACACACACACACACACACTAGGGACAATTTTCCAAGTTGCCAATCAATCTACTGTACATGTTTTTGGACCGGGGAGGAAACCGGAGAACCCGGAGGAAAAAAAACCCCTTAGTGGTTAGCGAACGTGCTAACCACTAAGCCACCGTGCCTCAAATCAGACAATATTAATTATTAATATTATTATGACAAATTTTTAGTCACTTTGTAAATAATAAGTGTTCTACTAATAAATTAATTTATTAATTAAATCTTCTTAACATTCAATTTTTTAATTAAATTTTTTTAGTTAGTGCATTACGTTAACTTCTCATTTATTTTCTGGCCCAGATGTTATCTCCAATTTGAAAAGAAAAAAAAGAATAGAAAAGAATTGCAGGATTGTATTTTCCTCCCGGGAAGAGAAGGGAGGTTAAAGATCACACGCTGACACTTTATGTAGTAATATATAATAACAATACACTTCAAGGACAAAATGTATAATGTAGTTATGTCTATAGATTCAAATATTTAATCAGAATAAAATTGCATGATTTCAGTGTACCATAAATGAATACTTTTCATGTTTGTAATACTCTAAAGCTATACTCTAATACTCTATCTAACAGATAAAAAGAGATTACCGTAAATTCTGGACTATAAAGCGCACCTGGATATAAGCCGCATCCGCTCTATTTAAAAAAAACAAAACCCAAAAAAATCAATAAATAAGCCGCACCTGCATACAAGCCGCATCCGCTTTTGAATTGTAAATGTACATGTATGTACCTAAATAGATCCTTTCCTAACCTGTATTTTAACACGGTGTAACGGTGGACGCTGCACAGAGACGCGGAGATCCGGAATTCATACAAAACAGGATTTATTAGAATAAAGAACTCAGGAGACGCCGCTCATACGGAGCGGCCAGACAGGCTAGGGAGCCTTGCGCTCTGCGCGCCGTGGTACCGGGAGTACCGGAGAGCAGGAGTCCGGGAATCGGGAACAGACAAAGGTTAGGCATAAACATATATCGAGCGTCCGTGTCCGCGACACTAGGTATGTGCTACGAGCCCGGACGGGGATTGTAGAGTGAACCGGGCTTATATCGGGAGAGGGAAAATCAAGAACCGCTGAAGCTGTATTGTGTGTGTGTGTGTGTGTGTGTGTGTGTGTGTGTGTGTGTGTGGGGGGGGAAAAGAGCAGGGAGGAGAGAGAGAGAGCACCGAGCAGCAACTTTGCTGATTAAAACGGGACAGAAGCAAGAGAAAATAAGCGCTATTTACAGTATTTATCTTCATTTCTCCTGTGTGTGAAATCACGTCACCTTAACCTTGTAAAGATAGAGTTTGTCCTCCTTCTATCCGCTTCTACCCACTTATATCTGCTAAAGAGGAACTAGCGCATTCTTCTTCTTTGCATTTATTTTGTGTTAGTTTTGATTCTAATTCCGGTTAGAGCCCCTAGCGGTCGGGAAAAAATCTGCAGAATAGCCGCACCTTATTATTAGCCGCATGGTTCAAAACCTATGAAAAAAGTAGCGGCTTATAGTCCAGAATTTACGGTATATACTTTTAACTCAAAATCTCTCCCTTTAATACAACTTAATGATTATTTCATATTTATTTTACTTTGGAAATGATTATTTTAATGTCAATTTCTTGTTCATTTCATTGTTCATTTTTTTAAATGGTGTGTTTTAATTAAATATGGTACGTGGCTCCTTTAAGAATTCTGTTCCGTTGTTGGTTTCTTTCCATATAAATTGGTGCTACGTTTAGGTTCCATACACTAATACAGTGAGGAGCTCGTACATGTTGTGAATGCGAGTGATGTGTTGTTGTGTGAGAGTGACGGAGCAAACGCGTGCTGCGTTAATTACACCTTAATAAAATCTGTGCCGTTAAAGTGAATTTGCTTGAACTTTGACATCCCTAATATATAATGTCAAATTTGTTTGAACACTTTTTGAACGGAATACACTTTGAGAGCGTTTTAATCCTCAGTGCCAGATTTCCTGATTTAGATAAAAAAAATTCACACTCGTTTCACAAATAAGTTGAATGATGTATTTATTTATTTTTTGGTCACATAATTGGTCACATTGTTGTTTTCATCCGTGCCTTGTTTTTTTCCTCCTAATCGGACGGTGCACTTTTGATCCAGGGCAGAAATAAAAGGCAGCTGATATGCTTCTTTTTTTCTTTTTTGGACTGAATTCCCTCTCGCCTTGTAAACCTTTTTCTGCATTCTCTTTGTATTGTTCCGAAGCACACTCGCCCCTGCATTAATGACGCCTTTTTCGACAAACGCAACCCCATCAGCCCAAGTGGCGCAATCCAAATAACCACGCACACTCCAGTAATCCCATTTTCATAACCACATGCACTTGTGGCTGTTTGTTTAATTTATGCAGCTTTTACTTGCTTTATTTTTTTCCCTCTCTTTTTTTTTTTGCACTTCCCCATGTTTGTATTCTGCACCTCTCCGAGGGCGAGTCGGGTCGGCCAACGCCAGCCATTACACAACTCGCTCACGAGCAGAAACACGACAGCCGAGCCCGGCTAATAAAAGGAGCGGCGAGCAGTACACAGGAGCTCGGGGTGAGAGAACGAGTGCGTAGGTTGGGGAAGAGAAAACGGGGAGGAGGAAAAGTGACTGCGTCGGGGGGGTGGGGGAGAAAAGGCCAGCAAGAGGGGTCGGAATGCACGGGGCATCATTTAGATGTGCTGAGTGACCTGGTGACCTTTCCTTAATTGTGACATTACAGCAACCACTGGTGCTTAACCTTCATCTTATGAGCTTGGCACCTTGCCTGTGTGTGTGTGTGTGTGCGCGTGTGGTGCGCGTGTGTGTGTGCGCGTGCGCGTGTGTGTGCGCGTGTGTGTGATTGAGTGATGTGCCAGGAATTGGGCAAAAGTGTTACCAGTTCTGGAGTCTTTCAGGTCACTGGATTGTCAAGCAAAAAAATTGAGACATGACTTTATATTTTTCATGTCAAACTTGGCCTTTTCAGGTGCTTAAAGTTTATATATATATATATATATATATATATATATATATATATATATATATATATATATATATATATATATATATATATATAAAGTGCACTACATGAACACTGACTTTTCCACCCATGTGAGAAACTTTGCCAAACTATCATGGCATGAAATTTGCCCTTCGCTCGACAACGTTCCAGCATGACACTGTACACAAAACCATCTCCTTGAAGATGTGCGTTAAGAGCTCGTGCAACAGGACGACAAAGCTCACGGTTCGGATCGCATAACGATTTACGAGTCATGGAAAAAAAAAAGTGGTGGAGACATCTGATTGTCTTTCCATTTATAACGCAAAGTTCGAATTATTTATATTTAGCGCCGCTGCTAAAATTCTTCCGTATGTCTGTTAGACGTGATTTAGCACGTCCCATTCGCCTGAACAAACATCTGTTCGGTGTAGTTCCTTTAAAAGAAATGAATAAATTCCGCGACCCTTACTTGAAAGGAAGTGGAAGATCTTCACAAATATCTGTATAGACGCTTCCCTCCGTACAAACAAACACTTTACGAACTTTAAAATTTGTTCGGATTCGGGAAAAAATGCACCGCTAGCTTCATGAACACAGCGTAGCGATGAGTGCAATACCCGCAACCACCTCCTCCTCCTCCCTCCCTCCCTCCCTCCCTCCATCCACACATGTATTAACCACTACAGTCCATGGTAAGTACAGTACTTACTGTCTACTGTATTATTTTATACTGTTTATTCATTTTAAATGTGTTACTGTTTTATAACTTAAGTGCGACATTCAGGAAGGCAGTAAACTACCGTTTTTATAGCTTATATCGTAGCAGGAGATATACGTAGGTAATAGCGAAGGTCACGCGAACAAATTCGTACTATGAATGATCTCGTTCGTAGGGTGTGTGTGTATGTGTGTGTGTGTGGGGGGGGGGCGTCTGTACATTCCACTCCATACATTTTCCTCTTCTTACACCGCTTCCAGCTCATCAACCCTTTTCCCATCGGGGTTTTTCAATCTGGGACGGGTGGAGCTCGGTTGTTTAAGGCGCCGGGCTACTGATCGGAAGGTCAGGGGTTCGAGCCCCGGTATCGCCAAGATGCCACCCTTGGGTCATTAAGTAGGGCCTTTCAGCCTCTGTACTCCAGGGGGCGCTGTTTCATGGCCGACCCCGATAAATAAAAACAATTCTATTCTATACTGCATCGTTTTTCTGCCACTATAAAGCGAACAAGTTTGGCTAACGTTAAGAACCGAGAGATTCCTGATCATCTTTTCTCTGCTTTGGTGGATGTTGAGCCCGTTTACATTCATTAGGTAGCATGTTTTTACATTGATATAACCATATGAGGTGCGCTCAGACCAACAGGTCGTAGTAATTTCTACTTCGCTGTACTTCTACTTGCCCTCTCTGACATTATTTAGCATTAGCGAGGTATTATTCTTATAAACAGGAAGTCGTTATGACAGGTTTGGCTACAGCTATTGTTCTATAACTCACTTCTTATGAATGACAGTCGAGACTTATTCGCTCGTATCTACATTCCAAAACACAATTACAGTACGGGTTACAGTAGCAAGGCTTCAACACCTAAACCCCTCCATCCCTCCGCCCCATCCATCGGTGATATCGGTGGACAGATGGCTCCCACATAGAGGGCTGCGTTTTCTCAGATGGCCTCTCGACTTTCTCGGGAGAGAGCAGTGGGTGGTTTGGGTGGATGGAGGAGACGTTTGCATATTCATGCATATTCATAGCTCCTCGGATACTCGATGGCGGAGAAGGTTTCGGGATCGTTCTCGGATTTTTTAATAGCTTCGTCAAGTAATTTATCATTTCAGGGGGGAAAAGAGCTTCAGTAGCAGTGCTTCGTTTACGTGGTGTCTTTTTTCTAACCTTCATTTATTGGAATATAATTACATTCAGTTTGGGTACATTTTCTGTGAGAGGGGGGAAAAAATCCCTCCTTTCTGAGCGATGCCTCGTTAAAAAGCAAAAAAAGCCGCCTCTTTTCTCCTCACCTTTCTACTCCTCTTTAATGATCTCTCTTTTTCTTCTCCATTTCTTCCCCCTTTCTCCTTTTCTATACTTTCCTCTCTTCTCCTTTTCTCCATTTCTCTTATTTTCTATTCTTTTCTCTCCTCTGATTTTCGATTCTCTCCTTTCGTTTTCCTTCTCCTCCACCTTCTCGTCCCCTTTTCTATCCTCTCCCTAACCCTGTCATCTTTTCTCCGTCCCTTTTCTTTCCTCCTCTTCTTTCCTCTCCCTTTCCCACCCCTCTCATCTCCTACTCTCCATTCTTTTTCTCCGCTCCTTTTCTTTCCACTCTTTTCTTCTTTTCTGTTCTCCTCTCCTCTTCTCTCCTACCTATTCTGTTCTTCTCATTTTCTCTCTACTCTCATCTACTCTTCTTTCCTTTCCCCTCATACCATCTCATCTCTTTTTCTTCTCTCCCTTTCCTCTCCTCTTGTCCTCGTTTCTCTCCTTTTCTGTCTTCTCCTCTCCTTTTCTTTCCTCTCACATCATATCTCCTTTCTTTTTCTTCTCGCGCCTCTCCCTTTCCTCTCCCTTTCTTTTTGTTTCTTGTTTCTCTTCTTTTCCCTCTTCTCATCTTGTACTCTCTTTTTTCCTCTCCCCCTTTTCTTTCAACTATTGTCCTCTTTTCTTTTCTCCTCTCTGGTTTGTTCTTCTCATTTTCTCTCTTCTCTCATTTTCTTTTCTTTTCTCTCATATAATCTCCTCTCTCTTTCTTCTCTCCCTTTCCTCTCCTCTTTGACTCGTTTCTCTCCCTTTCTCTCTTCTCCTTTGCTGTTCTTTCCTCTCATATCATATATCATCTTCTCTCCTTCAGCTCTCCTCTCTTCCTCGTTTCTTTCCATTCATATCATACATCATCTCCTCTCTCTTTCTGCTCTCCTCTCCTGTTAGTAAATGACAAAAATCCTACCCCGTAACTCCCTCAATCCCGACCTGTTTCTTTTTTTCCTCGGCAGCATCTCGTGGGCGTGTGACATTGGCAGTGAGAATCACGTCGGCGCTCGTCACGACGAGGATGCAATCGCTGCTCTGTCGATTCCATTTTGTCTATCGGCAGCACGTTCTTTCCTGTGGCCTCGTTTCCAGGTTTCTTGAGATAGCGAGATAAGTCAGGAGTTTCCGAGCGGGAATCAGCGGCGTCATTGTGACAGAATCCTCCGTCAGCTCCGCGTTCCACATGCAGGAGCCCATGTGCCGCTCAGCCAGGAGTGAGAAATCACGGGTCAGGAGGGTTTGTGTTTTGCTCAGTAAGCAGGTTCAACATGCATGACATTGACATATCAAGGCCCTGCAGTGTGTAATGCGCTCGTAATACGCTTCGATTTGCCACTACAGTACAGGAGCGGCATGATGATAATAACCACAAGAAGACCTGGTAAATCTACTACATCTCCCTTTACACCATTTCCTTCATTTTCATCTTCGGCAGGTAAATTAGAATAAGGATAACGTCGTGTGTCTTGGATTCAGTTTATCCCTGAACCTGAGATTCTGCGACCATATCATTTCTTTAACATTGTGCCGTTCAGACTGTTGACTCCCTTTGATTGGGTGCGAGGAGGGGGAGGGGTCAGAGCGGTTAAAAAACATAAAGGGGCGGGGAAAAGTTAAATGGGGAGAAGTGAACCTCTGCGTTTTCTTGTTTTGCATGAAAAAGTGAGGAGGTGGGTGTGGCTCAGCGCTCTAAGGCTACTGATCGAAAGTTCAGGTGGTTCGAGCCCCAGTATCACCAAGCGATATCACCCATGGATCCTTGAGATTATGACTTCCATTCTGTTGGTTCCAACTCGGCATGCGAGACACACACACACATATCTATATGTATATATATATGTGTGTGTGTATATAATATATATATATATATATATATATATATATATATATATATATCTCTATATATATATATATATATATATATATATATATATATATATATATATATATATAGATGAGGAAGATTAATATCGAACATGGTTAATTTGAGGTTATTATTGGTTTGGCCCTTGAACACAGATCAGGATTCTCATGTGGCCCTTTGGAAGAAATAATTGCCCCCCCCCCCCTCCCCTTGTTATAATATCAGAATGCCATTCCTGGTTGGTGTGAGTATATACATGTCATGAGCATGTGTTTATTTAGTTGCACATTGCATCCTTTCCAAGAGGCATTCATGATGAAATTTGGCAGAATTTTAAAGGTTGCTGTTGCCAAACTGGCTGCTTTTGAATATTTAACAAACAACTATCCTGGGTTTTTGAGGCACAGCAGGCAGAATGATGCAAAACTCCAAAAAAAAAAAGAGCTATTGAGCCGTGATTTGTGAGAACACGGAGCTCAGTTAGCAGTCGAGCAAAAATATTATGCAGAATAAAAAGGAAAGGAATGACGGAAGACCCCCGTAGAGATCCGGTCTAACGTTCAGCTTTTCAGGTGACGCCCACATCCTCTATTTTTTTCCCCTCCCTTCTGTCGCTCTCTGTGAGAATTTAAGAGATGATTTAATTAGTTCTCCGTTTCTGCTCCTCCTCCAAATCCACAGACGGTGTTATTCTGGGAAAGCTTTTTTAGAGCTTCAGATGCTCTGTGCGCAATGTTGGGCTGCGAGAAGAACTTCGAGATGCCGTCGGAGGAAGATAATCAATGGCCCCATGAGGCGTGATGAATTATTTTCTCTTCCAGAGTGAAACTCCTCGTCGATGGGGGCTCGTCCTAGCATTTGCGCTTGCTGTGGAAGTGGTTTACGGCATGAAAACTCTGTTGGGAGCTACATAATAGATAAATAAATAAATAAATACGTGAAATGTATTGTGTGTTTACTTTGAAGGAGAAGAAGAAAAAAAAAAGAAACTCCATGAATAAGATTACGGCGTAGACACACTTAAGCGCAAACGGGGTTCTGCTACAGTGGGAAATGTGTGCTGCAGCTCAAGGACTCCGTGTGGAAGATTGGGTTTCTGAAGATGTAAACGGCAAAGGAATTTGGGCAGTTCAGATGAATTTCACCCCGTCAGAATCAAGTTCTGTCCTCCTGGAGTGCAGTCTCAGAAGGTAGTCAGTTTAACTTTTCGTTTTGTTTCCTCGGAGTAAAAACGCGGATCTTGTTTTTCACAGCGTTGTTTTGCATTTTATCCAAGAGAAAAGATCCCAAGGAACCCGGAGCGATCTCCTCTGTGGTCCCGTTAATGCTCATTAACACCCGAATGCCTCCCTGAAGTGTCGACACGCAGACTTTTATTTTAGGGCTAGGTGGTTATTATGGCACTGCTGAGTAAACACTGTGAGCTCAATTCAGATATATATATATATATATATATATATATATATATATATATATATATATATATATATATATATATATATATATCTATAGTAACATTGTTGATTGTTGTTTACTGTAGGATAACCAGTATACACTGATCCGACAAACATTAGGACCACCTGTGTAATATTGACTATATTGATATTATTTAATATTGATATTGATATTAAGGGTCATGCTCAAGGGCCCAGCTTGGTGGTGGTAGGATTTGAACCTGCGATCTTCCTGTCCAGAGTCCAGTGCCTTAAATATGTATCAGAATCTTTCTATGTATCAAATCAGAACCAACATCAACTTAACAGTTTGAGCTACAAGAGCTCGTGTGTTGGATCCGACCACACAGGCCAGTCTTCACTCTTTGTTTATCAGTGAGCCTCGGCCTCCCATGACCCTGTCTCCGGTTTACCACTGTTCCCATCACAGATCACGGATGTTAGATATTAGATATTAACTAGAGGTAAGGCACTGTTTCTCTCTGTCCTATGCTGATATTTAGAACTCATGGCATATGGGTGATATATACAGATTTTATTTGGCCAATAAGTTTTCATGCAGTTTTGCATGAAACTTGGATTGATTTGTTGTTGTTAAAACAGCTGCCTCTTGACATTTGCTAAATAATTACTTTTCTGTGCATTTGATACCTTAATTTTTTTAGTATTTGGCAAAGAATAAAAGTGTAAAATGAAGGCGTGATGGACGAACCCTGTGAACCGCCTGTCTGTAATGTTCACTTAATGCGTTCTCTCAGATGTGCATTCACAATGGGGAATTTTGTACGGATTTAATTCTTTCCATCTTTATTTTCGTGCTTCCCCCCAATGCAAAGCTAGTCTGACATTGCAGCAAACCTTTTTTTTTTTTTTTTAAGCTTTCAGATGTTTTATTCACAGGGCCGGGCTTTGAGCGAGACGAAGGCAAGATTAAAACATTTCAAGACTTCGAAATGCTATAGGAAAATAATTAGTAGGCTGTTCTTTTATCTTAACTCCCATAGCAATTTACCAGTGATTATAGATTAGCTATTAGTGGTTATAGCAGTTTATGAACATTCATCCCTTCTTTAGTCGCGCCTGTTTTCTCTTTTTTTTGTCATGGTGCAACAAAACCTGAAACTCCTCTGTGTGTGGTGTGATAAATTTATCATCGTTAACTACCATCAGTCATATCACTACTGCCAGTCACAGTCACCACTGTCAGTCGCTATCACTACTGCATCATCACTACTGCCAGTCACCTCCACTTCCAACTGTCAGTCCCTACCACTACTGTCACTCGACACTATTTCCATCTGCCAGTCACCACCACGACTTGATCCCTATCAGTACTGTCAGGGCTGCCACTACCGTCTGTCTGAATGTCCCTGTCTGTCTGTCTGTCACCGCCATGTTCGTCTGTATGACTGTCACCGTCTGTTTGTCTGTCACCGCCATGTTCGTCTGTATGACTGTCACCGTCTGTCTGTCTGTCACCGCCATGTTCGTCTGTATGACTGTCACCGTCTGTCTGTCTGTCACCGCCATGTTCGTCTGTCTGACTGTCACCGTCTGTTTGTCTGTCACCGCCATGTTCGTCTGTCTGACTGTCACCGTCTGTTTGTCTGTCACCGCCATGTTCGTCTGTCTGTCTGTCACCGCCATGTTCGTCTGTCTGACTGTCACCGTCTGTTTGTCTGTCACCGCCATGTTCGTCTGTATGACTGTCACTGTCTGTCTGTCACCGCCACTTCCGTCCATCTGTCTGTTACTGCCACTTCCTTCTGTCTGTCTGTCACCACCATGTCCATCTGTCTGTCACTGCCACGTCCGTCTCAGTCACTGCCACTTCCTTCTGTCTGTCTGTCTGTCTGTCGGTCACTGTCTGTCTGTCACCGCCAATTCTGTCCGTCTGTCTCTCACCGCCACGTACATCTGTCACTGCCACTTCCTTCTGTCTGTCTGTCTGTCACCATCTGTCTGTCCGCCACCGCCACATCCATCTGTCTGTCGCAGCCATATCCGTCTTTCTGTCTGTGTCACCGCCACATCCGTCTGTCTGTCTGTCCGTCACTACCATGGCTCTTGTCACTATCACTACTGTTGGACAGTCACCGCCACATCTGTCTGTCTGTCTGTCTGTCTGTCGCCGCCACATCCGCCAGTCTGTCTGTGTCACCGCCACATCCGTCTGTCTGTCTGGACTGCCATGACTATTGTCGCCATCACTACTGTTGGACAGTCGCCGCCACATCTGTCTGTCTGTCACCGCCACATTTGTTTGTCTGTCTGTCCGTGACTGACATGACTCTTGTCACTATCACTACTGTCGGACAGTCACCGCCACTTCCGTCTGTCACCACCACCAAGTCAACGACCAACAACACCACCACCACCACCGTCAATACCCATCAATCAATCTTCAGTTATCTTCATGATCGTCTTTTTTACTCCATTATCACCATCGCCTTCAATCATTGGCAAACATCTTCACGATCGTCATTAAACAATCGTCTCTCTTAAATAAGACACGAAATTAAATGATGCGCCTCATTTAGGCTTCAAGTGCATGTGATTTTACGGTCGATGTGGAAACAGTAACCCAAATCTCCTGGCGCCGGTCACATACATCATGTCATGCACCGCCTGTTTCTATTCTTTCTCTTTATCATTCGATCTGATTTTTCAGTGTGTCATCTCATTCCTCCATCATTCTCTCGCTAGCAATCTCTCCATTATTGCGGTCTGTCGATCTCCCTGCTGAACATGACACTAATTTATAGCGGGTAAGAAGTGTGACGGAAGCGACGTCGGCGTCTCCGCGACATGAACTCCGGATCGCTGGAAAGGACGTGTTGATGTGAGCACGGGAAAAAGCCGTCGAACAAAAGAGTTGGTTGGAATGTTTGCTGTCATTTGCGAGTGTGTACGGCAGAACTCGGGGTGTGTGTGTGATTAAGACCGGGGTTGTGTGTTGGAGCGCGATTGTGCTGATCACAGCGCTGGGTAATTAAGGAGGGTGAGTGGGTTAAATGTGCATGTAAACTGTTGCGAGCGAAGCGTCTCGTTGATTGATTAATTGGCTGCTGCTGATAAGTGATGGCACTGTGAGAGGCAGGAAGCAATCTAAGCCTGTCACCCCCCCCCCTTTTTTTTCCCCTCCTGCCCGTGAACCCCCCGCCCAGCGCCTCCACCATGCACTCGCTCTCCTGATTAAACACTCCAGTAGGTTTTGGCGCCGTGCGTTTGATTAGCAGTCACAGCCAGTAAAGCAGACAACTTCTTTTGATTACTAATAATGAAATATTAATCGCGCACCAGCTATTTGCTTTGTAGATTTCGCAACCGCTGGCTCAAAGACCTTCCTTCGTCTTTCCCGAGATACTTCGCGGGAGCCAACGTGTCCTCCAAGATGTCACTTTTGGAATGTTTGGCCGTTTTGCGCTGGTAGTGATCTGACTATTGAGATAAATTAGCTTAGCAGTTAGCATGCTCGCCTCACACCGCCAGGGTCCGGGTTCGATTCCCGTTTCGGCCGTGTGTGTGTGTGTGTGTGTGTGTGTATGTGTGTGTGTGGAGTTTGCATGTTCACCCCGTGCCTCAGAGGGTTTTTCTCCGGGTTCTCCGGTTTCCCCCGGTCCAAAGACATGTGCGGTAGGTTGATTGGCACCTTGGAAAATTGTCCCTAGTGTGTGTTAGAAACATTCATTCATTCATCTTTTACCGCTTTATCCGATCTTCCCTCGGGTCACCTATCTCAGGCGTCTATGGGCATTAAGGCAGGATACACCCTGGATGGAATGCCAGCCCATCACAGAGTACATATACTCACTATCACACACACATTCATGCACGGGGAGAACATTCAAACTCCATACACACATGGCCGAGATGGGAATCGAACCCGGACTCTGGCGGTGTGAGGCGAATGTGCTAAACTAAGTCACCATGCCCCTCCTGAAATAAATCTTTTATAGTGATATTTGTTTGAATTCTGACCTTTACATAGTATAAAGCTAGTAATAAATAATGTAAAAATAAGTCATTATAATAGGTTATATTGTGTATATATAAAGTCCATATACGCCCTGCATCATTCAGTAGGACTTCATAATGCATCAGCATGCGAGTGTCAGGTTACATATGATCATATGAACTTTATAAGTTAAGTTATAAAAAAGGCAGCCAAAATGAACATTTTAACTCTAATTCATTTTATTGGCCCTAAAGTTTATTTAGCACCAAAAATCCGCCATGATTCACACGTACGGCAATTAGAACCGTCCATGTGGAAACATGGCAAAAGTAGCGTTTGGTGTCCTGATGATTTACGTCAATTAAAACAATGTAATTACTTTAAAACGTTGGCAAATATATTTTGTTTTCGCACTCAGTGTTGAGTTTGCTTTCTTAAATATTCAATTCTTTATGCAACAAGAAATACGTCTACTATATTTCTCCAATGGCCATGTTGATTAGAGTATTAAAACTTTTGAAAAGTATTCATATACAGTACATTTAGATCAGGGAAAATGTGTGATTTAAGTTGCGATTAATCACAAGTCAAATTATGGCGATTAATCGGGGTGAAATATTTGACTCATTTATCAGTCCTTAATAAAAATTCAACACAATATGAGGAGCAAAAAAAAATATGATGTTCTGCAATTCAACATGTTACAGTTCACTTTTGTTACTTTGATTCAGACAGACTGTAAAACATCAGTTTGTTTATTTGCAATTATACTAATAATTGTACGTAAATAAATTGGGAGTTTTTTTGCTTCTATTCAATTATTATTATTATTATTATTATTATTATTATTTATCATGCACCTATGGTGGCTTGATTGGCACCTTGGAATATTGTCCCTAGTGTGTGTGTGTGTCTGTGCCCTGCGATGTGTTGGCATTCCATCCTGGGTGTATCCTGCCTTAATGCCCATAGACGCCTGAGATAGGCACAGACTCCCCGTGACCCGAGGGAAGATCGGATATAGCGGTAGAAGATGAATAAATGAATGAAAATCCTTTAATCATACCATCCAGAGTTGGACTGAAAACATGATCCTTGCACATAAAGATTGTTTACTAACTACCCTACTAATACAAATGTAATATTTATAACTACCAAAATATAACTAACAGGGAGGTGGTAGTTCACTGGTTAAGGCATTGGCCTCTGGACCGGAAGATCTCAGGTACATATCCCACCACCACCAGGCTGTCACTAGTGGGCGGTGGTAGCTCAGTGGTTAAGGCATTGGGCTCTGGACCAGAAGATCGCAGGTTCAAGTCCACCCACCACCACCAAGATGCCACTAGTGGACCCTTGAGCAAGGCCCTTAACCCTCAATTGCTCAGTTGTAAGTCGCTCTGGATAAGAGCGTCTGCCAAATGTCGTAAATGTAAATGTAGTGGGCCCTTAAGCAAGTCCCTCAACCTTCAATGACTCCGTTGTAAGTCGCTCTGTATAAGGGCGTCTGCCAAATGTCGTAAATGCTACATTTCTGCATGTCTTTTAGCTGGTATGGCATTATATAATATAGTCATGTGTTTAAATTAGCTAACACACACTGAGCCTTATTTAACACATGTTGTCTAAATGATAAATTCTTATACTGAGATCATTACTGACACATTACTGAGTGTTTCTGCCATGTCCCTGTGGTGTTCTCTGTTCTATCATTTCCTCCCACCTTGCAAAAAAAGAAATGTAAAATTCGCCACTGGCCCAGCCAGGTTATATATCGCCATAGGTCTGAGTGAACGTGAAACACGATGCGTTCATGCCTCGCACGCGGGTTAATTGGTAGATTCCCAGCCTCGCATCCAGCATTCCCAGGATATGCTCTGAATCCACCATGAAAAGCGATTACGGAGGATGAATGAATGGGATTATGTGTTATATAAGCGAGTATCAAGTTCTAATGCTGGGTACACTCTATATCTGCACATGTGCACAGGATACACTGCAGGGCATTGTAAATATAACATGGAACTTCAAATGTGTCTCAAGTTGCAGTCTTTCTTGGACACCTAGGACCTATTGATCGGCCTGTTGATTAATCGGTGCTATTTTTGGGCATATTTTCATTGATTAATCGGCATCGGCTGATTGGGCGACAAATTAGACTTTTAGACGAATTAGACAAATTAGTTTTACGAAGGCGCATCTGACACACCACATGGTCTGAGTATGTATATGGTCATATGGTCACATGGTCATATGTATGTATATATATATGTGTGTGTGTGTGTGTGTATGTATATATATATATATATATATATATATATATATATATATATATATATATATATACATACATACATACACAAATGGAACTTTAATTAAATTTAACATTTAAAATGTTTTTAAATTATTTATTTTACCCATGATTAATACTATTTTTTTTTTATTCCAAAAGATTTTGTTTCAACATTAATTATTAGACCCCGCGGGGATCCCTTAGGGGTTGCAGTGGAAACCCCCCCCCCCCCCCCCCCCATTTAAAAAAAACCGATGCACTGTGTGCTTTGTATTGTTGCTTCTTCAGCAGTTTGTATAGTCTTAGTAAATGTGTTCCCGTTGCTCTGTCACTGGGGTGTACTTCAAGGGGATGTATTTGTATGTGTCTTGCACAGGGAAAGGAATGTCGCAGGGATTTTCAACTCATTTACAATACTGTGGTCCTTCCGGTTTAATTATATGCTTCTAATAAGATTTAAATGTACGCTACAGTCACATTAACGAGTTGGAAAGTCTTGAGGTGTTGGCTACACTTTCGGCGCGTGAGCTGCGTCTCGGGACGCATTCTGGACTCGTTTGCCCAGTTCAGCACGTCACTTTTCCGCAATGCGTTTTTTTTTTCTACACACATCATGTCTTTCCTTTATGTCACGAGACTTATAAGATCAACCAATTGGATTCCACAGGGATGTGGTAGCTCAAGCCTCTGGGTTGCTGAGCAAGACGGTCAGGGGTTCAAGCATATGTATCTAGCAATCTTGGGCCCCTCGAGCAAGGCTCGTAATCCTTTGTGCTCCAGGGGGGGCCGTATTATACCCGAACCTGTGCTCTGACCAAAGCTTTCTAACGTCGCTGGGACGAAAGAAAGAATTTCACTGTGAAGCGCTCTGGGTACATTGGTACCATGTAACCTTTACTTATCACAGCCGTGCACCTCAAGGGTATATAAAAGTGTGAAAAACGACCTAAATATATGCCACTTTGTCGTGCACTGTGTCCCTCAGGCATATCTCTGGATAAGGTCTTTGACTACAGTGAGTACTGGGAAGTGGCGCGTGGCCTGTACTCTCCGTTCGACTGCACAGCCACGATGAAATCAGGGAACGCCGACGTCTACGAGAACGAGATCCCGGGAGGCCAGTACACCAACCTGCACTTTCAGGCGCACAGCATGGGCCTGGGCAATAAGTTCAAGGAGGTAAAGAAAGCCTATGTGGAGGCCAACAAACTTCTGGGGGACCTCATCAAGGTAAGTGGATCAGATGGTGCGCAAGGCTTTCGGCTGCGAAGTACAGTTACAGTTACGGCGCCGGGGCTTTTCAGTCACGGCGTTGATGATTGCCACGCTGCCAATCAGGGTTCTTTTGAAACCCGGGGGCAGAAGTAGCGTTTTCGTCACATGCAGCCGCTTGATTTTCTATGAGAACCTTTGAAACGCGCACATGCGCTGTAATTAAATAAGGCGCTTTTCCTGCGGCACGCTCTCTATAGTTAAATACGACTTAATTATCGCCTAGCGCTCTGACAGACACCTCACTCGGGCTCGCAGCGGTTCACGCCGTACATTCGCGAGATCACAAGAGTCCTGGACCCAAGAGCTCCACTCTTGCCTTCAAGTTTTAATTGCACGCTGACTTCACTGTCACTCGCTCGCTCACTTGCCATCCTTTTCAGTTGTAATAAAAATAGCGAACGACATAAACATCACACAGGAGGGGTGTGATCCTGTCGCTGGTTTTGCTTTCAGAATGGAGACGGAGCAAACTGTGTTGGGGGGGGCGGGGGGGTAGGTGGGAATGGGGGGCTTAAAGGAAATGAAAGCTCCTCTGCACGTTTTATCAACGTCCCCGTTATTTGGTTTCCGCTCTGAGCTCGTTTTGGTCTCACCTTGCTCCCTTTTTTGGGTGGGTTTTTTTGGGGGGGGGGGGGGGGGGGTTTTAATTAATGGGTGTTGTTTTGTTCTGTTCTCCAGTCCAAGCGGAACAACCAAACAAGTAGCATAGCGTTTGTGCGCCTCGCTGACGCTGGTTTTCATTAACGCCTCTCCATTGTCTCTGTCACGGCATTTCATTTTCCTTCGCCTTCATGCTATAAATGTAATCTACTCTGAGTCATATCCGCTCAGGCTCGTCAACAAAAGCCAAGGCGACTCGGAGAACCGAACGCGGCGGCGCTAAAAATAAAAAAGGACAAAGGTGTAAAATGACTTCTCGTTTGCGGTCTCGCCCCAGGTGACCCCGTCGTCGAAGATCGTCGGCGACCTGGCGCAGTTCATGGTGCAGAACTCCCTGACGCGGGCTGAGGTAGAAGAGCGGGCCGACGAGCTCTCCTTCCCTCTCTCGGTGGTGGAGTTCTTGCAGGGACACATCGGCATACCCCATGGAGGCTTTCCCGAGCCGTTCAGGTCGAAGGTAAGACCTTTGTCAGAGGCTCGTAGAAGCTTTTACACACCAATATATATAGTTGCATATACTTATACTATATAGAATATATAGTTGGGTCTTCATTTTTGGGAAGAGGGCGAGGTCAATAAGACAGGTCACCTTCTGTCTCGGAGGTCCAGTGTGTTCCAAAACTGTGCATTTTACAGAAAATGATTGAAATAGTATTAAATATAATATATATCCAGAGTGTACAGATGAATGAGCTGGACAACACTAAAGTGCTAAGGTGCTACTGCATCTCGATTTAGAGTTTTGGAACTCGTCAAATCAAACTCACATATTTAGTTGAATCGGCTTAAGTTTCAAAACAACAACTATGAATTCCACTACAAAATAAACCTGAGAAGAGCACATTGGAATCAGATCAGTGTGAAGGTGGTTTAGGGTGAGTGCTGCTTCAGTAAAATTGTAAAGAAAGCCATGCAGTTATTAAAGAGAAATCATTTCGGGTTATTTAGAGAGAAGGATCTATGAACAGAATTGCTTTGATTTAATCGACTTAGTACTATGATCACTTCTCCTGAATAAAGCTGAATAAGAACCCCCCCCCACCCCCCCCCCCCTTTCCTGATTTAAATTAAAAACGCTGCCTTTATTCATGGTTTTTGAATTGGCCTTTTCAAAATAAATTCCCTCTGCTTAGAAATAAGGCATTTAGTTGTATTAGTTTGCTGCTCTGTGTGTATAAAGTGCCAGATAGGTTTCCTCAGTGTTGTGTGTTCTGTTTGGTGCTTTAATCTGATCTTGGCACTGGGAGGAAAGTGGTTTGGGCAGATGGCTGGTGCCATAAACGTATCAAATTATCAGATTATTATCGGCTTGTTAACATTATACACATCTGTCTGTCTGTCTGTGTGTGTGTGTGTGTGTGTGTGTGTGTGTGTGTGTGTGTGTGTGTGTGTGTGTGTGTGTGTGTATGTGTGTATGTATATATATATATATATATATATATAGTATATATATATATATATATGTGTGTGTATATATATATATATATATATATATATATTATATATATATATATATATCCTAATATTATGGGGGCACGGTGGCTTAGTGGTTAGCACGTTCGCCTCACACCCGCCAGGATCCGGGTTCGATTCCCGTCTCGGGAATGTGTGTGTGGAGTTTGCATGTTCTCCCCGTGCCTCAGGGGGTTTTTTTTCTCCCCGGGTTCTCTCCGGTTTCCCCCCGGTCCAAAAAAACATGCACGGTAGGTTGATTGGCAAACTTGGAAAATTGTCCCTAGTGTATGAATGTGTGTGTGCGTGAATGTGTGTGTGTGTGTGTCCCTGCGATGGGTTGGCATTCCATCCAGGGTGTATCCTGCCT
This sequence comes from Kryptopterus vitreolus, assembly GCA_030449085.1. Taxonomy (NCBI): domain Eukaryota; kingdom Metazoa; phylum Chordata; class Actinopteri; order Siluriformes; family Siluridae; genus Kryptopterus; species Kryptopterus vitreolus. The sequence goes on from JACRUU010000024.1 coordinate 6,115,654, forward strand.
TAATGCCCATAGACACCTGAGATAGGCACAGGCTCCCCGTGACCCGAGGGAAGATCGGATAAAGCGGTAGAAGATGAATGAATGAATGAATGAATGAATATATACATATATATATATATATATATATATATATATATATATATATATATATATATATATATATATATATATATATATATATATATATATATATCTATATAGGTGTGTGTGTGTGTGTGTGTGTATATATGTATACACACACACACACACACACGCGCGCGCGCATACACACACATGTAAACTTTATTAAAAGTGAACTATGCCAAGAAATGTTTGCAAACACCACTCCAGAATCACTCATCTACAGATCTCTATCCTGAAGCTTTTCACCTGATTCTATACGTGTCTTTCTATATTTTTATACACAGTATCTTTACCATATCTGAACTCGTGAAGGGCGATCAATAATTTGCCACGCAGTTATTTCTAGCTCCTTTATATAGGGATGTGGTCCATATCCTTAGTGTTTTCCGAGCTTTAAATAGTGCACACTGTGCAAAGCACCTGCTGCATTCCTCACTCAGTCAAGTACATAATAGTAGAATAATAATAATAATAAAAAAGTCATGACATTATATATTTACCCAATATATTTATCTATTTTTTTATAGTTGCCTCCTTGTTTATTAATTTAAATGATATTATATTTATTTTAATTAATTTAATATTATGATCTCTCTTTTTTTTCTGAGCAGTAAATCTGAATATGAATTTTTTCCCCCCCCCAAGGCATTTTTTTTGTCTTTGAATCCTTCATGTATAAATAACAAAAGAATAAATAAAAGCATTTTGCATTGGTGACTTGGTAGAAATATAGAAATTTGCAGAACATCGTCGTTCACTTGGGCAGTGTTTAGCTTGACCGGCGCAAACCACAAAAACAAATTTCATTATTATTTATAGTATTTGTTGTGTTTCGATGATCCTTTTTGAAGAGTGAATGAATGAATGTTTCTATCCAAATGTTCCAGTCTCAGCCAAGTCATGGACAAACCTTTGTGGACACACAACCATAAGCTCAATTTGTGCATTGTTGAGTATCCAAGTTGACCTTTAGCCCCATTTTCTTTTATAATAACCTCAATTTCATATTCCATTAGATTTTGGGGTAAGCTTGAGAGAGATATAAGTAAGACTGAATGAGCACAATAGGGGTGTAGTTCAGTGGTTTAAGGAGCTGGGCTACTGATTGAAAGGTGGGGTGTTCGAGCCCCGGGTATCGCCAAACTGCCACTCTTGGGTCCTTTAACAAGGCCCTTAACCCTTTGTGCCCCAGGGAGCAGCGTATCATGGCTGACGTTCATTCACTGACCCTGCACTCCGATCCATGGTTCCAAACAAGCTGGGATATACGAGGAAGCAATTTTAGGCATGGTGTAGCTCAGAAGGTCAACTATCACCAAGATACCACTCTCGGGTCGCTTGATCTAAGCCCTTTTGTGATGCAGTGGGTGTCTTATCATGACTGACCCCAGCTTCCAGTTAAGATGGGATATGCAAAGAAAATTGATTTCACAATAAAGGCTATTCTATTCAATAAAATCAGGTTCTGATGTAGGTCATGTGAGGAGGCCCAGGGGTGAAGTCAGCGTTCCAGGTCATCCCAAAGGTGCTTATAGCGTTGAGGTCAGAGCTGGTTTAAGGCGCTGGGCTACTGATTGGAAGGTCGGGGGTTCGGCTCCGGTTTCGCCAAGATGCCACTCTTGGGTCCTTGAGCAACCGTCTCTGTGCTCCAGGGGGCGCAGTATCATCTTCCCGCTACGTTTCTCCAAACATAGTGGCGTATGCAAAGAAACAATTTCACTGTATACGAGACAAATAAAGGCTTTTCTTCTTCTGGACCAGGTTTGGGTCTCCGAGTTCAAATGCCGGGGAAATTTGACGCGATACAATTGAATTTTGATGTAGAATTTAGGCAAGAAACGCCATAAATGCCTGTTTGGATTTAAACTGTTCGATTTAAACAACTTAAATAAAGCACGCAGCGATGACTCTCGACTGGGTTTAACACCATTTTTGTTTTCGGAATAAATCTATGATTATTACCACAAGTCGTGATAAGAGTCTTATCCGCCTCGGCAGTAATGAAGCATGCTACGTGGTTTTATAACGAGCAGCGCCATGTTTCAGTGTTTACAACTCACCAAGGAATTAATTTCACTACTCCAGCGGCGCTTTTTCGAGGCATTATTCGCGTTTATAAAAATGCTTCCAGGCCTTTGTTACCAAATTACTCCAAATCATTAGGACATCTATAAAGCTTTATGAGTACAGACAGAACAGAAAGTGGTAGGCAAGTTTATTTAGACTCTTTAGAAGCACTTTATCATGTTTGGGTAATGGATTACTGTTCAGCGTGGGTCTGTCTGACTCACACTCGCGCCAATGTGCCAAACTTTCTTTCTTTCTTTTTTTTCCCCCCGACTTTTTAATCACTGTATCTCAGTCACTTTTTTTTTGTCTGATCCCCCCCACTCCCTCCCCCCTTACACTCACTTTTAATAAAATTGTTCTGTTTATAGCCATCACTTGCTTCTTGTGCTTGTCAGCACGAAGTGTCGAAAAAGCTCGCCCTCCCCGTTTGGCATTCATGCCCCAATTACAGGCCGCCTCTTTTGTGCAAGATCGATTGTTTCTCAGACAAACGTGCGTCCCTTTTCCAGTTCGCCTAATTTATCGCGTGAGCTGGTTTTGGAAATAAATAGGACGGCCGCTTAGCATGCTTTATAGATGACAAACATGATTACTGCATCGCCCTACATTCTCAGGCAGTAAATGAAATCACTCCGTTAACAATGGCCGGATTTAGAGCCCGTTTTACAATGGACGTGGTCTCGAAGCAGCTTTAAACGGATAAAGCCGTTATAAGGTGGAATAAAAGAATGTTGCACTAAAGTTGGCTTCTTATAATGGTCTACCTTATATCACCTTCAGACCTTAATGTATAAACCGCCAGCAAATGGCAGGAAGACGGGTCTTAACTAAATTCGGTAACTTATACGACATAAACACTACTATTAAAATTATAAAATAAATTATTATTATTATTATAATATGGGGCACGGTGGCTTAGTGGTTAGCACGTTGGCCTCACACCACCAGGGTCCGGGTTCGATTCCCTTCTCGGCAATGTGTGTGTGGAGTTTGCATGTTCTCCCCGTGCCTCAGGGGGTTTTTATCCGGGTTCTCCGGTTTCCTCCCGGTCCAAAAACATGCACTGTAGGTTGATTGGCACCTTGGAAAATTGTCCCTAGTGTATGAATGTGAGTGTGAATGTGAGTGTGTGTCCTGCGATGGGTTGGCATCCATCCAGGGTGTATCCTGCCTTAATGCCCATAGACGCCTGAGATAGACACAGACTCCCCGTGACCCGAGGGAAGATCGGATAAAGCGGTAGAAGATGAATGAATGAATGAATTATTATTATTATAAAAGAAATATCTACCATAACTTCAAATCAAGGAACGACCAAGTGGCGTACGCCAGGTGCCGAATTTAATAATCCTCCTTATTATTACACACATCTTGCTAGTCTGTTATTTTTACATGATTTTTTCCTCAGAAACATGTTTTGAAGGGATTTTTCACAACGTCTCACCAGAAGTTTTCTGCCCCATGCAAAGGTGAAACGACGTAAATATTATGAACTAGAGAACGACCTTGCCTGTGTCGTGTAAGTGGCCTCGAAGCTAATGGTTTAATGAGTGATCCAGTGGTGACTGTTCCATGGAAAAAATACTCATGGAGATGGTATAAGGATAAAAGCATTAAAACAACCAGACCTTAAAGGCAACCAGTCCACATCTGGGTGGCACCGAATAGCCATCATTACAATTTCATTGTTGAGTTGTGCTGTAATAGGTGCTTCAATGCAGAACTGCTTAAACAGTGGTGCTATAAATTACAGACCCAATCCATCCTCAAGGTCTCGAGTTGTTGATATTAGATTGTGTTTTGGTGTTTATCTATAGACACTCTTTATGGGCAAAAGTATTAAGACATCTAACTTTTCCTGCTATATGTAGTTCTTCCTCAAACTGTTACCAAAAGGCATAAGATCCAAGAGCTCTGTTTTCAACACTCTTGTATTCCTTTAGGATGAACTGCAAGTCTAAAACATCGTCTCTGAAGAGCTTTTTTAACCGTTAATGTTGAATTGGATGTTCAAAAAGCACATAGAACTCAGGTCCACAAACGTTCGACCAACACATGATATATGAGGTCGTGGTTTATTTTCGCCCACAGCATTTTTTTTCTCTCAAAATCTCGCCCTTTATTGATTGTTATTGATTATTTACTATTTATTTTACTCTGGAAATCATTCTTTCCATATAAATTGCTTGTTAATGAAATCATTTCTTGTTCATTTCAATGTTCCTTTTTTTAGTGGTGGTTTTAATTGTAAAATATGGGACGTGGCTCCTTTAAGAATGCTGTTCCGGTTTGCTTTCTACATAAACTGGTGATACGTATAGGTTATACGGAAGCGCATTGGATTCAGGAAAATAGAATGCGTAATACGGATTTGGGAATCCAGAAAATGTTCTATACGGTAATATTTGCTAATATAGTGAGGAGCGGATACATGTTGTGAATGTGTAGCTAGTAGGCGTAATTCTGGGAATTTAGGAAGCGCGAGTGGATGCATTGAAGTTTCTTTATTCATATTGTTTCATTCATTCGCCAACACAACGCATAGTGAAGGAGCAGATCACTCGCATAGTAATTCACGCTACGTTAATCACACGTTAATAACATTAGTGCCGTTAAAGTACACGTGCGTACAGTTTTGTGCCAGGCTCTGGGGATTACAGACAGATGTACATATGGGTCCTCTATGCATGATTGGTTAAAGTGCTGTGTAACGCATGCCTTCTGGTGCAGGTGTTGAAATCGCTGCCTCGTGTGGAGGGTCGCCCAGGTGCTTCGCTCCCTCCGATGGACTTCAAGTCTTTGGAGATGCAGCTGCGCGAGACCCATGGCGATGACATCACTCCAGAAGACGTGATGTCGGCCGCCATGTACCCCAAAGTTTTCCAAGAGTTCAAGGAGTTCACGACAACCTTCGGACCCGTCGACTGCCTCAACACCCGGCTTTTCCTGGACGGGCCAAAGATCGCGGAGGAGTTTGAGGTGCCCGCTAGGTTTCATATCCACCACGCAACACGTCTTTTTCGGAACGCGCTAACGTGTGTCTGCTTTAATATTTCATCCAGGTGGAGCTGGAGCGAGGGAAGATTCTCCATATTAAAGCTCTGGCACTGGGGGATCTGAACAAGGCCGGCCAGAGAGAGGTCTTCTTCGAGCTCAATGGTCAGCTGAGGTCGGTCCTGGTCAGAGACACCCTGGCCTTGAAGGTATAAATAGCATAATTGTTTGACTAATCCTTGATTACACGCTAGTATTGTTAATTGTGAGTGGTTTTATTCAGTAGTCTTGTCTGTTAGTATTTACCTCGTGCACCATGAATCTCACAACATGCTGCAGTAGGTTAAGGCGCTCTCGATTTTCTTTATAGAGTGAGAATGAAGCATAAAAGCCCGGATTAAACTGATAGATCTATTACATCATTTAAAATATCGTAAAATACCTATTTATTTATTAATAACCGAATATTATAAATTACTTAGGGAAGGTGGTATCTTGGTGGTAAAGGCCAATTGAAAATTGGATTAGAAATCTTTCAAGTTCAAATCTTTCCACGTCAAGCTGCTATGGCTGGGCCCCTGAGCAAGGCCCTTAACAACCACATAGATGCTCATTTGCATGAAAAAGTTAAGCACATCTGACAAATGCTTTAATTGTAAATGTAGTAAAGATGTTTTGTTTATTGTTTATATTGGGGGTACGGAGACTTGGTGGTTAGCACGTTCGTCTCACACCTCCATCTAGGGTTGGGGGTTCGATTCTCGCCTCCACCATGTGTGTGTGGAGTTTGCATGTTTTTCTTCGGTTTCTCCTCTCGGTCCAAGTACGGTAGGTTGATTGGCATCTTGGAAAATCCTTTCCTGTACCTAAATCTCACTTCCTCACTCCACAGGAGATGCACTTCCACCCCAAGGCTCTGAAGGACGTCCGGGGTCAGGTCGGCGCGCCCATGCCAGGCAAAGTGGTCGAAGTCAAGGTCAAGGAGGGTCAGCAGGTGGAGAAAGGCCAGCCTCTGTGCGTCCTCAGCGCCATGAAGATGGAGACGGTGGTGAACTCGCCACTTTCCGGCACCGTGGCGAAGGTTTACGTCAAAGTCGACAGTAACCTGGAAGGAGACGACCTCATTCTGGAGATCACAGAGTAAAAAAAAATATGAATAAATAAAATAAAAAAAAATAAAATAAATCCAGGGCATCGCTTGAAAATCAGCTCCTGTACGGAGTTTTACACAGTCACTGAAACACACATACACTTGCAGAAAACATAAGCACACACACACACACACTTGCACAAAACATAAGCACACACACACACACACACACACATTTTGCAGACATATGCACACATTTTGGAAGTGACAGACGGAAGGAGTTCATTACTTTAGTCTTAAACGATCCTCCACATAGTTATTACCTAATGTAACTGGAAACGAGTGTTTGTGCTCTGCGTGCGGAAGAGTTCTTGTTTTTGTGTCATCCAAATCTATTTTACATAATCACCTGTCATGTGTAATCACCAGAGCTAATGATCCATGCGCTGGAAACTAGTGTTATATTAACATTGAGTGTCTGTGTTAATGTGGATGTCATTAGATCTTAGAAACGTGCAGAAATTGGATTGTGGCGGTAAGGAGATGCTTAATTACCGAGGAGGGGAAAAAGTGTGTGTAAAATATTAGTAAATATATATATATATATATATATATATATATATATATATATATATATATATATATATAATGTGTGGTGTATGTATGTATGTATGTATGTATGTGTGTGTGTATATATATATATATAATATATATATATATATATAATATATATATAATGTGTGTGTGTGTATGTATATGTATATCTATATATATATATATATATATATATATATATATATATAGAGATATATCGAGCAATACATGAAGAGGGAACAATTCTGAAATTGCACCTCGCACAGAAATTATTTTGTGGTGGGAGAAAGTCGGATTTCATGTAGCGTAACATTTTGGGTGCTGCCTTTTAATCGTGATGAATAAAAAAAAAAAGAACGAAAATTGCCCATATAACTCCTTTTTTTGGAGATCCGTTATTGTTGATGTAACATCCGCAGTGAACCAATTGCGTGGTGGCGAATGTGATGGTATCGCCTTGTTAGCACCGAGAGCCCGAGAGCTCTGCTGTGGTTTACCCACAATGCATTAGTCAGAGTTAAAGACTCGGCTGGCCTGGCCGCTGACGCATTCTTGGCTGAGTTTCAGTTCTTCACAATGAACAGCGTTGATGAAACGAGGTCCCGTGGTGGCCTCGAGCTCTCGCCTTCTCATGAAGAATGCAGAGCTTGCACGAGCCTCGTTCCTTAATGCTGATCACAAATTATTGTTCCAATTTGCTCCTGAATGTGAAGATCACACCAGGTCCCCGTTACATTCCTCCAGAGACCAGACGCGCCGTGTTTTGGCCCGCAGAGCTGCTTTCTCTAGCATCCTTTCCTTCTCCCCCTCTACTTGTTACTACAGCAATACAGTACCACAGCACTGCCACTGGAGGTTTCTCATTTGAAGTGTTATCTTTTGTAGCCGGGAATCGAATGCGAGGTTCGCAGAAGAGCCGTCCATGGAGAGCACTCGACAAGCGAGCGTTCGTACACTTGAATAGTGGCGAACCCGTAATCCATTAGGCAACACCTGGAGTGCTTCGGCTTCGGCTTTGGAGTACCTTTAAATTGGGGACCGATGTTTGATCAGTATTGCTGTCTTTTAACCTCCTAACATTAACATCTCGACGCCGTTCAAGAGGTCTACCAGAGCCATAGTGGAACCGTGCTAATTTTAGGCTCATGCTACGACCGGAACGCGCGGAATATCATCCTGTCCGACTGGGTGGAGAAGGGAATTTTCACCCTAATGTCCCCGGAGAACGTCTCTGTAGATTCCGCGTGTAAAGTTTTCACCAGCGTTTTTTCCCCAGTGGTTTTAAAGTCGATCGCACAATGTTTGTGTAAAACAACAAACATTACACTGGCAATAAAGGTGCACTCGTTAGACTTCAGTCATACCGGAGCTGTTTGCATGTGAGTAATCTGGTGGGAATAAATGACTAATTATAGCTCTGTTAGAAAATAAAACGTTACAATTAAACCTAAAATGTTAAAATTAGACCTATTTAACATATTTTACTAACCTTTTTAGAGCGGTAGGAAGTTTGATACTGTTATTTTGACAAAATGGTGGCACAGCAGGTTCTAGGGTCCAATGTTTCTCTACATGGTTTTCTCCCGGTTTCCAGACACACACACACACACACACATACATACAGTGTGTATTTCCAACACACACCAGGTGTGGATGGACCCCTTCCTCAGTTAAATTACACATTCTGTTACCTAATTCTTATAAAAACTCTGATTTACTGCCTCGGCCGCTACTCTGAGACTCCTCTGGTTATTGTTTAGGTCAAACTCTGTGGACAGACATTTTGGTTTGTTTTTTTGTTTTTGTTTTTTTTCCGTTCGTTGGGTAAACATTGCCTTTAAAAGAAAACCTATAGACCTTCTCATCCAGCCGCTCTACAAATATCCGATTGTGACGTATACTCGGATTCTTGTCCATCGCTGACAGGCGTGTCGAATTTGAAAAACGAGAAATCGCGTATTCTTTTTTGCGCAACGTGTTTTGTTACGTGCGATTCCACGGGCTTCCTGTTGGAGGCGCTGTGCCGAAGTCACATGATCAGCTGATTTCTTGCAGTAGCTGGTGAGCACTGCTGTCAATCCTCACATTATAACACAGATAATGCAATAAATCATATTTTCCATGTAATGTACGAATAAAAAAATGTTTACTTTATACATTTTAGTAAATCTTTGCGTTCTCTAACAACTATATTAACTATATATATATATATATATATATATATATATATATATATACTATATATATATATATATATATATATATATATATATACATATACAGGTATATATATAGGCTATATATATATTATATTAGTCTCCAGAGATCTATATATATATATACTGTTAATATATATACAGTATAATGAGTTAATGGGCAACTCATGTTTACTTCCTGGTTCATGAAGGTTTTTTTATTGTAACAAACAGAACAAATATGTTACTAAATTCCTGCACTTGTTTCAAATAGAAATATAGCGTGTAAAATTTACAGATTTGTCTGCAATTATAATCTCTCGCTCTGGAGGAGTGGAACTAATCGTATGGGGTCGTCGGGAATGATGGGTTTAATGATGTTGTTTGTTGTCTTGATGTGCACCGCTTTCCCTTTCATTTGTTAATGATTTTATGCAAATTCTAGTTCACTGCAACCTTTTGATCTATGTAGAGGTGAATGTAAGATAAATAAAAACAATAATAAAAATGATAACAGACTGACGGCTTGTTTACGTTTGATTCTTCATCCGCTTTATCCGACTCCTCTCTTGGGTCGCGGGGAGCCTGTGCCTATCTCGGCAGGACACATCCTGTATGGAATGCCAACCCATCACAGGGTGCGCACACACACACACACACACACACACACACTCATTCATTCACACTCACTCACTTGGGACACTTTTCCAAGGTGCCAAGCAACACACCACGCATGTTTATGGACCAGGGGGAGGGGGGGGGGGCAGGGAGAACATGCAAAATACACACACACACACACACACACACACACATGGCGGAGGAGGGAATCAAGGTACGAGGAAAACACGCTAACCACTAAGTCACTGTTATATGGATTAAATACATACAGTACAATACAGAGTATAATACCAATTTCTACATCCCTTTTACTATGCAGAATTCAGAATTAAATACTGTATGTACTATATAGGGACTAAAGTTATTGGGACTGACCTCATGTACTCCTATAGCTCACATGTGGTTCTTCCCCACACTGTTAAAAACAATATTGGAGGCCCACATTTTTATCCAATATCTTTGGAAAATTCCACAACAATTCCACAATCTTGTGTAGAGCAAGGTTGGTAGTGAAAGCATTGGCCTCTGGTCAATAGGTCACAGGTTCAAATCCAGTAAGCTGCCACTTGTGGGCCCTTATGTAAGGCCCTTAACTCTCACTTGATCAGTTGTAAGTCGCTCAGGATAAAGGTGTTTGCCAAATGATATAAATGTAAAGGCCTCATTAAACGGCTTTGGGATGTCGAACACAAGTGTTGGGAAGGTTACTTTACAAATGACGCTATTCAAAATGTAATACGCAGTGTAACTTTTCAATTACTGTATAAAAGTAAAGTGATTACATTTGGCCACTAGGTGGCACTTTAACTTAACATTCTAAGAAGAAAAAAAAAGTTCTATTTTTCTAAATGAAACAATCACATTTCAGGTGAAAATCATGACGTCGTCTAAAGCACTGATTTGACATGAAATTTTTCAGATCTAACCCTGTTTGTAATCTATAACATTTTCAAAAGCAACTGTAATTTAAATACACATTTTTTCCCCCTCAGTAACGAATTACTGTTACATTTATTTTGTAATTTAATTACATTACTCCCTCACATGTAACTAGTTACTCCCCAACACTGATTGCAGCCATATCAGTCATTTTTTTACAACCCCGTATCTGAATAAACACACGAATGTCCCCCAAATGTCCCCCACAAGCAAACTCTAGTGGAACATCTTCCCAGAAGAGGAGTATTACTGAAATCACATATGGAATGAGATGTTCAGAAAGCACAGAAACGTTAGTTAAACGTTTTTCTATAAACGTTTGTCTCTATAGTGCATTACATAAGCCGTCATGTAATGGACTCGAATTGAATATCATTGCTTGGTTACTCACAATGTCACCACGAATAAACTCACTCGATTTAATCTTTTCTTCATTCATTATTATTTATACAAAGGATACTTTTACACAAGACTATTCCCTTGATTTTATGCTTGCAGATTTCATAGGATAGTGGCGAGTAAGTGAATTAGGACGCAGCGGGAGACTGTTTTGCATTCTTTTGAAGCTCGGAGGTTTTGAGAAATATTTGATACGGCTCTCTTTTGCATTAAAGTCGGAGTGCGTTCACGCTGGCAGAAATGTGCGGCCTCAACAGAAAAGGGTGGGGGTGGGGGGGGGGGGAAGACTCCCGGAAGTCAAGATCTCAGAAAGGAAGGTAATATTTATTTTCAGAAATGATCTATATATAGTGCAGAGGAATGAGTGTGTAAAATTGGGACGTTGAGCATTATTGTTTTAAAGTGTATAAAGTTAAACTTTTGTTTGTTCCAGTGTGATTTAGTAGCACAGTGTTTTCTGATCATAGATAAAAAAAGAAAAAAAGGTTTTAGTCTCATGATCATTTAAATAGAAATAAACCAGGGGGTTTGACTCATTAATAGCATTCTATTAATCGATCGGTGTGCTAAGAATAACACTACACTATCACTATACTACACTAACACTACACTACAGTAACACTATAATCTTTGCTTCACAAACTGAGTGCATTAAGCGAGTAACCTTGTGACGTAAATGATAAATCATAGTACCTTGGATTCTTATGTACATTTGAAGGCCAACACTTCAGTGAAAGTTTTAAAGAAGCGCTTTAACTATAGAGTAATATTTTACTCAATGCACGTATCATTTAACTCATGTGCAAGATTTGGGTACTTTGTCCAACACTGGCTACGATTTACGAAGAAGGAATTTCACATTGCTGTGAAGTATAAAACACTGATCATTCTTCATTAGGACATGTATCAGGAGTATTCTTCATGTAGGAATATTTAATGTAACATGGATGGAGGAGATGGGCACGGTGGTTTAGTGGTTAGCACGTTCGCCTCACACCGGGTCCGGGTTCCATTCCCGTCTCAGCCATGTGCATGTTCTCCCCGTGCCTCAGGGGGTTTCTCGGGGTTCTCCGGTTTCCTCCCGGTCCAAAAACATGCACGGTAGGTTGATTGGTACTTTGGAAAATTGTCCCTAGTGTGTGAATGCGAGTGTGTGTGTGTGCCATCTCATGGGTTGGCATTTTATCCAGGGTGTATCCTGCCTTAATGCCCATAGACGCCTGAGATAGACACAGGCTCCCCGTGACCCGAGGGAAGATCAGATAAAGCGGTAGAAGATGAATGGATGGAGGAATGAGAGGGAAAGGGGGGGTAATGATGCATCAGTAATAATTGCTTTGGTTGATCAGCGGCCATGTGGTCACGTTATCTGTAGCAGCTGAGGGAATTGTTTCAATCAGTTGTCAACCTTGCCGTTCTTTTCGCTTGAAAGGTGAGAGCATATGAGAGAGAGAGAGAGAGAGAGAGAAAGAGAAAGATCAGGCCATGAATCAAAGTGTATAGTTAGCAGGGGGAACATAAAAATATCTAAATGCACTGTGTGTGTGTGTGTGTGTGTGTGTGTGTGTGAATCAGAACGAGCCACTTCTGCTCAATTAGACGTTCCTTGTGATTGCCAGAGATGACTGAAATGATGCATCCACGATCGCAGTCTGACAGGAAGCGTGGGGTTTAGTTAGAAATGATGGATGGCTCCTCCTGTCACGGAATACCTGTGGGGGTCGGTCGGAGAAATCTATCTGGAAAATGAGTGCAGGTTTGATCTCAAGAATCTTCCCTCAATCTTTTTTTTTATTTCTCTCTTTTTTTTTTATTATTAAACAGATGATCTACTGCCAGAGGCCTGGGATGCCCAAATGTTAGGATAGAGTGTTCTATCGCAGGCCACTCCGACTCATGTGAAGCAAATCTTCATGGCGCTGGTTTTGCACACATTCCCATACTGGAAGATGGATTGGGTCTCCAAATATAAGTGAAAGGAAAATAGAATACGACTGCATCCAGTGATGTCGAATACACTTTGTGTCCCAATACACTGGTCCATATAGTGTAAGTAATCTATAAAAAGTTCTTTTCACTCTGGATAATGCCTCAAAGGAGCTTTCCAGAATGTAGAGAACGGAAATTTGAACAAATAAATTATTTACAGGGGGCAGGGGGATTAGTGGTTAGCACGTTCGCCCTACACCTTCAAGATCCGGGTTCGATTTCCGCCTCCGCCATGTGTGTGTGGAGTTTGCATGTTCTCCTCGTGCCTTAGGGGGTTTTTTTCTCCGGGTTCTCCGGTTTCCCCCCGGTCCAAAAACATGCACGGTAGGACGATTGGCAACTTGGAAAATTGTCCCTAGTGTATGAATGTGTGTGTGTGTGTGTGTGTGTGTCCTGTGATCGGTTGGCATTCCATCCAGGGTGTATCCTGCCTTGATAGACGTCCATAGACACCTGAGATAGGCACAGACTCCCCGTGACCAGAGGGAAGATCGGATATAGCGGTAGAAGATGAATGAATGAATTAATTATTTGTAGGGGTCACGGTGGTTTAGTGGATAGATTCCCGCCTCCGCCATGTGTGTGTGTTGAGTTTGCATGTTCTCCCGGTTCCTCATGGGGTTTCCCCCTCGGTCCAAAAACATGCCCAATCAAATAGGTTGATTGGCAGCTTGGAAAATTGTCCGTAGTGTACGAGTGTGTGTGTGTGTGTGTGTGATGGGTTGGCGTTCCATACAGGGTGTGTCCTGCCTTGATGCTTGAAGACACCTGAGATAGGCACAGGAGAAAGCGTTAAAAAAATGGATGGACGGATGAATTACTTATTACCCAGTAATAAGCAGGCCTGGGTCGGCAAGGAAAAACTCCCTTAGATGGTATAAGGAAGAAACCTTAAGAGACTCAAAAGGAAAAACACATTTCTAATATTAAGGTCATTCTTATGATGAATTCATTCATTCATCTTCTACCGCTATATACGAACTTCCCTGTGCCTGAGCCTGTGCCTATCTCAGGCGTCTATGGGCATTAAGGCAGGACAGGATACACCCTGGATGGAATGCCAACCCATCGCAGGACACACACACATCACACATTCACACACACATTCATACACTAGGGACAATTTTCCAAGGTGCCAATCAAACCTACCGTGCATGTTTTTGGACCGGGAGGAAACCAGGAGAACCTGGAGAAAAACCCCCTGAGGCACGGGGAGAACATGCAAACTCCACACACACACATGGCCGAGACGGGAATCGAACCCGGACCCTGGAGGTGTGAGGCGAATGTGCTAACCGCTAAACCACCGTGCCCCTGCCTTATGATGAATAACTATGATATATACAACGATGAAATATTATGTTCGTATACTCCTCTTGCTCTATGTTATTCTGTGTTATTCAACTAATAAAGGCACGACGAGTGAAAAAACAGAACTGAGGAGAGAAAAAGAAACGATCCCATTGCTATATCATCCGGAGTAGCACGTGGAAAGGATTGTGGCCCTGCAACGTGACACATCCGAATGTGAACTGTGCCTATGCGATAAGTGATTATCTCTCTATCTGAGAATCTCGCCCCTACTGCAGCACTTGAGGATTAGCGCGAGTTGGTCTTTCGCCCTTCAGCTGCCTCGTCAATCATATCAGCAGCCGCTCACATCAATGCTCCTCACCCCAAGTTTGTCACTACAGATCAGCTATAATGATCCCATCCTCGCTTTCATCACCCAACGCCGTCCCTGCTTTGTTATCCGTTCTCTTTCCCCTCCTCTTTTCTCTCATTTCCCCCTACACACACACACCCCCCACACACACACACACACACACCACACACACACACCACACACACAACGCACACACTGAACCTCTCGCTTCCTTCTCCCGAATCGCTCGAGCTCCTGCGGGCCGCCGTCTTACGGCTCTCATTAAGCATTCAAGGATGCCGAGGATTACTTGGCAGCACCTGTAGCTACAATGATGAATTAGATATGAATATTCAGAGTGTAACCCCGCCACTGTCTAATGACCCTGGTGTCGTTTTATTCAAATATTTATAACCCCCAAGTAAGCCGAGCCGAGCTTTCAAAGCGGCGCGAGCCCCTGCTGCACTCCGCACTCGCGGAAAAGGAAAAAAAAAAGAAAAGAAATCGATGCGTTTAAACAAAGCCACAATCGATAACTGCGTGGCTCTGCGGCAATTCCCTTATCCTAAAGGCTTTTTAAATACGCCGTCCCTCCTCTGCAGCTGCTACCTTCTTTTTTTACCTTCTTTTTTTTAGGGAATTGGGTCGGAGTTATTTGAGCGCTCGAGGTCTTTACGGGTTCACACGAAATGGACGTTTGAGATGTTTTGGCAACTTGACCGCGATGCTGCAACGAGTCCATATCGAGTCATAGGTTACTTGATCAGAAGGTCGCGGGTTCGAGCCCCTTATTGCCAAGCTGCCACTCTTGGGTATTTGAGCAAGGCCTTTAACCCTCTGTGCTCCAGGGGGCGCCACATTACGCCTGTCCCTGCACTCTGCTCTTCCAAATGATCCTGGATATGCGAAGAAAGAATTTCTATGTGCTGTAATGTATATGTGATAAATAAAGGCTCTTCTATTCTATAAGAATTTCTCTAGAAAATGACTAAAGATCAGGAAGACCTTCAAACCGCCGGAAAATTCCATTCAACAACTTATATATGATGATCACAGGAGAACAATTCACTATGACCACAGTCCAACATGGGTGCAACCCTGAGACACAGCAACAGTCTCCATAGCGGAAGAGTCTATTGAGCCTATAACCGAAACAGCTGACCTTGCAGTTTTTGACCTTTTTGTTTTATTATTATTTTTTGTTTTATTGTTTTCTTTTTATTTTAAATACAGTTAACTGAAGTGCGGGGCATCTTGTGTGTACGTAAGATAGACATGTAGGGAAACGTGGTGCTTACTCATATCTTACACTTTTTGTTAGGAAGTGGGCTACAAAGTGGCAACTTAATCAAAACTAAAATATTGGAGTCCTACAGAGGTGTCAAGTAATGAAGTACTTCGTTATCTTACTTAAGTAGAAATTTTGGGTATATGTACGTTACTAGAGTAATTATTATTCAGCCGACTTTTAACTTCTAAACCTTACATTTCCACGCAATGATCTGTACTTCCTACTCCTTACATTTTAAAAAGAGCCCTCCTTACTCCTATTTCGTTTCGCCTCGTTTTCATTCCGGCTTTTCATCGTCCAACTTTTCCAGATAAACGTTTCCATCCGGATAGAGTGAATGTGAATGTGATTGTGTTTGGATGAGATATATAAACATATACCATTCCCACACCCTATTGGCTTGTACTCGATCCATCACACCTGCACACGACAACAAATCACGCCACACTCAAGCGAGGACAGAAGCAGTGTTTAGGGTCGTTACTCAAAAACGATTATTTCTTAAAAGTGATTATTTCTCCACTACTGGATCATTTATCAAACTGGCGCGTTCTCTTCGTCCTTCGCAAATGAAGCTACAGTAGGGAGTTTTGTAGAGAGACGTTTGAATAAATGAAGCTTTTGTCCCTAATGTCATTTCTTTTCCTTATATTACTTTTACTTTTGTACTTTTTGAAACCGGTACTTTTAGACTTTTACTTGAGGAAAAAAATCTGAGTAAAAAGTAAAACTTGAGTAAAAATACATCAAATTCGACAGAAGTCTTTTTAAACCCTAGTAATTATACTTCTACCTGAGGAATGAATGGGAATACTTATGACACCAGTGTGCTCCTCATCAAAACGCTGTGAGTTCAAACCCCATGTATAAAGGTGATATCAAAAAGATCGCATTACTGATCTTTTCAATGCACGTCCTCCCTCAGACACATTAAAACCTGCTAGTAGAACTTGCATTTGATGGTGTCGGCCCATGGGACGAGTTATCAATGCATGAATGTAATAAATAAATAAATAAACAAACAAATAAATAAATAAATAAATAAAAAGGTCAGCATGGTCAAAAACAGCAAGGTCAGCTGTTTCGGTTATAGGCTCAATAGACTCTTCCGCTATGGAGACTGTTGCTGTGTCTCAGGGTTGCACCCATGTTGGACTGTGGTCATAGTGAATTGTTCTCCTGTGATCATCATATATAAGTTGTTGAATGGAATTTTCCGGCGGTTTGAAGGTCTTCCTGATCTTCAGTCGTTTTCTAGAGAAATTCTTATAGAATAGAAGAGCCTTTATTTATCAAATACACATTACAGCACATAGAAATTCTTTCTTTGTATATCTTTCTTTGTATATGTTTGAAGAGCAGAGCGCACGGACAGCCATAATGTCGCGCCCCCTGGAGCACAGAGGGTTAAGGGCCTTGCTCAAGTACCCAAGAGTGGCAGCTTGGCAATAAGGGGCTCGAACCCTCGACCTTCTGATCAGTAACCTATGACTGGATATGACTCATTGCAGCATCGCGGTCAAGTTGTCAAAACATCTCAAACGTCCACTCAAGTTGCGGTGAATAAAGATGTCTACCAAATGGCAAATATACGAATCTTCAACTCCAGAGTCGGAATGTTCCTAGTGGAAAGAATAAATAAAGTTGAATAAAAGCAATATTATAAATGTAAACACTCGATAAGAGAGAAGAGAAACGATATTTCAGCTCCTTTGTGTGTTCTTGCACACACGCCTGTATAGGCAAATAAAGCACTTAAACTTGATCTTGATACTGCTAAATAAACTTGCTCGAAAGTCATTTGCAAGCAAATAAATGGCGACAAATTTGCAGCCCAACTATAAAAATCACTGTTGCCTGACAAACTTGCATTTGTGTAATTACACAAATACATAAAGGTCAATAAGAAAAGAGTGGTAATTTTGCAGTTACGATTTGTAATGGTCCGTGTAATGGGAAGGTCATGAGATAAAATCCAGACACCAAGAAGCTGCCACCACTGTGTCCTTAAACAATGAAGAATAAGTGATATTTCCACATGGTTCTTATGCTTCTAATGTTATCAAACTAAATTTGTAAAATATTAACTTGCAAACACAAGAAACAAAGTTGCTGCCGATCGAAAATGACTCGTCATTACGAGCTAAAACCCATCGCAGCTGGGGAAAGTTAATTCCCAACGCGGCAACCGAGAGACTGACGTGCCGGTCGGCGAGAGCACTCGGGCAGACGTTGAGGAAACGGCGTGCCGGCCAGCGAGAGACCCGAGGGAAGCGATGGATATCAGGAGAAGGCTTCCGAACCGCGAGACTGCGGGTGTGTCCCGGCGTGAGTGCGAGGTAAGAGTCTCGCGCTGGCCGGCACGCCGTTTCCTTAATGTCTGCCTGGGTGCTCTCAGTCTTATGTTAGTCTTTCGGTTGCTTCGGCACTTGTCGCTTTATGCTGAACTACTCGCTCCGCTCTCTGCTGGGTGACTCTCTCTCCGAGTCTCTCGCCTCTTTATTGGTCTCGCCGGACTGGAATATCGCATGACGATGCTCCTATTGGAAAGAAATAAAGACACTTGGTGATCTGTTTGTCTTTTCTTCCAGCTCGGACCAGTGATTGTTACGAAAGCATTTTATTTATAACCACTAAAGACACAAGCGAAGGATCTTTTGGAAAAGGGCAGAGGTGGTGGTCCAGTGGTTAAATCGCTGAGTTTCTGATCATAAGATTGGTGGTTCGAGCCCCAACACCACTTATCTGCCACTTTTGAGCCCTTGAGCCAAGGCCCTTAACCCTGTTTGCTATAGGGGTGCCGTATGATGGCTCGACCCCGCGCTCCGACCCAAGTTTCCTGGGGTATGCGAAACTGTAGAAGGGTGGAGCTCAGTGGTTTAAAGCGATGTGCTGCTTATCGGAAGGTCGGGGGTTCGAGCCCCAGTATGATCAAGCTTCCACCCTTGGGTCCTTGAGCAAGGCCCTTAACCTTCTGTGCTCCAGGGGGCGCCATATCATATCTGACCCCAGCTTCCAAACAAAAACTGGGATATGAGAAGAAAGAATTTCACTGTGCTGTAATGTAAAAGTCATGTGTCCCAATACCTGCTATCTTGTCAAGATAAACATTGAAAATAGTGAGATATTACCTCACACTTACGAGATACCATAATTACAGTTGCATGGTATTAAGATTTTTGTTTCTCACAATTTTTATTGTCTTTAAATAATCTTTAAGGTCAAGAGCGTCATAATAACTCGCGAGACGGTGACCTTCGGGAGATATTATCTCACGCTGGGAGGAAAATAACTGGCAATTACAACACACAAAGGTCACGACTGAGCGACGGCAACTCGCAATAGATAAACATTCAATACGGCGTCGGTAAAGTAAATCTGCGGAATAATTTGAGGCGAAAAAAATCTATTTTATACCAGCAAAATGTGTATGTGTATGTGTTTGTTTGGTTTCACGCTCATGCAAAGACGAGATAATGAAACAATGCTTTTTTTTTTTTTTTTTTTTTTTAATCCCGCTTTTGCCTTCAAGGAAAGCTGGCTGCAACATTCAGTCATCCGTTGTGAGACAGACCTACTCTCCTCCTGTGCCCTATTTTTTTCTGGCTTGTCATTATTACATGCTTGACTCGTGTTATTGTGGTGCAGCTCTGGTCAGTGGGCCATAGGGTATTGCTTTAAAAAAAAGAAAGAAAAAGGAGGAGGAGGGCTGCATGTGAGCGACCTGCTGGAGGAGGGCTGAAGGGCTAAAGGACCTGTGCCGTCTCAATGGAGGGCAAAATACCTCATTTGCTTTGTTTTGTGTGCTTTCACCGTTACACCTATTTGCTTAATTTTCATTTGTGACAATTTATGGGCTTTGTTTTCATGCTTTCGCAGGCATGCAGCTCTCTGCGTGCGCCGGTGCTCAGATGGAAAAGGTCATGCTGTGCATTAACACTCTGGCTAAGGGCTGTGTGGAGACGAGTGGTGTAGGCGTGTGTATTTTTTTTTTAACGACACATTTGATGTGCTCACGGGGAGCATACCACTCTTTCCTTGCATATGCAAGTTGTGTCCCTGAGTTTTGAACCCGATTGAATATTTACTCTTTAGCAATTTTCGACGGAATTATTCCCGAGACGTTTCAAAGTCAGACAAGTCGGCTTCGTTCGCCGATCCCCATGTGCGTATCGCCGGTATTACGGCGAACGGGCGATGCCGTCCGGCGAATCGTTACGACACTCTCGGCTCCCACGTTTAATTAGCCGCTTGCCGTAAGATTTGCAGGAGTGCTAAGGGGAGGTCATCGTTCCAGACCTGCACTCGTACATGAAGTGAGTGTTTGGGATAAGTGCGAATTAGAGATAATTAAGTCTTCCAGAATGACACATCATCCTCATAATCACGACACACCGTGCAGCTCCGTGTTCTTTCGCCCCTGGTGTGGACAATTACGAAATCTGCCTTTTAAAATTTGTCATGGAAACACACAATAGAATACGCAGTTGATAAGACATTGCACTCTGGAGCCGAATGTCGCAGGTTCAAATCCACTAAGAACCACCAAGTTGCCACTACAGGGCCCTTAAGCGAGGCCCTTAACCCTCAACTGCTCTGATTAATTGTGTCTGTTAGTGATGGGAAGTTTGGATCATTTTAGTAACTCGTTTCTTTGAATCTCGTTCATCAATATGAACGGATCTTTTTTTGAGTCATTTAGTTCGTTTATATCTGCAATAAAATAAAATGTTACAACACGTCTCCATGCACACATTTTGGCGATAGTTCCAGTAATTCAAATATTACAATGCAGCTAAGAACATATTAAACAGAGTAAATAACTCACCTCTCATATCTTCTGGTCCGAATCGTTTTGGCACATGACTCCCATAGACTCTATAAAGTGCATTACACAGGAAACAGAATTGAACACTTCTGCTCATGAGACTCCCGATCTGAGTCTTTCGTTCTTTTGTCTCCCATAGACAGTATTCCTTCCTTTGTCATGTGACTCTCATAGACACTATGGGAGTCATGTGACAAAAGAATGAACGACTCAGATTAGGAAACTTGTGAGCAGAACCGTTCAATTCTGGTTCCTGTGTATTGCACTGTATAACTTCTATAGGAGTCACGTGAAAAAGAACGAACGATTCGGACCAGAAGAGTCGAGACTCATTTCTGTTTCCTGTATATGACCTACGTTTTAAACTGATGTTATAGACTCGTTCGAAAAGAACGAATCGTTCATGAATGATCCGTCATTAGGGCGTGCCAAATGCCGTAAAGGCAAATGTATTGTTGCTTGAGTAGTAATATTTCACCTAGAGGAAAACCTCTGGTAGTTTTCTCTTGCTGAAAATGGTTGCTAGGAGTAGAACTGAAGATTATACCAGCAGGAGCAACTGTCCTGATCCAGCCCTGTCCACTGGTGGCTTCATTTGTAAAGCATCACCCCTGCCAAGCTCTGACATTCACTGGCCCTTTAGGGCACATCAGTAGTGGTGCGGGTGGGAGAGGTGGTTGCTCAGTTTATTCCCAGATACACCAGTTGAACAGACAGATGATCGTGTACAATCCAGGGAGCCTAACATATGACTCATCTTGTCAGGCAGAAACTTGGGGGGGGGGGGCAAAAGGGGCGAAAAAGAGCCTGTTCTTTAAAGAGCCTGCATGCTGTTCGCCTGGTTCATCCTGTCCGATATTTTTATCGTCCGATTATTATTATTATTATTCTTATTATTATTATTTTTTATTATTATTATTATTATTATTATTATTATTGCCCTTTTCTCCTGTTGTTCCATTATTGCATTATTCTAAGCATTTTGTTGTTCACATTCTGGATTTTGTATTTCATCTGTTTATTTCCTCTGCTTATTAGTTACATTTCACATGCAAAGACCTGTTGATTCTTGCATATGACTCTCATTTCATATCTTCTTTTAGTTCTTGATTTGATCCCCCTATGGTGGCATTTGTAGCATTGCCATCATTCCGCACACTCATTTGCGGGGGGAACATTTATTCGAAAAGTTGCAACAGTAAACCAGATAACATGACTTCTTGCACAGAAACTGGGGGGGGCACGAAAAAGAGCCTGCATCACAATTTTATTCATTATTATTATTATTATTATTATTATGCAACCTAAGCACACATGGATTTGTGTAGAACGGTTCTTTATTCTCATTTCAATCATTTCCCAAAGTTGCTCATGCACACTGAAACATCGAAAAGCATAAGATTCTTCCACCCGCATCATTTCCGGCATTTTAAACGTCATGGCTACAAAAAATGACGACAAATTGTTTACAAAAGCTGCATGTCCACACTGTTGTGTTAAACATACAGTGTTTTTTGTTACTGTATGTGAAAATTCGATTATAACATTTAATCACGATTAACGGTCATGAATTAACTCGTGACTAATCGCAACTTAATCACATTTTTTATCTGTTCTAAATGTACCTTTAATACTTTTTTATTCTCTAATTAACAAGTACATGGACAAATATTGATTCTTTATGCAAATGTATGTTTATTATTAGTGAAACCAAACTCAGCTTAGAGCATTTTGCCGGATGTACATCGTGACGGATTTTGGTGCTTGATTTGAGACGTGGCGTATCAGTCAAATTTTTTGCTAGATTTGATTGATTTTTTTAAGGGTTAAGATCCTTAACCCTCAATTGCTCAATTGTAAGTCGCTCTGGATACGGGTGTCTTCCAAACGGCTTAAATGTAATTTTAAATGTTTATATGGAAAGCAACCAAAAGCAGAACCGAATTCTTAAAGGAGAAACCATATTTAACAATTAAAACACAAATTAACATTGAAATGAACAAGAAATGAATATTAAAAGAATACTTTCCATACATTAAATACTGTCATTCGTTTGAAAGATTTGAGTGAATATATTACATACATCTGTGACAATTAGAGTATTATGGGACGTAAAAATGTGTGCGATAAAAACTGCGATTAATCTTGAGTTAACTCGTGGCAATCGTGCAATTATTCGTGTGATTAAGTCTTTGAATCTATTGACAGCCCTCGTTTTTAATATGAAAACCTGTTCTTGAGGACACGCTAACCAAATAACCGAGCAAATACAGGGCAGAGACGTTTGCTCAAGAGACCACCAAATGCCAAATTGGATGTGGGAACGGTGGCGGAACCACAGAGCCAGCAATGCGCAGAGAAGTAAAAAGACTAACATACGGCCTTTGAGTGCTACACACACACACACACAGACACACACACACACAGACATGATACATGCAGCCTCTTGAGTGCACACTAGAACATCGATTGTGTGTCTACATTTAGCACCAATCTGGACATAGTGCTTTTGTTGACTGGTGTTATTCTCCGGCCTCTGAGTCACAACCAGTGCTGTTGTTCTCGTATCCGCACTACTGATGTAGTATCTGACTCCCTGCAGCTCAATACAATTTATTAGTTTTACAGCCAAGTCCAGGAAGTATGATTTACACCGGCATCAGCCCATTATCATTTACTCGCATTGTTCTCCGAGGTTGCAGGTGCCTAAAAATAGGCGGCACCGCCAGTTAATCGTGATTAATATCTGCAATTTTTGTGTGTGTGTGTGTATGTGTGTGTGAAAATGACTCATGATTTTTTTTTTTGCACCGTATCACGAGGAATCGTGCAGCACAGTCTCGGTGTGGAGAAGGACAGAGCGAGATTGTGTCTTTCTTTGGTCACCCACAGCAACAGGAGCGTTTTTGTATTGCAGCCACGTACCTTACAGTCCCACATTACAATGACTTATGAGATTTAAATGAAAATCCGGTTCAGGAAGAATGGAGTGATTAGAGTTATGAGCTGCCGTTCCACGTCCTTTCGCGTCGCTTTTATAATAACGCACTGCTGTGGAGGGAAGGGAGGGGGTTACACCCTCAGTACCTTTAATAAATCCTCGTTAGGCTGGTTGGATAAGAACTTCTAATGGGGATGGTTTGAGGGTTTGTTTGTGTGTGTGTGTGTGTGTGTGTGTGTGTGTGCACTATATTTTTGCACCGTTCGTTTGTGCATGAATAGGAGAAAGAAAACATTTTGATCATTGCTTTATACCTGTTTTTTTTTTTTTTTTTTTTTTTTTTTTTTTTTGCCATGACCACAAACAGCCAACCCTGTTTGGAGTGGAGAATATTGCACAGCACAGCAGCTCCTCCAGCTGGTTACAGAACCTCCAATCTACACTAAAGCATTCGGAAGCCTTCCGCAATAACCTACAAGCCAGGGATTAGTAGGTGCTGCCATCTTGGATAGGTCAATCGTGAACTTTGGTGGCTGTGTTCTAGTATTGGCTGCATGGATCAATTTTTTTAGATGGCTTATAGATTCAGTATTTGAAGTTCATTGTGGGAATTTATTTCTGTATAGCATTAGTGCATGGTCACTGTCTAAGTCTAGTAGGCGTTAGTGATATTCATGGAACCGCGGATTTGTAGGTGTACCAGCTTATGGAAAAAATATTGTATCAGCTTATGAGGAAAATTTGTTTTTAGTTATGAGTGATACGACTTTCTCAGGCGGAAATTCAAGGGCATTGTTTCTAACACCAGGGAGGTACGGTGCCTTAGTGGTTAGCACGTTCGCCTCACACCTCCAGGGTCCGGGTTCGATTCCCTGTCTCGGCCATTGTGTGTGTGTGTGGAGTTTGCATGCTTCTCCCTGTGCATCAGGGGGGTTTTTTCTCTGGGTTCTCCGGTTTCCTCCCGGTCCAAAAACATGCACGATAGGTTGATTGGCACCTTGGAAAAGTGTCCCTAGTGTGAATGTGAGTGTGATTGTGAGTGTGAGTCCTGTGATGTGGTTGGCATTCCATCATCAGTGTTCACGTGTGTATCCTTAAACTGCTTTTTAATCCCTGGAGCGTAAGATCAAATGTGCATCCATGAGTGTGATATTATTTGGGCGTGCCTTAGAGATACCCGTAGAGGCCCTACCTCCTGCAGGCTCAATCCCCCTTAGTTCCTGAATATCCCCCCGTATATTCGAGGGTAAGATCGAATGAATATTCATGGCGGTAGAAGATGTTTTGATGTTCTGTGTTTGATCTTTGAATTGTTTTGTTATATTCCTTTCTCGTTCGGAATGTTTTGTTCAATAGTTTCTTATTTTCTGTAATTCAGTCTGATCGTGGACACACTGTACACTGTTTCTTGGTGTTATCTATTACTTGTATTGTTTTTGTGCTCATCCTTCCGATTACTGTATTACTGTATCACTTTTTCTTCGTATATTATTTCATTTATAGTTCTTTTAGTGCTGTAATGTTTTCTAACACTGTCTTTGTTTTGTTAATATTAATTACTGAACAGTATCACATACACTGTACTGTACAAACTTTATTGTAGTGCTGTATTATTATTTAGTGCCGGAAAAACTTTAATCCACTCTTCTCAAAGGTATTTTACTCTTTTAGATATGAATGTACAATTATTAAATAATTTTAGTGCATATTAATTGTATTATCATTTTAAAAGTAAGAGCTTTGCTCTGATTATCCGAATTTACATTAGTTCGTATTAGTTTCTCAGGAATTAGAGGCACTATTGTTTTATTGTCTTGTTGTATTGTATTGTTGTACCTGTGTGAGGGTTACACAAGTTAGTTTTGTATCATCTAGTGTTAATTTATATATTGGTTTATGTAGCATGTTGGTACTGAACAAACACTGTTCTATCTCAATGTGTACTGTAATCCTCTGTAATACTCCAGTTCTCCAGGGTTCTCCAGTTTCTTCACACCTGCTCTCCAACACAAACTTTATTTTCATAAATGCTTAAATATGTTTGTTTGCTTTTTGTTTTTTTTTTTACAGTGCCTGCCAAAAAACTGTGTCTTGTCGGCTGTGTCTTTCCTGTCCTTTATGGTGTTTGCGAGACATATTTGTGTTTTGTTTCTATGCAAAACCCAAAACCCCAAACCCCAGGTCAATTACTGAAATGATGATTTACAAACAAATATACACAGTAAATGGGATTTTTGTTTCAAAAAAACAACAACTTTCTTAGCATGAATAACAGCATTACACACTCTTTGCATACAGACAGTTCATTTCTCCAATACTCAGCTTAAAAAAACTATAGATAGATAGATAGATAGATAGATAGATAGATAGATAGATAGATAGATAGATAGATAGATAGATAGATAGATAGATAGATAGATAGATAGATAGATAGATAGACAGATAGATAAGACAGACAGACAAGACAGTCAGTCAGACAGACATACAGCTAGATAGATAGATAGATAGATAGATAGATAGATAGATAGATAGATAGATAGATAGATAGACAGACAGACAGACAGTCAGATAGACAGACAGACAGATAGATAGATAGATAGATAGACAGACAGACAGATAGACAGATAGACAGATAGACAGATAGATAGATAGATAGATAAGACAGACAAGACAGTCAGTCAGACAGACATACAGCTAGATAGCTAGCTAGCTAGATAGATAGATAGATAGACAGACAGACAGATAGACAAGACAGTCAGTCATACAGCTAGATAGATAGATAGACACACAGACAGACAGACAGACATATAAGACAGACAGACAGACAGACCGTTTTTGAACAGGACAATAATTTAAATGATGATTGACTTCTGTACAGAAGGGACACGGTGGTTTAGTGGTTAGCACGTTTGCCTCACACCGCCAGGGTCCGGGTTCGATTCCCGTCTCGGCCATGTGTGTGTGGAGTTTGCATGTTCTCCCCGTGCCTCAGGGGTTTTTTCTCCGGGTTCTCCGGTTTCCTCCCGGTCCAAAAACATGCACGGTACGTTGATTGGCACCTTGGAAAATTGTCCCTAGTGTGTGAATGTTTGTGTGAATGTGAGTGTGTGTGTCCAGCAATGGGTTGGCATTCCATCCAGGGTGTATCCTGCCTTAATGCCCATAGACGCCTGAGATAGACACAGACTCCCCGTGACCCGAGGGAAGACCGCATATAGCGGTAGAAGATGAATGAATGAAGGAATGACTTCTGTACAGTGACATACACCCTGTCCCTTCCCAATATGGCGGATGCATTAACGTGGCAAAACGTCGCGATGACGTCGACCGCGAGAACGGATTTGCTTGTCAACAAATAAGGGTCTTTCAAGTTCACAGCTTTTATTTCATGAAATAAAATCAGCGCCAACTAAACATTTTATATTTCTCATTTCTAAATGATTATTATTAAATTCTACTGTTACGTGCTTTTCATTTCGACCGTGCGTTTTCATTTAAATATGATCTATATGAACAGATGTGTATTAAAACGGTTAGCTTCACACAGACACCACTTCGCCACTTCTCTCCCTGGTGTAAGGAGGCTGACCGGAAGAGTGCTGTTCCATCCCTATTGCAGGTAATGCGGGAATAAAATGTCTTTTTCTCATTACACAACCAATAATAAGCAGAGTTTCTATCTTGTAGGTTTGCTAGCAAAGTTTTATTGTTATCATATTTGCTCACCAATATGAGTGGTTTAATGAGGAACCGGGTGTGTCTACAAGTAATATATAGTGAAATAGAATGACAGTCGGATGCATTGTTTGCTTGTAATAAACAATGAACATGCAGAGGAATGGATTTTTGAACCAGATTTACTATTAAATTAATTGTATGCGGGGTAGATTAACCGAGCTAGTGGCTAGCGGTACAAAATAAATAAAACGCTTGACATCATTGGTTTATTTTAATAGTCGAGTTAATTTATATTGTATTTATGTAATAGAATACGGATTTATCATCGCGGGTTAATTCGTTTGCTTCTGATAACGAGGCCAAAGATCGCGCATGCGCCCTGGTGCTTTCCTGATGTAAACAGCTTTCTGTAGTCTTTCTGACCGGGATGGTGCGATTGCGCATGCGCAGTATTTGCCAGGAAGGCTACAGAGTATTTGTAAAGTAATTGATGTAAGTATCGCTTAAATGGATATTAAAAACACACAAACATCATTCATGCCAGAGGGAAATGTACAATTGACAGCATTAATAAAATATAAAGTTAATAGGGATAATAAGATTAAGAGATTGTACAGAAACCAAGTGTTTAGGTCTGGATTACTGGGAAGGTCACCAAAGGTCATTGTCTATCAGTATTTCTGTCTATAAAATGGTCAGTTGTGTACAATCACCTGGTAAACAACACTCAAACAGGTCATGACATTCAGGCAATAATTGATTAACATTACCAGATCCAGAGTGTGTCAAGAAGACATTCCCCACAGCATTACACCGCCTCCACCAGGCGGCGAATGTTCGCACTGGGGCTCACTGGCTCTTATCGATTCATTCAAATTCAGACCCTGACATTGTTGTTTACATTTACACCATTTGGCAGACGCCCTTATCCTGAGCAACATACTTTCTGAGCAACTGAGGTTTAAGGGCCTTGCTCAAGGGCCCACTAGTGGCAGTGGTGGGCTTTGAACCTCCAATTCGTTAACCACTAAGCTACCCACCATCCGTTGTTGCCATTAGTCGCAGCAGGATAGAGTTTTCTGAGTCTTCAGGTGTCCTGGTTTGACAAATCTGTGTTGACTTCTATCTCTTGTTTTTGTCTGACAGAAGCTAAACTTTGGTCTTGTGGTGGTGTAACCAATCAGCATTGAGACTTGTCTTTTCTGGGATGCTTTTCAGATTGACACAGTTATACAAAGTGTTTATCTGAGATCATGAATAATTTTTAGTGTCTGTGTGTGCTCACATAAATTTTACCATGTTCCATGAACCTCTCATTAGTAATTCTGACAATGCGTATATCTATCCTTAGACGTTTTGGTTTTGTAATCCTAGTAGAAGGATTGATCCAGTGACTGAAATTCAAGAAATTAACAATTTTATTTTTTTGCTGTACGTGTTTCCTTGAGGAAATTATCTGTGAAAACCCTTTTCTCTTTCATGTTTTTCTTTAGCTTTCATTTGATTGACATATTATGTCCCTAAAAAAAATCAAGAGGTGTAAAAAACTTCTGAATCTGTAACATTCGTTTGTAAACTTTTTTTAATGATGGACTTTAAACACTTTATTCCCCCTAATATTGACTGTAGCCACTTTTATTTTCCAGATATGAGGCTGTATTTGTTTCTAGCTGTGACCCTGATGAGCCTTCTTACAGAGGTTGTCTACGGTGCCGAGAAGAAAAAGCTCCAAATCGGGATAAAGAAACGAGTGGAAAACTGCTCCATCAAGTCCCGGAAGGGGGACGTATTGAACATGCACTACACTGTAGGTTTCTTACGTACTGTCATGTATTATTATTATTATTATTATTATTATTATTTTTAAATAAAGAGTTCCAATTAGAGATGGGCAATATTCCCTATAAACTGACAATTCGATTTATTTAATTATTTTCATTTTTGTTGGAGACAGAATCAAATTTTCGATTTTGGATACAGCGGGTAAAAGGGCTGCTATTTTCACGTTTTTAGCCTGTGTTTGAATGATGAAACAGCGTCTCTCTTGGAAACAAGCTCTTTGGCTTGTATTTCTTATTTCTCAAGTGTAATACGAATTTCTCAAGTGTAATTTCGGGGCGGGAGGGAGGCGGAGAACTATGGAAGCTCGTTGTGTCCAACCAAGGTGAAATTGTAAAATCGTTTTTCAAAATCGACATAAACCATAAACTCAGTTAATGATTAATAACGATTAATCGCCCGTGCTCTAATTCCAATGGAGGAAAAATTGAGCGCAACACAATACAAAGACGTTCTTTACACTTGTGTACACTTTCAGGTCTGTGGGTGTAATGTTTAGGTGTCGTCGTCCCCCCCGCCCTGAACATCCCTGTAATTGAACAGGGAACAATCCATTTCTCTCAGGGTTGAAGTAAAGACTTGTACATGCCAGGGTGTGTTGTGATGGGAAAATAACCACTGACTAGCAATTGTTTTGGGTCTCCTGTCAATCTAAAGTTGATGATTTTCCTAGAGCAATGTAACCTGAAGTGCTTATCACAGCACTATATGACTATACGAGAAAAGTTTACTTGTGCAAAGTCTGCAAATCATCTTGGTTCATGATATCGCTTCCATTACTGCCTAGCAACCACTTTTTTTGTTTGTTTCTCTCTCTTGTGACGTTTAAAAAGCAAACAGCCTTTTTTTTTTTTCATCCATGATGAAAACATGACGCTATTCGGGATTTTGAAAAGTGTGAATGATCTGTTAGTGTATATATAATAGAGGTGTAATGGAATGACGTTATCTGTGCCATATCTCAGTCTCTTATTTTCTGTATAAATAATCTTTTTTTTTTCTTCTTCTTCTTATTTTAAAGGGAAAGCTGGAGGACGGGACTGAATTTGACAGCAGCATACCCAGGAATCAGCCGTTCACCTTCACCCTGGGGACCGGACAAGTGATAAAGGGCTGGGACCAGGGACTTCTAGGGTGAGTCTGACTGCACATCTGGCATTCGACATTTTCCCTCATTCATTCTGAGCAACTATAGGGTTAAGAACCTTTCTCAGGGGCCCAGGAGACCCGGCTCAGTGCTCACTCCTGCTCTATGTCTTGGTGAGACTGAGTCGCTGATAAGAAGCCTGGAGTTTTTAAATGTGTGACTAAATGTGTGACACCTCCCCCCCCCCCCCTCTCTCTCTCTTTCTCGGTTTCACTCTTTCTTTTCTGCAGTATGTGTGAGGGAGAGAAGAGGAAGCTGGTCATCCCATCCGAGCTCGGTCAGTATATTACACTGTTTTTCTAAACAGATTCTAGATTCTAGTCCTATATTTTGGGATAGAAGTGTGTGTGTGTGTGTGTGTGTGTGTGTGTGTGTGTGTGTGTGTGTGTGTATATATAAAATATGCATTGATAAATTGCACTGATACTGGAGTTATATTTTCTTTATTATTGATGCTATGCAAATACATGTTTGTTATTAGTGAAGCCATTAGTGAAGTCACATGAAGACAAAATATACTTGTAAATGTTAGGTTGTTTTAAATTACTTGTTTTGTTCAATTTCGCCTCATATATTAATTAATTTATATTTTGAATAAAAATGGTCAAAAAATATTTGCCCTGCATTAATTATGCGTTAATGACAGTGCCGTCAAAACGAATTTGTGTTTAGATTTTTTTTTGAGCCCATTAAGTGTCATGATCCAATGCCAACCCCCCACAGCCCCCCCTAAATGCTGCTATACAGCATGCTGGATTATTTCCACGTGGAATATTTACCTGTAATATTTTTCTTCTGTATTTTTTCCAGGATATGGAGACCGTGGCGCACCACCAAAAATCCCAGGTAATTATAAATATACTGCATAATATATAATCTCTGAAGGGTCTCTAGTCTGAGAGGATATTTGCTGTACGTCTGGTATCACTGTGGTTAGGATGGACAGGATTAGAAATGAGTTTGTTAGAGAAGACAGCACATGTAGGATGTTTTGCAGACAAGGTGAGGGAGGAGATGGTTTGGATATGGGGGTACAGAGGGAGAAGAATGATGAGGATGGAGTTGTCAGACAGGAGGAAAAGAGGAAGGCAGAGGGGGAGGTTTATGGATGTGGTGAAAGAAAACATGCATGTATTTGGGGTGAATGAGACAGATGTAGAGGACAGCGTAGTGTGCAGAAGGATGATCCGTTGTGGCGACCTCAAACGCGTGTAGCCGAAACAAGACAAATAAAAATGACAGCTGTAATTTCGAGCATTGGACCATAGGGGGCAGTGTGTGCACATTGTCTGCTTGGCGTTTTTTCCCCTTTCTTGGTTGCACTCATTTTAGTTTAAACAGTTCTACTGTTTCAGCAGACAGCAAATATTGTGGGTTTATTAATAATAAATATTTTTTTAGATAGTATCAGTCATTATTTTTAATTTAGGTGTCATATCGAAGTCAACCCCTATATCTATGTGTGTGTATGTGTGTGTGTTATATATATATATATATATATATATATATATATATATATATATCTATTATATATATTATATATATATATATATATATATATATATATATATATATATACATGTGTGTGTGTGTGATATCTCTATGTATCATGTGTGAGAGCTGTGTGTGTGTGAGATCTCTATAATGTATGTGTGTGTGTGTGTGTATGATATATATCTATATATATATATATATATATATATATATATATATATATATATATATATATATATATATATACACAACAACACCACACACTCACTTCAATGGGCTGATATTCGTTCATTCTGTATCCAAAGTTATATATATCCTATTACATGATATGTGGGTATATTATAATATATATATATATATATATATATATATATATATATATATATATATATATATATATATATATATATATATATATCTATATATATTCACAAACACACATGCACACACACAATGGGCTGATATATATATATATATATATAGATATACAACTACATACACATTCTTTTCACATATTTTGGGGATTTCTTTTAATTATACCTTTTTCATTCTCTAGGTGGCGCCACTCTCATCTTCGAGGTCGAACTGTTGAGCATTGAAAGAAGGTCAGATTTATAGTGCACACAATCTGAAGCCTCGAGTTTCAATCGTTTAAACCGGCACTGAAGTCAGCTGCCCCCTGCTGGTCTCTTTTTTTTTCCTTTCTTTCTTTTACTGTGGAGAAGAAATTCACACCCAATAAAATCTGTGGAATAAAAGAAACCCCTGGAGCCCGCATTGTTTTCAGCACCATTCTTTATTTTCTTAACAACCTTACTACACACACTTGGATGTGAGAGTGCATACAGTACAGGATTTCATTCCAGCACACGGGGATTTGCGTTTAATTCTTTACTGTCCAAAAAAATGTTTGGAGTTGTCGAGCGGAATAAAAATTTTATGTACAAAAAGTGTCTTTTTTTTTTTGTTTGTTTGTTTTTAATATTTGGGAGCTATGACACATACTACTGGTATCCGACTTTGCACTCTGAAGTCGTAAGCGTTCGAGCTGCATATATACGGCTGGTAGAAAACTGTAAAAAAATAAAACGAATAAATGAAAGCACTGTTGAATGTATTGCTACAGTTCCGATTGAATTTGTTGATCTACACATAAATCTCCTGGATTAAAAGAGAAAGAGATTCGTGCTCCTAAACCCCTACCAAAATGAAAACTCTCAAACACGCAAAAGCCCTCGTTTTCACCCTCGTTCCCGTAAATACATCGCAACCCACTGATTTGTCTAATAGCTGCCGTAGCCCGAGTGTTACTTATGAAGGAACAAGAGTTCGAAAAAAAAAAGAAGGAAATCAGATGAAAGCTACATGGATGGGAAAAAAAAAAAAAAAGCCATAAACTAATTTTCTACTCAATTACAGATGCACAAAGCCATGTCCTATGGCACTTAGTGTATAAGCGTACAAAAACTGATTAGCACAAACCATTCCACAACACGTCCTGCCCCTTCCGGTACGTTTAAGCTAATAAAGGGACACTAAGCACACACTCTATGGGAATAATATAGTACGGGGGAAATCAAAGTAAGACAGGTGGAGTGATTAACCTGCAGCTGAGATCGGCTTTGTTTTTTTTTTTTTTGTTTTTTTTTCTTCCCGTTTTGACACACTGGACTGGAATAGTACGGTCCGTGTGTCCTCCTCCACCGTGCGCGGTTGGAGGAACAGAGTAACGGTGGTGGTGG
Source organism: Kryptopterus vitreolus (assembly GCA_030449085.1). Lineage (NCBI taxonomy): Eukaryota > Metazoa > Chordata > Actinopteri > Siluriformes > Siluridae > Kryptopterus > Kryptopterus vitreolus. Next base: position 6,149,270 of record JACRUU010000024.1, read on the forward strand.
TGGTGGTGGTGGTAGTGGAGGAGCTGCTGGACGTTTCACGGGGTTATGTCCCCCTTCTTCTGTGGGGTGTTGAGCTTCTGCATGCCTCGCACTTTCTCCAGCAGCGCGGCCACAAAGTCCTGCGAGGAAGATGAATATAGATGTTATAGATAAATCGTACCCCAAAAAAACAAACAAACAAAACACCACCACCATGTGTTTATTTGGTCTGAGGCAAGTGTGTGGGTTTGGGTTTGTTTTTCTAAGTTATGTTAAGTTGCCAAAAAAGATAAAACAGTTCCAATAGTTTAGGTTTAAGAACTGCTCTGGGGTCAGGAACTGCTTACTGGCAGGAAAACTGATAAGCTGAATTTTGGATCTTTTGCTCAGGCTTGCTGACAACCAGATAGTGATCCTGCATTATGACTAAAATATAAATAAATAAATAATCCACTGTCATTTGTCTGACATGTTTATTGTATTTGAGCTGCTCACCCTCGAATTTTATGTTCGATCACATTTAGATTAATGTGATTCATTTGCAACTGGCAATTTGCATTTTGGGAGATTTTTTTTTTTGTCTAATTACTAAATTTGTACCTATATTTACATATGATAAACGTTGTTGGTCTTGGATAAACAAATATATAAACATATTATAAGCATATTCATTATAACCTAAAGGTTTTCTCCGTTCGCATGACAAGACAAAATGTCTATGCAAAATAAAAAATCCAATTCTGATTTTTATTTTTAATTTATTATTATTTATTTATTTATTTATTTATTTTTGCTACCCATATTTTAACTCCAACACATTTAAGTTGTAAAATTGTCATCCTTTGTTTAACTGAAACCTTTTCACTGACATCACAATAAACAATAAACATTACAGGATTTGGAATAAAATGAATCGTTGCGTGTGGGACTGAAAAGCACCGGTATGGACTTACATCATTAGGTTTGTAACAGTCAACAAGAAGCATCTGGAATAAACAAAAAAAAAACATACATTTAGAGCATTTTGTTTACACATTTATAGCAATGCATAGAGAAAAAATATGACAAATAGTGAAGACATTATTCAGCTAAACAAACTATATTCATCCCAGGACTCCAGGGACTTTTGGGGACTCCACAATAAGAAGTAAACAGAGGTCGGGTTACGTTTTGTGTGTTGTGGAAAAGTGAAGTTTGATTATATAATGTAAGCGTGTCTTAGTTATACACTTTTACAGAAACTCATAGGAACAGAGATTCAACCTCATTCATTCATCTTCTACCGCTTTATCCGATCTTCCCTCGGGTCACGGGGAGTCTGTGCCTATCTCAGGCGTCTATGTCTATGGGCATTAAGGCAGGATACACCCACCCTGGATGGAATGCCAACCCATCACAGGACACACACATACACTCACATTCACACACACATTCATACACTAGGGACATTTTTCCAAGGTGCCAATCAAACCTACCGTGCATGTTTTTGGACCGGGGGGAAACCGGAGAACCCGGAGAGAAAAACCCCCTGAGGCACGGGGAGAACATGCAAAACTCCACACACACATTCCCGAGACGAGAATCGAACCCGGATCCTGGCGGTGTGAGGCGAACGTGCTAACCACTAAGCCACCGTGCCCCTAGATTCAACCTCGAGTTCAAATAATTAAAATGAAAACAAAAACGCACTGCAGATGTTTTGCAAATCTCAGAAAACAATAAATGTAACTTTAGATCTGAAGAAATTCCCAAATATGAAATATGATCATTTGAATTTCCACCTTTTGCCTGAATGTGGCGTCCTGCAAAATATGCTTTGTGACATGTATTGTTTACAGCACAAATAAATAAATAAATAAAATTGAATGGGTTTAGTCAGGACCGATTTGGTCATTTACATTTTGCTCTCGGTTCGGACCCCAGTCTGGATTAGAAACAGTGGCATTCTGTAGTCATGCAAAATGATGAATTCCTAAATGCCGCCTGGAACAATATCTTTCAGGCCCTGCGGGCAGGAATAATGTCATGGCGGGTGGGTGGTATTTTTCGACATGAAAACGAGCCAAAATGTCAAATTAGCATAGGTATGCATGTATTATTCAGTGGGATCTTTGAAGCTCGCGTTGATAAATATCTCGGGGATACGAACCTTCACTCTGATGGCTCTCTCCACGTCACTCGGCAGGTCCAGCAGCTCGTCCACGTCAATCTCCAGCTCGGGAACTTCGTCTTCCTGCGGCGAGGGAGAACAGAACGGGTGAGGAGGAAGGGTCAAAACAGGCCCTTTTGCATTTCCTGGGCCTTGAACCCCCAAACCTCTAATGAGCATCCTGGAGTCTTGTAGAGTTGCTCACGATTCAATATGATACTATGAAGAATATCAATATTCGATATCATACACAGATTACAATCTTCAAATGATCTCATTTACAACCGAGCAACCGCATTTCTGATCGGAAAACTCCTCCACAAACACTTCCAGAGATTTTTAAAAGAGAATGAAAACAAAAAAAAGAAAAGAAAAAATTACCAGACAAACAAGGACTTGAGAATTATTGGCCGTATTTTTGACGTAGAGATGCGACGGTGTGAAAATTTCACATCACGATTATAGCGACCAAAGATTTCACTGAAAACGTTTTAATACGTTTTATACTTGAAAATCGACCAACAACAAATACAACTGCCATTTTTAAGCATTATTTGATATAAAATAGGGGTGAGGAGGGAAATATGATGTTTTTTTTATTTTTTATATGAAGTACAATTGCACATTTACAGCATTTGGCAGACACCCTTATCCAGAACGACTTATAACTAAGCAATTGATGGTTTGAGGTTTTGGGTTTGAACCTGTGATCTTCCGGTCCAGAGTCCAACACCTTAACCACTGAGCTACCACCTACCTACTGCACCACATCCACTACGGGAAGAAAAAAAAAAGACGAAGCGCATGTAGCAAGTGAGATAATGAAGTATTTAATCACCTATTAATATTTTTTTTTGTTCAGATATTTCCCAGAGTTAGTTTTGGTGTTGACGAAAGCATTTTTGAAAATCACCATAATCAAACCAGTGTTAATAATAATGACATTTTAACCATCAGGACGTTTTATCTAGGTTTATAAATAAACTGATATTCATCCATCCATCCATCCATCCATCTTCCTCCGCTTATCCGGGACCGGGTCGCGGGGGCAGCAGTCTAAGCAGAGATGCCCAGACTTCCCTATCTCCGGCCACTTCCTCTAGCTCCCCCGGGGGGACACCGAGGCGTTCCCAGGACAGTCGAGAAACATAGTCCCTCCAACGTGTTCTGGGTCTTCCCCCAGGCCTTTTACCGGTGGGACATGCCCGAAACACCTCCCCTGGAAGGCGCCCAGGAGGCATCCGAAATAGATGCCGGAGCCACGCCAGCTGGCCCCTCTCGATGTGGAGGAGCAGCGGATCTACTCCGAGCTCCTCCCGAGTGACTGAACTTCTCACCCTATCTCTAAGGGAGCGCCCAGCCACCCTGCAAAGGAAGCTCATTTCGGCCGCCTGTATCCTGATATTCATTTTATCCCTTAAATCCAAACATGGCAAGCTACGTTTTTTTTATTTTTTTTATCACATGTTTATATTGTTACAAAACATTAGAGCTCAGATCTGCGGTTACGTTTTGTGTGTTGTGGAAAAGTGAAGTTTGATTATATAATGCAAGCGTGTCTTAGTTATACACTGTTACAGAAACTCATAGGAACAGAGATTCAACCTCGAGTTCAAATAATTAAAATGAAAACAAAAACGCACTGTTTTACAAATCTCAAAAAACGATAAATGTAACTTTAGATCTGAAGAAATTCCCAAATATGAAATATGATCATTTGAATTTCCACCTTTTGAGGATCTTCCTTCTTTTGCCTGAATGTGTCGTCATGCAAAATATGCTTTGTGACATGTATTGTTTACAGCAGAAAGAAATAAAATTGAGTGGTTTTAGTCAGGACGCATCAAAAACCAGGTAAAGAACGGCTTCCAGAAATTTCCAACTGTATATTATAATCCCGGCTGTACTGACAGGAATGTTTTGTGGTTGAGGTGTTTCGAGGCGTCTGCAGTAGCAAGTAATTTGCTTTGAATTTGAACCACACATCCGGGAAAAATCACTTTCGATTCCCAAGAGAACATTAGAGGAGTCCGATTTCGTCCTTCTGGCCGTATTTTAAATATCAAACTCCTCCGCAAATACTTCCGGAGTATTTTTTAAACATTGGCTAGGTGATGGAATGCATTATTCAGCTGTATAGGCCTTTATGACATGCTCATCACCTCAGATTAAAGGGATGTAATGAAATTCTGATACCACTACATTCGTTCAGCGTTATATCTGGTGACATGTAATTTGGTCTGGTGACATGGTCACTATATTTACACATTCTTTCTCAAAACAATATGTTATAGTATAGTATATATAGTATAGTAAGTATATTATTGCAGCATGAAGGGTTTCTCTCTTTCCTTTTGCATCTTTTGAATACAAAAACCATTTGTAGTCCTCCTGTCCGAGAACATGTAGTTCCTGTAAACTTCCAACTGTACATCATCAAACCGGCTGTACTGACAGGAATGTTTCATTGTTAAGATGTTAAGACGACACGGTGGCTCACACCGCCAGGGTCGAGGTTGCGATTCCCGTTTCGACCATGTGTGTGTGGGTTTGGATGTTCTCCCCGAGCCTCAGGGGGTTTCACCCGGTCTAATAACATGCACGGTAGGTTGATGGTCCTGAGTGTGTATGTGTGTGTGTGTGTGAATATGTTTGTGTGTGTTCTGTGATGTGTTGGCATTCCATCCAGGGTGTGTTCTGCCTTAATGCCCATAGACACCCGAGATAGCCACAGGCTCCCCGTGACCCGAGGGAAGAGGATGAATGAATGAAAAGCGATAGAGAATGAATGAATGAATGTCTGAATATTGTTAAGAAGGTCATGAGTTCAAATCCCGGCACTGCCGAGGGGAGCGCTTCTCCCTCACCTGCTCAGTTTGGATAAATGAGATAATTAAGGTCCTTCTAAATACAATTTTGTGTAAATGACACCGAATTTGATCATTTCTAGTCGACCTCTGATGCATATGACAAATAAACGTTTTATCTACGTTTAGGACTGAAACGCTTTCTGTATACCGGTCCTCCTTTAACGTCCCAGCTGCTCAATCAACACAAATCCCCACAGCAAAAGGCTTTCCAGAAGTCTAAAGCTTATTAATCTAGCACAAAGAGGTTCGACTCTCTTGGTTCGACATTTGCATAATAGCAATGATAAATGTTTCAGAATGTTTTTTTTCAATATACAGGCTGTGAGATTACATCGAACATTTCTCATCCTGTCCTTTCTTCCTTCCATCAGATTACAAAATTACCTTTACAGATGGCGTACACAGGCATGAATAAACCAGCTTTCTAAAGTCTTTGTCCATGATTTCCTCACAACACAAAACAGGATGGGCTGAATCCACAGCCCATGAGATCCCTCCTGTCCACATAAACAACAACGCGTTAGTGTGTCAACGCCAGACGAAAGCCAACCCCGGTCTCGCTTTACTGCCACATTAACAGCACTCTTCAGTTGAACTTTCTTTTTACACTGTAGAGAAACTGTTATTGATAACATAATGACGACACAAATTCATTTCTGCCGGCTCGGCCTTGCACTCGACTGCGAGAGATCTTTTAGATCGGTGCCAGTTCCTTTCCCGCTTCATAATCTTCACAGCTTTCAAGGACAGCTGTCACTGCACCTGGCTTTAAATAACTATTGCCGTCCATCGCACACAAACAAACATATTCTACAATGCTGTTGTACTACTGGGGCACTATTTGGTTCTGTGTACAGTATATATATATATATATTATATATATATATATATATATATATATATATATATATATATATATATATATATATATATATAGATATATATATACACACACACACATACATACATTATATATATATATAATTATACATTCATCTTCTATCCGCAATATCCGATCTTCCCTCGGGTCACGGGGAGTCTGTGCCTATCTCAGGCATCTATGGGCATTAAGGCAGGATACACCCTGGATGGAATGCCAACACGTCGCAGGGCACACACACACACACACACACACACACACACACACTATTCACACACTAGGGGCAATTTTCCAAGGTGCCAATCAACTTACCTTGCATGTTTTTGGACCGGGGAGGAAACCAGAGAAAAACCCCCAGAGGCACGGGGAGAACATGCAAACTCCACACACACATGGGCGAGACGGGAATCAAACCCAGACGCCTGGCAGGTGCGAGGCGAACGTGCTAACCACTAAGCCACAAAATCTAATTGTGGGTTGCTTAATTGTTCTCACCTTACTGTCAGTTATAAATCAGAAACGTGACCATGTGAGATGCGGAAGTTTGAAGCTCCCCCACTACATTGATTTTTGAGCCAGAAGTTCTGCTTAATGAAGCTCCCGCTGTGCCATTAAAACTGACCGAGTCTGTGGGGAAACTTTTTAACCCTAATGATCACTTAACAGCCGTCAACATTATTAGAAGTCTTATTCTTCCAACAATGTATTAAGGCTCATACACACTGAAGCATTTCGTTATGTATTATTTATAGCACACTTTACATCCTGTATTCAAAATGTGTTTTAATGAAGAAAAAAAAAAAGGAAACTCGATGCTCAGCGTGTGCAATAGCAATCTCATCCACATCACGGCAAAAGGCGTCTAATTTGCTGTACCGTGAAAAAGGAAATGAGTCATACCAGGCGCAAGCAGTAATAAACACTACACTTATTTGCAGGCTAAATGCTGGTCTTCTCCCAAACCGCTAAAGAGCAAAAAAAAAGAAAAAAGAAAGAGTATGATGTCAGGGGCACGGTGGCTTAGTGGTTAGCACGTTCGCCTCACACCGCCAGGGTCCGTGTTCGATTCCCTTCTCAGCCATGTGTGTGTGGAGTTGCATGTTCTCCCCGTGCCTCAGGGGTTTTTCTCCGGGTTCCCCCCGGTACAAAAACATGCACGGTAGGTTGATTGGCACCTTGGAAAATTGCCAGAGTGTGCGTGTGTGCCCTGCGATGGGTTGGCATTCCATCCAGGGTGTATCCTGCCTTAATGCCCATAGACACCTGAGATAGGCACAGACTCCCCGTGACCCGAGGGAAGATCGGATAAAGCGGTAGAAGATGAATGAATGATGAATGAGTATGATGTCACCATGGATTCCTCAGTGTTAAACCCTCGGCTAGGCTACATTTGACATTAATAAGGGTTTTCCTTTGTCGTGATATAACTTCCCAACGCAGATTAAATTACAGAAGAAACGCTTATGCAAGTTTCTTGATTTCCTTACGATCTTAGAAAAGGGCAAAACATATGAACAAATCATAACATGAATAATAAAACAAAATAACAAATCACATTACCAATACACAAACTCATCAGTGTGAGGCGAACGTGCTAACAATAAGCCACCGAGCCCCCTCATTTTGTTTCGTGATTTATTTTGTTTTAGGATTTGTGATTTTGTTTTATGATTTGTGTATTTTGCCCTTCTAGGCCACTGTATTTCCCGTTACTGAACGTTACCTTACTGCACTGTCCTGTTACCTTTATTTAGCAGAAACTCGCATTCAAAGATGCTCACAAATTAGTACTCGTCTTGCACAAGGGCCCAGGCATTAATTTACTTACGTTTATTTTTATTATTGTATTGTGTTTTATTATTTTATTGTATCTCGTTACGCAATCAATTATGATCTACTTGCCTCCATTCTTCTGTCTGATATCAGGCTGGACTGATGAGAAACCGATCAGACAAATGGACACAAATCGTCCTAATGCCCTTCAGCATCTTATATGTGCTGAGAATCGACTTGGGTCGTATCAGTATCATGTATCGTCCTTCACTCGGAGCGCTGGTGACGTAATCACTAGATAGGAGAGCTAAATTAAAATGTCTATCAATAGCTTTGAAAATGAAACTATTAGAGATGAGCAATGCACTATACCACAGCCTCATCCATGGCGTGATAATGAACCGCACATACTAAAGTCGAGGATTAAGATGCAGCTCGAACTGATTCCGGTTTAACACAATGTAATTCAATGCAATAGTAAAACACCATGCTTTACGAGTCAATATGGTACAGATAGTCCGCCTTGATTTGTTCGCTTCAGAAAGACAGCAAATTATAAATTTGCACAAGTGCCTTCTGACTTTTAAATGCATGGCCCTTTAACAAACGTGCCTTTGTAGAGCAAAAATAGCAAAATGATGCAATAAAGCCAGACATTCTTTTCCCATTCGGTCTCCAGGGAGATGAAGATCTACCTCGACCATGTTCGTCTATATTCTATATGACTCTCTGGATCCTCCTCGGTCTCTGTAGTGTTGTGATACGCCACATTCATGCTAGAGCTGGGATATCGTTATTATCGATTAATTCGAGTTTATGGTTTATGCCGATGTTAAAGAAACGAAAATCGATTTAAGGATTTCACTTTGGTTTGGCACAGCGAGCTTCCGTAGTTCTCCACCTCCCGCCTACGCTTTGGAAATACGACATGCAACATGGTGAAGAGCTTGTTTCTAAGAGGGGCGTGGTTTCATCAGTCATATGGGAATTTAACTTAAGATATTCAACAAGACAAAGACCCGCTGCAAAATTTGTGGCGACTAAAGGAAGCGGCACGACTAATTTATTCCGGCACCTCAAACAGAACCACGTTGTTGAATGGCTAGGTTTGTGCGGCGGGATAAACGTGACGGCGGCAAACTCCAAAACACAAAAAAATAGCAGACACATTTTCCCGCTGTATCTGTATGTATACAGAACTGTATTTTCCCCACTGTAAAATAGAATTTTGTCTAAAAATAAAAAATCGGAGATTCAATTTATATGACATAATCGCCCAACTCTACGTCACGGAGTAGCAGTGGTGCTGGGAAACAATGAGGCGAAAACACTCTGCATCTATAATAGTGGTCACAATAATAAAAGAAAAATACATCTGCTAATAATTATATATATATATATATATATATATATATATAATATAAATCGGATTATTATCGATGCAAATATGTTAAAAATGATACACTGTGAGGCCAAAGGCCAACATTCAAATCACATCTTAAACTTTTATGCTCCGGTGGTAATCTATAAATATTACAAATTGTACTAAAGTTTATTCATGTCATCACAATATAACAAATAAAACACAAATGGCAAGTGTTTGCTTACGATTCTCATCCAAAAATAAAAGAGAAAATGAATAATCCATTTCTCACATGCCGATATTTCTGGTGCGAGTCCTCCATCGCTGGCGTGTAAACGATGCATCAGCAAAGATGGCTGACAACATATCATCCAAAACTGCGATCAAATCTATATGGTTAATCAATAACACGAACGCCACATAAAGCTTCGTCAATCTACACATGGGCTGGAAAGAAATCAGCCCCAGGTTCATTCCTTCTTACTTACTTTTGTGCGATTTTCGGCTCAGTGCTGCTCTCGGGTCGCACAAAAGACAACAATGACCAAAGGAAACGCCGAACATCACAGTATGAACAAAAAACACCTCCGTTTGAATCTAATAGTGAGGTGGAAAAAAAAAACAACCCTAATTCACTCTAATGCTAAAAGGTGCGGCGTTTACCTGGGACAGGTGAGGACTGGGAAAGATGAGGACAAAAGGCTCAGACAATGTGGCATGGTCTCCAGGTCTTATACGGGCATTCCAAAAAAACTGCAACAAACGAATCCTAGTTCGGCACGATAGAACAATGCTCCTGTGTTCGAACCAGTAATCTGGGTCGGAGTTATTCACCCACTATTTCAAGCAGGCTTTGCATTTTTCGAACAGATGACATCACCTCTGGCTGAAGGAGGCTTTTCTTAATAAAAACAAACAAAAAAAAATACACAGTTCCTCACACACAAGTGTGTGTGTGTGTGTGTGTGTCGCTTCATATGAAATGATCATTAGATCAGACAGAAAAAAAGGAAATGTTAAGATTTACATGACTGGCTTTATACATACAAATATAGATATATATATATAAAAAGACATTGTAATGTAATAAGGATGTAAGGTTTAACCTGAGTCGGAGGACCGGGATGATTACTGAGCAAGAATGAAAGCCGGTGTCATGCTTTGCTTTTTTTCTTATCATCACCTGCATTGTCACCTTTGTTTTATGGCTTTGTCTGGAGTTGGATGCCGCCACGCCCTTCCATTCCAGCAAACAAGAAATGTCACAAATAAGATGAATTGACTTGCAATATAAGGGTTCATATATCAAATAAAATACATCAAAGGTAAAGCCTAAGATTTAGGTATGAATTAGCTATGAGGCAGTGAGAGAGAGAGAGAGAAAAAAAAAGACAGGACTCCTTACAACAAAGGATTCCCACAGAGCCAGAGCAAAGTGATGCTGAGGATGATGATGCTGAACCGGTTCCTACCTCACAGTCGTATAAATTCATTAATTGGCTAACTATCCATTCTTCCAGATTCAGCCTCCTCCGGAGCTCCTTTCGGTCATATTTCACCGTCACCCGTCCTTGCTTCTGGGGAACTTCTTCTTCGGTACCCGGGGGCGTCTGGAAGTAGACGCGGGGCTGAGCGCTCGATTCCGGGCTCGTTACCGCCGCCATTGTCCGGTTCGTCTAGTTTAAACAACCAAAACACGCGGTTGATTTTATTATTATTAATATTTGATTTGTTTCCCCTCCAAAATCGATTTCTATTTCGCGTTGGTGTGATCCACCAGGCACCAATCAATTAAAACCGGTCGATTGCACTCCGCTTATTCTGCCCTGCGCATCGCCTCCATTTGTCCGGCTTCCTGTGGATAAGCGAGCGGCTTGGTTCCTCCCCGTGTGTCCGCTGATGCGCTCAGCTCGCCGGCGATGCCCTCGCCATGTGAAAGTCCATCTTGCAGCATCCGGGCTTAAGGCGTCGCTCAACTCGCGGCTTGTGGGCGCTTCCAAGTGACAATAAACCCCAAAATCAATTCAACTAACGTGTACATGGTTTGAACTGAATACTATACATATTTTAATGATAACTCGGATATATTTGACGGATATGTACCACGAGAACGTTTTAAATCACCTTTAATAATTCAAATGATTAAATTACCCCCTCCCCCTATCTTCTGGTTCCCGTTTGGTCTCTTCCACCAAATCACATCTTTCCCCGTGCTGCTAAACCCGAATTAGCTTCTATTCACAATGAGGTTTTATTCACGTGCATTTACCATTTACCATATACATACACACATATAACATGTAATCATTTAAAGTGTAATATTACAAGTACAATATAGGAATTAAATAGACTTTACTGTATATCACATTCTAACAGAAATATATAAAACCTGGAAAAAACAAATAATTATGGTTGCAAATAATAGAATTGGAAATAAAAGGTGTGTGTGTTCTACATTTGATATATGCTATTATAAATAGAGCTATAACAAATAATCATACGAGACTGTTTTTCCATCATTAAGCATTTAACAGCTCTGGGGCTTGTGGTGTGTATTACATTTACATGTACAGCCTTTGGCAGACGCCCTTATCCAGAGTGACTTACAACGGAGCAATTGAGGGTTAAGGGCCTTGCACAAGGGCCCACTAGTGGCAGCTTGGTGGTGCTGGGGTTTGAACCCATGATCTTCCGGTCCAGAGTCCAACACCTTAATCACTGGGCTACACACCTCCCTCATTTGGTGGTTTGTTTTATTTTTATGATTTCTAACCATAAGTTTGATATGAGCCCGTCACAAATAAGATGAATTGACTTGCAATATAACGGTTCATATATCAAATAAAATAAATCAAAGGTAAAGCCTAAGATTTAGCTATGAATTAGCTGTGAGGCAGTGAGAGAGAAAAAAATCTGATCAGTGAGCTCTCTAATCGTTCAATCTAAATATGTGACAATCCAGACATTACTGGACGCCTTCTTGATGGTCCCAGTGTCACCAACTTGAAATCTGATTGGCTAAAAGAACAGCTTCTTTGTTAGTGGATTTGAAGCTACAGATGTCCCAACTGCTGATTCTAAAGACCTTATGGCAGACTCTTTTGACTCTGGCGACATGTGATGTGATCGCTGAAATATGACTGGATAGAAACTCACCTCATGTTGTACTATATATGATATATGATACATGCATTTGAATATATATGTAAAATTGAGAAACAGTGCAGATGTATAAGATGTGTGTATAAAAGGCAGAATCAGGTTGTGTGTGCATGTGGATCCAGGCTTTTATGTTCTTCTGGTTGAGCGTTTGAATTGCCTGCGGGAAGAAGCTCCTCCTCATTCTCTCCTTGTCGGCCTTCAGGGAGCTGAAACAGTTTCCTGACCGCAACAGGGAGAACAGTCCATTTTAATCGCATTTCTATCGTGTAAGCAGGTTCAGCATCATTTAACTCACTTAGAAGATAAAGAACTACATTTCTCTTGTTTTTTTCTCTTCACTAGCATATTATCATGAACCCCTGTTTTGGATATGTAATCGCGTGTTTTCTGCGCATATTTTTTTTTGTGTGTGAATCTATTAATACATGAATACATGAAATATTAAATAGGATCAATACAACAATATTAGCTTTAGCCAGATAATAGATTGTTGTGAAAAAAAAGACACTATCTTGGACACTATGAAAATAAGACACAGCACCTGGAATATTTTTAACAATACTGAAGATATCACAGGCAAGCTTTGTTAATGGATTGCTGATATCCTCACAGGTACTGTTTTTTTGCATTGAATTTTTAAATTGCATTTATGTATGCAAATGAGGCGTCTGTTAATGTAAAATGCATAAATCTGCATAGTTAATACACCAGACAATCTAGACGTGGAATGACGTTACAAATGAAATTCTAATTTCTTTGCAAACACACTCTTCAGAGGCAGGATTTCACACAACTTGGCCTTATTTGCCCTCTGATTGTTTGTGCCACATTCCATTTTCGCTGTGGGACATGAAACTGTGAGAAATTTCAGCATTTCGAGCCTAAGGAAAGGATTGGATGCATTGAATTCATGCAACATGAATGTCAATGATTAGAAATTTGGTTTCCAAATGATTAGATAGATAGATAGATAGATAGATAGATAGATAGATAGATAGATAGATAGATAGATAGATAGATTGGTAGGTAGATAGATAGATAGATAGATAGATAGATAGATAGATAGATAGATAGATAGATAGATAGATAGACCGTCAGACAGATAGATAGACAGACAGACAGACAGACAGACAGACAGACAGACAGACAGACAGACAGATAGATAGATAGATAGATAGATAGATAGATGAATGGATGGATGGATATTCTTGACTTGACTTGCGACAATATTAAAAGTTTGGGTTTCTTTGTCTCACCAAACCCTGACTGACACTTTTTGGACGGATCCTCGGCTAGAGATAGATAGATAGATAGATAGGTAGGTAGGTAGGTAGGTAGGTAGGTAGGTATGTAGGCAGGAAGGCAGGCAGGCAGACAGACAGACAGATAGATAGATAGACTATCAGACAGATAGATAGACAGACAGACAGACAGACAGACAGACAGACAGACAGACAGACAGACAGACAGATAGATAGATAGATAGATAGATAGATAGATAGATAGATAGATAGATAGATGATGAATGGATGGATGGATGGATATTCTTGACTTGACTTGTGACAATATTAAAAGTTTTGGTTTCTTCGTCTCACCAAACCCTGAATGACACTTTTTGGGCGGATCCTCGGCTAGAGAGAGAGAGAGAGATAGATAGATAGATAGATAGATAGATAGGTAGGTAGGTAGGTAGGTAGGTAGGTAGGTAGGTAGGTAGGTAGGTAGGTAGGTAGGTAGGTAGGTAGGTAGGTAGGTAGGTAGGTAGGTAGGTAGGTAGGTAGGTAGGTGGGTAGGTAGGTAGGTAGGTAGGCAGGCAGGCAGGCAGGCAGATAGATAGATAGACCATCAGACAGATAGATAGACAGACAGACAGACAGACAGACAGACAGACAGACAGATAGACAGATAGATAGATAGATAGATAGATAGATAGATAGATAGATAGATAGATAGATAGATAGATAGATAGATAGATAGATAGATAGATAGATAGATAGATAGATAGATAGATGATGAATGGATGGATGGATATTCTTGACTTGACTTGTGACAATATTAAAAGTTTGGGTTTCTTCGTCTCACCAAACCCTGACTGACACTTTTTGGACGGATCGTCGGCAGCCACTGTATTTTTTATACTGAGATCTTGTGGCACTCTAATTACAAACAGGTCAGATCATTCAACTAATTATAATTATAGACTTCTATGAAGTAATTAAAGCCGTTTCGCTTTAGGGGTTTGACAACAATTGGGGGTGGTGCTAAATATTTTTTGACTTTCCATGATTTATTTTTTTTGTAAGCTAATCCCAGGGACCTAAACAAAACAGCAACCTCTGATACACACAAACACACAAACGCATGCACCAACAATTATTACAGTACACTTCAGTTACTCCCTGGATTCACCTTCTGTTACTGTATATATTACTCTGAGGAGAAATATTTTCCAAAGACCTGAAGATTTCTTATTTGTTTACGTGCAATGTGGATTGCAGGGGCCAGTGGTGTCACGGTAACAAACGAGCCAACAGAATCTGTCGAAACAATATCTCTGAAATAGGAAAATCTTAAACCATGTGCCCACCACATCATTTTATGTTTTGTCTTTAAAGCGTGCATTGAAAATCTAAACAAAAACTACAAAACTGCATCTCCCACAATGCATGCGACTATGCTCCTTGGCAGAAGTGACAGCATCCCGCCACTAGAGTGCAGTGTATCCCACATCGTCCTTTACCGAGGGTGATTCTTCCAAAAAGCGGAATTCAATTCACTTTTATTTGTAGAGCGCTTACATTAACTGGGAGGGAGTTCTATAACTTTGGGGCCTTGTAAAAGACAGAATCCCCCCCTGCAGTAGTTTTCCTAATACGAGGTACTGACAGATCCTTCATCCTTTGATCGAAGCAGGTGATGTGGTGTGGAACGTAAGGCTCTAATAATTCGCTTTATCGGTCTTTATAGGTTTATCCCAAAATGCCCAAGAAGTGAACAACTGATGCAGATGGAAGAGAGATGGGAAAGCGAATACATGTGCGTCCTTCTTTTGTGTTATGAGGTGGCGTCGCTCATCAAACACTATATACTGTCTTATAGTTACACCTGACCCTTCGACTAAACCATAATGCTGATGTGGCCCCACGGTGACAATCAGTTTCACACTCCTGTCTTAAACAATTGAAAACATGCCCCCCATACACACAAAACCCCCAGATTTCAGTCCTTTATGATTTCGTTTGGTCTGTGATGGCCCCTGGGGGACAAAAGATCTGGATAAATGAAAGCTCCGGAATTTCTCGGAGATCTCGAATTTGGAAGAAAAAATCCACTTCTAGAATAAGTAGCAGAGCCTAAACAATATCAAATCTCCGACAAGTTCAAATTGTAATTGTAGAAGAGTAAAAAGCAACAGACACTTTGGGATTCTATTGCTTTCAAATCTAATTTCCCACAGTCCATGATGGTAGATAAAGTGATATTGCATAAAGCAGCACATTTGGCCCACGTGTGAGAAGGTCTATCTACACTCAATACTGAGTCACTGGCTATTCGCTAGCTATTCTAGTCACAAGAGAGTTCATTTGCATGTGAGACAAAGAGATTCGCTGTTTCTTTATTTGCACACTTAACTGACCATCTGAGCCTGAAGCATACATTCTTCATAACCGGCTTCCCCGTGGGGAGGAGCTCGGCTCCTGCAGTCATCACGCCTGGCACATCGTCAGCTCAAAGGGACACTTTTCAATCAAGTTTGCAAGCTGGAAATGTGCTCCTGGAGGGGATGCGTTATTATTTTGCAGGCTACTACACTTGTATTGACAATCCTGCCTAGGAAATGACAACCCTTGAGGAACATGTTCCAGGGATGTAGAAAGCAACTGTTAAAGGCTTCAGGGAATTTGTGTAATATTGTGCCAGAGACCACTTGTGCATTCATTTCTTGGAGCGCTAGTCTCAAAAATAAATAAATAAATAAGTAAGAAGAACAGCCTCAAGGTACTACAGCGAAACTGCTCCACTGAAACAGTACAGATGCTCAAGTCTGTTAACATGCCAAGCTAAAATGAACAGCATGGGGATGTAATAAATGAAGGATGTAATGAAAATGTTGCCGCATAGTAAAATGGTCATGATCAAATGTAGAGTGTGATCACTGCAAAAACAACAACACGTTGTCTACAAGCAATTACTGTCGTTTCGTTTACAATTCGCTTCTTTCGAATGGAACATGTGTACTTTATTCATAAAAACATCACTCTCTCATGATTTACAGATCACTAGTGACAGATACTGTTCACTGGATTATGTACATGGGTGAACAGTGGCTTAGTGGTTAGCATGTTCGCCTCACACCTCAAGGATTCGGGGTTCGATTCCCACCTCCGCCATGTGTGTGTGGAGTTTCTCCCCATGCCTCAGGAGTTTTTTCTCCGGGTTCTCCGGTTTCCCCCAGTCTGAAAACATGCACAGTAGATTGATTGGCACCCTGAGTGTGTGTGTGTGTGTGTGTGTGTGTGTGTGTGTGTGTGCCACGTTGGCCTTCCATACAGGGGGTGTGTCCTGCCTTGATACCTGCATCACATACACTATATGACCAAAAATTTGACTTCTGAACCAAAGGATTCATTTTGTGGTTCCTGAACATCCCATTCCACATTTAGACCTTATGTGCTGTTATAAAGTCTTATGAGATGTCCCAGATCTTCATAGAGCTGTTTTTTTGTACACAGGAGGATTGTCATGTCGGAGGGGTCCTAATTCAAGCGAAGTCAAATTCAGTGCTACCACATTCAAACACATCGTTTCCAACCTTCTGGTAACAGTTTGGGGACAGACCAGAAATGTTCAAATATATTTGTTCAGCTAGTGAATATAGTATAATGTTGATTTTTTTTCGGCGTCTTACAAACTGAAATATTTTGCCGTATATTCATTTCCGTATGGCACACGTACAAAAAACTTGGCTCTCATTGTGCTAAAAAGCCGACTGGCCATTTTAACAGCTATTTCTTTGGAAAACATATTATGTACTTTGAAGTTAATGGAATTTAGTAGACACCCATTATCCAGTGTGACGTACAAACATACCTTGAAGTGTCTTTATCAACATGAATAATTCAATCTGTCCAAATTGTCCTGGAAGGAATGCTAGCATGCTTTTGTTTTTAGAAGAAAATCCATGCTAGCTGAAATGTTTCCACAAGAAGTAGGTCTCCACCCTCTGTATACATCACTCGGCTAATCAGACATATAGAGAACGTTTTATTATTATTATTATTATTATTATTATCATTATTATTATTATTATTATCTCTGTGCCAGAACAAGACAACAGCCTTGATGTATAACTTCCTCTTTCCCTGAGAAATGATGGGACACGGCTACGCTACATGATATCTGCAAGGTTCAGGTCTACTCTATACTGCTGGGTTTCTACCTTGTTCCATTAAAGGAGGTGTTGAAGTCTGTTAAATATATTTTATTCCCCTGGCATTTTGGAATATTTAATCGAATTTAGTCAGAGTTGCATCAAATGGAGTTTTTTCCCCCTAGGGGGGCCCAAATGAAATGGAATGAATTGAATGCTGTAGGAGGTTTCCTAAAGGCATTCTAGTTTGAACCCTCACTGCAAAGAACTGACCTTTCAAATTGTCCAATGAGTGTGTGTGTGTGTGTGTGTGTGTGTGTGTGTGTCTGGGATGACACCTTCTTTGTACCTGGCTCCATTGCAACACTGTGTAATCTATAGAAAATTGCCGCATCAATAAGATAAATTGAATGAATTAAAATGTTGTTTTTTTGTTCTATGTCCTTTTTATTGCCAATTAATTTTGGAAGTCATACATGACTAACAAAAGAGGAATCTTCTGTAATTTCTCAAAAGATTGAAAATGCGAGAAAGTTTGTACATATCAAATTTTGAGATGTAACTAGTTACATGTAACAGCGTTACGTAATTTACCTACAAAATAAAAGTAACAGTAATTCGTTACAGTTACTGAGGAAAAAAAAAACAAACGTGTAATTAAATTACAATGTTACTTTCGAAAATTTTAAAGATTACAAATCACAACCCTGCCTAGCAACCCCCACACCCCACATTCGACAAAAATTTCCCCAGAAACCCCGATCCCCCCCCCCCCCTTTGGGCTCAGGATGTTATTTTCATTAAGTGCCACCTAGTGGACGAATGAAAGTAATCAAATGTCAATCAGTTACTTAACTTTTATGAAGTAATTAAGACGTTACACTACTAATTACATTTTGAATAGGGTCATTTGTAATCTATTACATTTCTAAAGTAACCTTCCCAATACTGCATACTATATTCATTCATTCATTCATCTTCTACCGCTTTATCCGATCTTCCTCGGGTCACGGGGAGCCTGTGCCTATCTCAGGCGTCTATGGGCATTAAGGCAGGATACACCCTGGATGGAATGCCAACCCATCGCAGGGCACACACACATTCACGCACACATTCATACACTAGGGACAATTTTCCAAGGTGCCAATCAACCTACCGTGCATGTTTTTGGACCGGGGGAAACCGGAGAACCCGGGGAGAAAAAAAACCCCTGAGGCACGGGGAGAACATGGCATACTATATTATACTTTGATATTATAGAGAAAATAAATGTCAACCTACCTTTAGTAGCAAAGTACACGAGGAAGACAATAAGACAGGATGTTAATAAAACAATCAGTTTATGCAGGTCATTTGTCAAATTTGAGAATAATAAGAATACATGTTTTCTTGCTATGACTCATAGTGGCCATGTGATGGCACTCAGGTCTCGCCTGTAAACCAATGCAGCCCGTATGCAAAGATTATGGTCTAAGGCAGGGGTGGCTAACTAGTAGGAGGCTAAGAGCCACTCTTTTTTCTGTGTTACTGCAAAGAGCCACATCATACACATGGGTACACATGAACATCATCCCATTCCCATTGACGCATGTTGTGTCAAAGCTCCTAAAGAGCCGCATGAAACTAGTTAAAGAGCCGCATGAGGCTTGGAAGCCACGGGTTGGCCAGGCCAAGTCTAAGGTTAGAATTAAACATATTTATAGGAGTATGAATTAAATTCATTAATTAATTTATTAATTCATTCATATTTATCCTTGGGTTGTTCTCAGTGGATCGAACCGGTTCATTAAATGTCTTATAGGGAGTTTAAACCAAACTAATCCCAGATTAGTGTAAGTAGTAAATGATTATATTTTCTGTTGCATTCCTGCATTATTTTTCTCTCATTTCAGTTGTGTTTGCAATGTGGTGGTTGTGTTTGGTGGAAATATGTATTGCTATTTGTTATTTATTCACATTATTGGTGTCCCCCAAATGAGGATCGGGTCACGGGGAACCTGTACCTATCTCTTCAGGCATTAAGGCAGGACATACATGTATGGAACCCTGTATGCACACATATCGAACCCACAACCCTGGAGGCGTGAGGTGAAGGTGCTAACTGCTAAGCCACCGTGCCCCCATTATGAATTAAATTTATTATTTCAATTAATATAAACACTAAGCTGGAAACACCACGGGGCTTTTTGTCAAGCACAGTTGTATCTCAAGTTTGGGTATGTGCAAAGCATTTTTTTCTCCCATGCTTTGGGGGATTCTTCCAGTTACTCTGGTTTCCTCTTTCGAGGCCAAAAAAAACAGACCAAAAGACATTGTAAGTTGTCCACAGTGTGTGAATAATTGTGCCGTGGGATTTTTGTGCCCTGTCCAGTATGCACCCTTTTACAGTTCCTCTATAAGCCTATGTAAGATAAGTGGGATAGAACAATGGATCAACACGAAGCAAAGACATTTAACAAGCTGAACTGTAATGTCTGACTAGAATAATTAACGCTGCATTTCAACATTGAAAGCCTGAAGATGAATATAATGCCATGCAACATCATCTGAATCATATGTGATTTAAATGATGTGTGAAAATATAATAAATCAAGTAGATGTAGGGAGATAACAGGTTAAATAAGGTAATATTGTAGAATATTATAAATAGTGATAATTCAAGCATCTGTGAATTGGGAAATATTTGCAACTATAATGATTTCTGCAATAGGGACAATATGCATATTTTAAATCATTTGGGGGGGGGGGTGTCATATTAAAAAAAAACATATAGTGTCAATTACTTTAAGAGAGCTAAAAAAGGATAGTAAGTTAGTTAATTAGTTATTGCTGTGAATTTGAACTTGCAGTTCAGTGCTGTACCAGTAGATGGCAGGCTATAATCAGTACATCTTCATCAACCTGGGGCTATTTTTATATCTTATATAAAAACATGAAATGTAAAAATGAGTGTAGATAAAATTAATTGTTTAATGTCCTTAAGAGAAAATAACTGAACTGAACTGTACGCATTCTTTTCGCTGTAACTGAATCAGTACCTCTGTGTTGCTGGAGATGGCCGTGCTTTCTACAGAAACAATGCAATGATCAGACGCAACTATATAATGCACAAATAGCACTTTATATCTCTTTCCGAACCCCGCATTACTTTGAGTTAGCAAATAGATTTTGTAGCACTGGCGACAAAAGCCGTCTGCTACTGTGCCATGTAATGCCCGGTGGCCTTTGTGTGTGAATCGGCATCTTTGGATTATGAGTTCTGAGCCCTGGAGCGCCCTCCATCATGTGTTCCTCCTCCACGCTTCTGAAAGCCAAATGCTCAAGTCAAGTCAGGAGGTTTTTATTGTCATTTAAATATATATATATATATATATATATATATATATATATATATATATATATATATATATATACAGCTGACATGGTACACAGTGAAATGAGACAACATTTCTCCAGAACCTTTGGTGCTACATTCATTCATTCATTCATCTTCTACCGCTATATCCGATCTTCCCTCGGGTCATGGGGAGCCTGTGCCTATCTCGGGTGTCGATGGGCATTAAGGGCACATTGCATCGCAGGGCACACACACACACACACACATTCACACAAACACATTCATACACTAGGGACAATTTTCCAAGGTGCCAATAAACCTACCGTGCATGTTTTTGGACCGGGGGGAAACCGGAGAACCCGAAGAAAAAACCCTGAGGCACGGGGAGAACATGCAAACTCCACACACACATGGCCAAGACGGGAATCGAACCCGGATCCTGAAGGTGTGAGGTGAACATGCTAACCACTATGTCACCGTGCCCCGTCTTCGGTGCTACATAAAACAACATATTCTCAACACACAACATAGAGCTACAAAACACAGAGCTGAGGACTAGACTAAGTCGTCCTAGCCACATAAAGTGCATTGTGTGCAACCTGGTGCAAACAGTGCAAAAACAAACAGTGTAGAACAGACAACACGAGACAGTGCAGGTACAAATACACAAACACAAAATAACATTGACCCGTAACCTACTGTATGTCTATATACAGCGCAATGTGCCACTGAGATGTATGTTGTTGTTTTTTTTGATGGATATAACTGTACAGGAGAGATTGGCCCTAGAGCAGTCTAAACAATAACAAATCCAAGAGCTTCCCCCTGAGGGAAAATCTGCCCTCCGACTATTTAGTGTGAGTGTATACGTTGTGTTGACGATGTAAACCGGGCAGTAAGGTCAAATAGAGTATCGAGGAAGCCATCTTAAACAACAGTTTGCCGGGTAAACAACAAAACAAAGCCATAAGAGGTGTTTGATGAAGTAAAACATCTACCAAAGCCTGTTAGCATTTTAGCATCTTTGTATTTAGCCATTAAGAAAACTCCGAGGCTAATTTATTACCAGGCAGTCTGTTCGACGGTCCCAAAATAAGGGGATGTAATTGCAAGAAAATGATGATAAAGTATAAAGCGGCGCTTTCTTGATATTTTCCTTCCGGCTGAAAATACCGGCCTACGACTATCTGCTCGATGCTAACGTATAGCGCTAGCTCATAACCCGGTCACAAAGCTCTGAAAGAAGACGGAGACGAACCTACAGCGCCGGTTTACAGGCCATCCTGAATCATTTCCACCCTGAAGTGACACTACGTGATGACTAACTCGCTTTCAGCTAGTGATTCATGAAAACAAGCACCCATTGTCCACCTCTCCACCCACCTCCATTTTCTCCATCGCTTCTTTTTAATTCCTCTCCGGCCTTCCGCGCGTCGATTGTTTTCTTTTTTCTTTTTTACCCCCGTGACTTGACTGGTATGACGCTTATGGGAATTTGTATTTTATTATTTTTCACTCGTAATATTTCTACCACCCCATAAAAACGAACGAGGAATTAATATTTATACGATATGCGCCTCTAAAACTTTAATCCGGTCACATGACGGCGCATTAATATTCCAGATGGTGGACGATAACGCTCGCCACGAGGGCATCGTGATGAACCTTCTGTAAAAAGAAACATGAGAGGTGTTGTGTTATTATTATTTTTTTCCTTCCTGTAACACAAGACACTGTGTCATTGTCCTGCCGCATAATGGTATGTGCCAATGGCGATGATACGACATGCCAGTCAAGACATTTTAACAGTCCGGTGTCGAACATACGAGGCATGACAGCGTTCATTTGCGCAGAGCAAAACCAATATCCGGTGACAGCTGTGTGTGTGTGTGTGTGTGTGTGTGTGTGCTTTCTTTGCATGTTGACCCTTTAAAACGAGGCTCCGCTGATTGACGACACTAAATTGCAGTTACAATATCTATCAGCGCAGCTGCTTTTTTTTTTTTCCCTTCTCTTCCCTCCCTGATCTGGAAATAGAACTGGCGATTGCTCAGTTCTCTCAGGAGGACAAAAAAAACAATAGCCTTCTAATTTGTTATCTTTCAAGTGCCTTCTGCTTGAACGTCTCTTCCCTCTAGTGACTCAGATGATTCCTAGGAAAATAGGAGACATAAGAATAGGATTGAACTCTTACTCAGGTCATTCTGGGGGAAATAAATGAATCATTTTGATGGTCTACGGTTCTTTTTTTAACACACACACACACACACACACACACACACACACACACACACACACACACACACACACACACACACACATACATATATATATATATATATATATATATATATATATATATATACTTACAGTGTTGGGAAGGTTTCTTTGGAAGTACAATAGGTTATAGATTACAAAGTACCCTATTCCAAATGTAATGGGCAGGTGGTAGCCTAGTGGTTAAGGTGTTGGCCTCTGGACTGAAAGATCACAGGTTCAGACCCCACCACCTGCCACTAGTGGGCCCCTGAGCATGTCCCTTAACTATCAATTGCTCAGTTGTAAGTCACTCTGGATAAGGGCGTCTGCCAAATGCAGAAAATGTAATGTAATAAGTAGTGTAACTTTTCAATAAAAGTACACTAACTGATTACTTTTTGTTTTCTTTTTAACTTATTACACTTTACGTTAACAGTCGAAGACAATAAAGGTTCAGTGCCTCAGAAAAAAATGGTTCTATTTAGTGAAATAAAACTGCAGCAAATTGTTGTCATTCAAATCAAAATCACGTTTCAGGTTCATTGAAAATCATGGAGTTTGTCTAAAGCACTGATTTTACATGAAATTGTTCAGATGTTTGTAACAGATGTAACTATGAGCATTAAGGCAGGTTACACCCTAGATGGAATGCCAACTAAGGACAATTGTGCATGTTTTTGGGGACCGGGGGGAAACCGGAGAACCCGGAGAAAAAATCCCCCGAGGCACGGGGAGAACATGCAAACTCCACACACACATATGGCCGAGACAGGGAATAGAACCCAGACCGTGCCGGTGTGAGGCGAACGTGCTAAGCACTAAGCCACTGTGCCTCCTGTTATATATATATATATACCGTAAATTCTGGACTATAAGCCGCTACTTTTTTCATAGGTTTTG
>JACRUU010000024.1:6175812-6213312 GCA_030449085.1 Kryptopterus vitreolus
CATTATCATCTCTCTCTCTCTCTCTCTCTCTCTCTCTCTCTCTCTCTGTAACTCATTCACTATGCTATAAAGCTTTGTGTGCTGTACTTTCTTTTCTTTTTTTTGTTGTGTAGATTCAATCCTCCGTATCACCCCCCTGCTAATGAGGATCTTACTCAGCTGTGCGGATCGCAGGCTGTGTGGGGGGTAAAACCAAGTGGGGAGCCATCTGTCAAAAATTAGTTTCATAAGAATTTCCCATACTTTTTTAAAAATTCTTGCAAAAAAAAAAAAAATCTGTGGAGGTGAAAACCTTTGTTTAAAACTTCAGACTCATCAAACTTCAGCAAAGATCAGCAAAATTCATCACATTTATCCACACCATCACAGGGTGGAGCATATTTTATGTTGCTCCACCCTGTACAAGGAAGAAAAACAATGTGGACCAACCAGGATAATGAGGGGTCTCTAACATACCTGTCAATCATGTTGAATTCTGTTTTCAGATTTGTTATTTGGTATTTGTTATTTTGTTTTTGTATTTATTATTTTGTTATTTTGTTTTTTGTATTTGTATTTGTTTTATTTTTGTATTTGTTATTTTGTATTTGTTATTTTGTTTTTGTGTTTGTTTTATTTTTGTATTTGTAATTTTTTTTAGAATTTGTTATTTTGTTTTTGTATTTGTTTTATCTTTGTATTTGTAATTTTGTTTTATAATTTGTTAGTTTTGTTTTAGGATTTGTTATTTTGTTTTTGTATTTGTTATCTTGTTTTTGTATTTGTTTTATTTATAACCACTAAGCCACTTTTACTCTTTTACTCAAGTATGATTTTCCGGAACTCTTTACACCTCAGATGTGTTAACTTCATCAATAAATGAATAATCATAATGGTCATACATAAAATAATAGCTGGTGTCTCCATGATGTCATCTGGACTGATTTAGTAAGCAAGGGATTTTGCTTACTAAAAACGTGATGCATTTTCCTTCAATATTTGTATATGAATATTTATGTCATTTGGGGCGTGGCTTAAACATGACCCCTTGGTGAAGGAGCTGCATTTTTTTTCACGATTCAGTAACACCTAGCTGCATTAAATTCCATTCAAAAACTATTTGACACGGGGGTACACACTGCCAGGATCAGGGTTCGATTCCCGTCTCGGCCATGTGTGTGTGGAGTTTGCATGTTCTCCCCGTGCCTCAGGGGGTTTTTTCTCTGGGTTCTCCAGGTTTCCCCCCGGTCCAAAAACATGCACGGTAGGTTGATTGGCACCTTGGAAAATTGTTCCTAGTGTATGAATGTGTGTGTGGATGTGTGTGTGTGTGTGTGTGTGTGTGTTCCCTGCGATGGGTTGGCATTCCATCCAGGGTGTATCCTGCCTTAATGCCCATAGACGCCTGAGATAAGGCACAGACTCCCCGTGACCCGAGGGAAGATCGGATAAATATTTTATTATATTATAATTTTAATTTTAGTTTAGTAAGATATAAAGCGGTAGAAGATGAATGAATGAACTATTTGACACTTTAATCATCTCAACCAAGTATGGAATAATCATTCCTAAATAGAATTATGTTTTTCAAAGACAAGAAGGAGAACTCAGTGACTGTATAATATACAATTTATTTCCATAAATAAGAAACCAATGATTATGCACTACAAACAAGAGACTCATTCTTCATTCACCTTCACAGGACAGCTTCAGTGAGTTGACAGAAATTCACGCCATCCTTGCGCGTACACACACACACACACACACACACACACACACACACACACACACACACACACACACACACACACACACACACACACACACACACACACACACATTAATTTGACATAAATGGTTCTTTTTAGAAGAGAAATGCTTGCAATTAGATTATAAATCAAAATCCATATGTCTTCTGTGTAGTACCAATTCAGCAGTAGAATCATATAGTGAAATTAAGAACACTTGGCATTAAAAGTAAATAAATAAATAAATGGGAAAAAAAGTTATTCAAAACAGTTTTTTTATCAAATAGTGTTACCTAAAAATAACCCAAAAAACAAAACTGCCACTTTTTGTGTAAATATTGTCGTGTTGTGCTTAAAGAAACGAAACCGAAGTCGACGAACTCACGCACTCACAGACACATGCTTTAGGTTCGAGGATCACGACGGCACGTGTGACGGACTGGAATACGCACTGCACACGTTAGCGAACCGACGCACGGCGATGAAACGAGCATGCAAGGAAAGCACAACACCTGTCCCCCTTTAGACTCGACGGATCCGGACGGCCATGAATAGTACGACGATTGTGAACCCGGGTGGCATGTGATGCCTAAATGAACATGCTTTATTTCGGCGAATCAGAATTGCTTTGTGCTTAGTCGAGGTGCTCGTTACAAAACATGGCTTTAGGCTGAAAGAACGGAAGATCGGGATATGGCCGGGGGTGTTTTTTCCTTCGTTCTTGCAATCGCAAATCTACTCCAAGTGTCTTCAGATCGTCCTCATACGTCAGAGGCGGAACATCCGTGTAGACTTTTTGCTGATCTACCTGCTGTTATAACTCATTGAATGAAACTGGTTTCCCACCTTGAAGGAGGAAGGAATAGTCTAAGAATAGACTTTTACTGAACTGCGTCACACACTGCGTTTGATAAGGAAGTCTGACCGAGACGACTTGCTTAACATGTAAAGAAATAAATGCCGCTGTAAAAGCAGAGATATCCGTTATCCCCCTTATCCAGGCTGACTTACACTGCTCTCATCTATACAATTGAGGCGTAAAGGCAATACTCAAGGGCTTAAAGTTGCAGCTTCGTGTTGCTGGGACTGAAAAACTCACACTCAGAAGACCATTTTAACACGTGACTTCCACGTCTTGAACAATGAATTCTAATCTAGAATATATATTTTTAGAATTTAAAATCTGGAATTTATGGACAAAAGTACTGGGGCACCAGGCTTTTCCAGCCGTCTTCCCCAAACGGTAACCATAAACAATTTCCCTTCACTCAAAGTCAGAAATCCAAACTCCATGAAGATACACTTTTCATGAATTGGGTTGGGAAAATCGTGGTTGGCTTGCTTTAGAGCTCTAGCTTCAACCCTACTACATAAAATCCCAAAATACTCTGGGATAAAATGGACCGCCTCTAGTTCACAAGCAAATCTTCACAAGCACCCTCCAAAATGTATTCGAGCATCTTCCCAGAAGACTGGAGGTTATTGTAACAGTAAATGGGGAATAAATGTGGAATGGGACGTTCCTGGAATTGAGGATGCGGAATGGGGCGAAAAGGAATGGGAATGGGGAATGGGATCTGCATTGGGGCAGGGGCTGTAGCTCAGTGGTCTAAAGGCTACTGATCAGAAGGTCAGGGGTTCAAGCCCTGTTATTGCTAAGCTGCCACCAGTGGATCCTTGAGCCAGGACCATAACCCTCTGTGCTCCAGCGGTGCCGTATCATACTGCCAAAACCAGCTGGGATATGCAAAGAAAAGATTTTGCTGTGCTGTGACAAGTAACAGCTATTCTATACTTAAGTTTTGTCCAAACAGTGTATAAATTAAGGTGGCACAAGGAACCAATAGAAGAACAATGTTTTAGTCACCCCAAAAGAGCCATTCAATAGAATGTATGCCAACCACTTTGTGGTAATATTTTGGTGAAGAACCACATGTGACTGGAAAACTCAGGTGTCCCAATACTTTTAGTGTATGCATATAGTGTAATGCATTAATAAACTGCAAAATTAAGATTATTCTTATCACAAGGATAGGGCAGAATAAGAGCACAAAGGAAGCACAATGTCTATTTCTAAACCTTGTCAAACGTGACAAAAATACAACCCCATGTGATTTTATTCCGAAGCCTTGGGTAACCTCGGGTAAGTAACGTGGACAATTAGGCGGGCGAGGAAAACGTTCTTTTGCACTGACAACAGTACGACGTTTATGCGACGTCAAAGCAATCAGTGCAAACTGTATAGAAACGTTCGTGTGAAATAAATGTGCCAAGTGTGAAATGGCTAACATTTAGCTTTTATTAGACTCGGCAACAAAATCGTCGATCAGGAAACGAGCAAGAATGAAACAAATACACTTCTGTATTTGTCTCTGCTGTATAACAGTTAGTTCTTTTACTTTCTCTCCATTAAACAGAGAAAAGTCATTTCTCAAGTCTTCTTGTAAAATTATATTATTGACTAAATGAGTCAAATAAAAAAAATGCAATTTTAAGACATTTCTTTACTTGTGAAATACATAAATAAATAAATAAATAAATAAATAAATAACAAAGCACTACAGCCCGATGCCTCATGGGCCTGTTATTAAGCTTTGTTATTGGAAACAGGATTTCTAAAACAGTAACTATAAAACTTCATTCTGGCTAATTTCCTGACCAACACTTTGTTGTTAAGACTCATTCTCATTTGACCATGAGCGACCAATTTATATATTTTTAAACTAAAAATCCGGTAGTTGTGGGAAAGAAAAAGACCCTCTTTTCTATTTTTGGCTTTATACTGACAAACTGCTTCTTCTACCCTCAAAATGGCACCATTTATTCTCTTTAAATTGTAAAGTTTATGAACCCTTTTGTTTCAAGACACAGAAAAAAAAAATGAAACCCAGAGATCCGGTTTAGCGCCCCAGCACGCTGAAATCAGACAACATGACTGAACAAAGCCTCTGCGAAATGTTGCCTAGCAACAAGAAGCGTTAAAAAAAAAAAACATTTACTCCTGATACTTTACAATTTATTTGGTTTTTGGACTGGCATCATGTACAAAGCCAGATAGTATAAAAGCATGTTGTGCTAAAAATGCCAAATAAATCTTATAAAATCTCTCTCTCTCTTTCTCTCTCTCTCTCTCTCTCTGGTTACTCTCTTGTCTAAGTTGATGAAGCTTGGCACTTGATTTCTTCTGACTCTTTAATTCAGCTTTTAGTGTTTCTGAAAACATTAAAGCTAGCCCAGTGTGTTTTTGCTAGCCAAAAATTAGCATAACTAGCAAAATTAGCAAAACACCCCAGCCACAGCAATGAGCGTTATGTAGTGCTGTAAGAAATAGCTACAGAATTGCTCTAATAGCAAAATTCAATGACATCGTAAGATTGTAAGCCAAAAAAGCTCGGCATTGAGCTGAGATGAGGCTCGGGAACTACGCATCCTGGGGTGAAAAAGTGGAAAAAACAAACCCAACAATAACACAGACTGCACCTGAGGCAGAGAAGAAGGCTCCTGGGGTAGTGGATCTGAACCAATTCTCATTACTTAAGAAACAGATGGAAGTCACTGATTAAAGCATTGGGGAAAAAAAACAAAAAAACAACGTCGGCGATTCGAAATCCAATCCGAAATGCATTAAGGAGGCGCATACATCAAACTGAAACGGACGCTGATGCAATCTGGAAGAACCAGAGCTTTGTTAATCACTAAACAGAGCTGGATTAATGGGGTGAAGATTCACGCTCCATGCTGCGAAGACTCAAAGCAAGCATATTCATACTTATACTTGCTGGCCAAACTGCCGCCCTTGGGTCCTTGAGCAAGACCCTTAACCCTCTGTGCTCCGGGGGCCGCTGTATCATGGCTGACCCTGCGCTCTGACCCCCAGCTACCAACAACAAGCTGGGATATGCGAAGAAAGAGTTTCACTGTGCTGTAATGTATATGTGACAAATAAAGGCTATTATTCTTCTGTATTTAATACAAGTTCATAACCTTTTGAATCACAGCGAATGCTATGCCGGCGTTCACCAGAGTCGGATCTTCTTTCTGAAAACAGCATCAGCTGTTGCACTTTCTCAGTAGAAGCTGAAAGGAATTTGCTGTGGAATGTGATCTATACACTACAAGGACAAAAGCGTCGAGTCTTTCATTCATGATTGCTTCTTTTCCCAACTATTACCACAAAGTCGGAGGCACACTACTGTACAGGACGGACGGTTCGTTCAAGTCGCTTCACAAACCTTTTTCAGCATCACAATGCCTTTGTGCACTAAAACAGCTCCATGAAGATCTGCTTTACATGGTTTGCAAATAGAGATGTAATTGAGATTATTTGTAGATTTACAAAGACCGTTTTGTTTGCATCCATTCAACAAGCCCCGCCCATTCCCACTAAACTGGCAGTCTTAATGACCATAATAGAAATTCTGGGACGATCGTCATAATAGACGATCTGAGAATATCGCAGGTATGAATTCTGGCAGGAAAACAACTCCGCTATCGTGTGTGTGTTTGTATTTTTTTGCATTATTGGAAGTAGGATTGCTCGAACACTGAGAGATCTACACTACAACTTCATACTGTTTAATTTCCTGACCAACACTTTGTTGTTAAGACCATTAAAAGCTTCCCATTTTAGACTATTTAATACATGTTTTTAAAAGTAAAAACCCGGTAGTTGTGGGAAAGTAAAAGTGCTTTTCTATGTGTGGCTGTATACCCACAAACTGCTTCGTTCTCCCTCAAAATGGCACCATTTATTCTCTTTAAATTGCGTTCGTTAGACAACGAAGAAATTGAGCGAATGCTGGCGTATAACGACAAAATCATTGGAATTTCGGACAACAACGTAGGTGACAGATTATGTGTAGAATTTCGACAAGCCAAAAACTTTTTTTTGTTTTGTTTCATTCCCGTCACTTATCCATTCACCAAGCCCCGCCCATTCTTATTAAACTGGCAGTCTTAATATAAATTCTGACAAAACCATGCTTTAAAAAATTACAATCTGAGAATGTTGGAGGTGCGAATCCTGACAGGAAACAACTCTGCTATCATGTGTATGTGTGTTTTTCTTTAATTGGATCAGGGAGTAAACACACCAGTGACCATGCTCAGCATGCCGGTAATAAACACACTGGTGCCTCTTTGCATTGTTTTCTTTTTTGTCTCTATATCACATCTCTTATCACAATCTCTTTCTCTCGTTTTCTCACAAACGCACATGCGCGCACACGCACACACACACACACACACACACACACACAGACACACACACACACACACACACACACACACACAGACACCTGAACACATAATATACAGGAAGGATAATAAATAGCAGTTATTATCTGGTGAATATACATCTATGATAGTTATATCTCTACATCATACAGCATATTTTCCTGTCTTGTGCTGGGTCGCTTTAGTGACCCTCCCCCTCCCCCCTTTTTTCCGGCAAAACTGGCAAACACATTCCATAGGTTTAGTTTCTTTTCAGGAATAAATAATAATAATAATAATAATAATAATAATATTAATAATAATGATAAAAACTTTCTCAACACTTGCACAAGACGAGCACTTAAAACAGTAGAAATAGAGAGGAGGAGGTGAAAGAGTTGGAGGCAAACGATGCTGGTTTGTGCATGTGGGTCTGTGAGAATCTGTAGGGCAGGCCAAAGAGGAGGGTGGGAAGTCTGAAATGTTGTGTTCCAAATAGCCTGGAAGGCTCTGAAGCACATCTCCACCCCCGAGTCTCTAGCCCCGGAAGCAGGACGTGGTCGATGGTGAGAAATGAATGACGTAAAGAGTGAAAATATGACTGGGGGGGGGGACAACAAACCTCAAGACAGACCCGATTTTTGTATAAGCTGGACATGAGATTGCTCCAAATCCCCATATGGTAGAGAGTAGAAGGTGCTGGAACACAGCAAGTAGTGTAAACCATGTAGTACGCGACGTCCCTCCGGGTTATCAAAAAAACAGACCCTCCACAAGCACCGAGAATCCACCTCAGTGGGAGCAAGAAGGAACTGGTCCCGTTCCGACGACACTAATTATGTGCAATAACAAATGTAAACATCAATTTGAACACTTTATAGATACAGTATGTCACAACAGTAGGGAGAATAATTAGGTGGTTGCAGAGGAAGGAAATCTCTCTTGTGGTTTTTTTTTTCTTCTTCTTCTTCTTTTTCATCTTTTCTCGCTTCTTCCTTCCATTTCCTCTCTGTGTCTCTTAGAAGCCAGGCACTTGGCAGTAGGTCTCCAGCGAAGCCAGCAAGATGTAGATGAGCCACAGGGTGAGGAAGAATAGAGCGGTGAGGAGCTTGGCGGTCCGCGGCCCCCCGAGTTCTCCTCCAGAGACGGAGGCCCGGCGGCGGTAAAGCAGCGTGACCACGCTGCCCAGCGCCAGCATGGTGAAGAGGGTGACGGAGAATGCCAGCGAGCCGGGTGGCACGTGGAACTGCTCGCCTTTGCTGTGCCAGTAGACAGCGGCGATGGTCCACGCCACGCCAATGCCCAGGAAGACGTTCACTGCGTTGCTGCCCGTCACGTTGCCGATGGACGCGTCGGCGTACTGGTCCTGGATGGCGGCGACTTTGCTGGCAAAGGTGTCTGAGGAGCACAAAGGAAATTTGGGCCGTAAAATGACCAACCGACCATCCAATCTGCTGCAGAACAATTGCTTACCGATAGTTGAAATGTTGATATTAATCAGGGCTGTCAAAATTAATAAGGCGTTAATGCGAATTCACTTTAATGGCACTAATGTTATTAATGCGTGATTAACGCAGTGTGTGTTACTATGTGAGTGATTTGCTCCTTCACTCTGCGTTGGCAAATTAAAGAAAGCAAAAAAGAACAAATGAATAAAGAAACTTCAGTGCATCCACTCACGCTTTCTAAATTTCCCTGAATTACGCCTACTAGCTGCACATTAACAGGTACAATCTCCTCACTATATTAGCGTATATTACCGTGTGGAACCGTACGCAAGCGCATTGCATTCCCAAATCCGTATTACGGAATATAGAGCATTTTTCGGAATGCAATGCGCTTCCGTATAACCTAAACGTATCACCAGTTTATACGGAAAAGCAACCGGAACAGAATTCTTAAAGGAACCACGTCCCATATTTTACTTAATTAAAACAAGCACTAAACAAAGTAACATTGAAATGAACTAGAAATTAATATTAAAAGAATCATTTCCAGAGTAAAATCAATATTAAATAATCAATTATTTTATAAAAAGGGAGAGATTTTAGGAGAAATGTATATAATTATAACATCTGTTACAGTTAGTTAGAGGATTAAAAACATGAAAAGTATTCATTTATGGTACACTGAAAACATGGCAATCGTGCGATTAATCGCAATTAAACATTTTTATCGATGAACAGCCCTAATATTAATGATATTAAAAATCAAATACATTGCATTTGAATTTATATCATTTATATGCAAATGTAAATTTAAATAATAGTAAAACAAATAGAATTCGGCATCATCAATTGCATTGCCCTTCCCATTTCGATTAATAATGGAAACAATAGGCTGGAAATAATAATAAAATAATCCCAAAAATATATACATTGAATTTTATATATAAAATACAAATATTTCAAGATTGATCAAATATTTTAAAAGGATCTATTTGAGATATTTGACCTTGTTGTGACTTTGATCCCAATTCCAAACCTATTCAATTCGCTAAAAAGACAATCCTATAGAAAGTATCCTAGGCGTACAGAAATATACATCATCATCCTTCAGACCGTAGTTGCAATACACTTGCATTATACCTGGGGTTTTAGTGAGCATTAAAAGAACTTCATACAATAATGTATTTGTCAATAAATCCTGACTGCCCAGAGTCAACTGAAATGTTTCTCATCATATCTAACTTGTTTTTTTTTTTCGGTCGGCTATTAAAATGAAATCGCTCTCGGTACGTTATACGGACAAGCCCTTGCTTCCTGTGTGCATGTCACAGTATTGACTGATGATAAGAAAAATCCCACAGACAAAAAAAAAATAAACAATAGCAAAAACCACTTCGAATAGCAAGAGATGAGAATATCAGACTGTGGAGGAAGCCATGAATAATTCATATGAGTATTTGATTTCATCCAATCTCGGAGCAAAAGAAAAAAAAAAGCCCATGGAAGAACGCCAGATAGTTTGAGGGGCACTTTTAAACTTCTCTGTCTAAGGTTAGTTGAAGTTTGCTGACAGCACTAAAAACTTTGTATTGCCGTGCGTTTCGAAACAAACACACACATCCCGTGATGCGGCTCGAGGAAAGAGCGACTGACAAAAAGCGAAATAAGGCGGGAGCGTTTTTAGCAAAGCTGTCGTAGCGCTCGATAGCTGGTGCGACATGTGTGACACTGCATCTGACAGAAAATTGAATCGTTAGCAGATTGAATTATATCTTTCTCATACAATGCAAAAAACAAACCGTAATACCTTAGATCTAAATAGTAAGGATGAGCGATACCGTTTATGGTCCAATCTGTTACCAAGGACTTTCAACATGAATACGTTACGTTACGTTTACGGAATTTGGCAGACGCCCATCTCCAGAACGACCTATAACTGAGAAATTAAGGGCCTTGCTCAAGGGCCCACTAGTGGCAGCTTGGCAATGGTGGTATTTGAACCTGTGATTTCCGGTCCAGAAGTCAATGACTTAACCCTCAAACTATCGTCCATATCATTACTGACAACAGAACCAGTGGAAAGCCTTCATTGCATGTGATGAATCTCTCATACATTACATGCATTTTTACATTTAGAATAGTCACATATACATTACAGCACAGTGAAGGCGCCCCCTAGAGCACCGGGGGTTAAGGGCCTTTCTCAAGGACCCAAGAACGACAGAATGGTGTAAATGTAAGAAGGTAAAGGGCTCATGATACTTTGAATAGATATTAATGGATTGTTTTTTAAGAGTAATATTTAAATCATTTCACATAAACATAAAAAATTGACAATAGGAACATTACGGCCCTGATAAATCATAGCGACATTGCTAGTTGGTTTAAATTTATTGCAATCTGCCAAGGAAAATGTTCTTTTGCTTGGAGTTTGCAGTGTTTGGCGTACCTGTGAGAACCAGACCTGAGGTTGGGCAGAGGGAGAGTGTTTGAGAAAATACCATAATTAAAATGGATATTTGCCGAATAATGTAAGCAAAACAATGCAGCTGGTTGATATAGCTCATTTTGTTCCCCTCCACTGCACCAATCATGATCATGACATTACAATAACCAACATGGTCCGCTGAACAACCGAGGGGAAAAAAAACCCCAGAGAGATAAAAAAGGTGTTTTTTTTCTTTTCCCACAAACGTACACACTGACACGCGCTCACCAGGTACCGATGTGCCGAGGGCAACAAACACTACAGCGGTGACCGAGTCCTTCAGGCCAATGGTGCAGCCGAAGTGGGAGGCCAGGTCTCCGGTGACGGCGGTCAACACTCCGATCAGCAGGATGGACACAAAGAAACAGGCCCAGCCGTTCCAGTACTCTGTGGGCGGAACGAAGGCGAAGAGGACCTTCCAGAAGACGGTCAGGAAGTGCATGATGTAATCGAAGCAAGAGGGCAAGCGCTCTTCGCCGCTCTCCTCTTCATCATCGTCACCTAGAAGGGGCAACAGCAGAGACGCTTTTATATAACGACCAGCGAGAGATGTGGCGTAAAATAAAGGTTTTTATGAACCCTGTCTCTTTATGAATCCCTGTTCCTTCCTTGGAGCACTTCTGATAGATCCTGACGACGGCAGACCGGGACACGCCCCACAAGAGGTGCAGTTTTGGAGACGTCAACACAATTTTGCCCTTATCAAACTCGCATTTTTCCTCCTTCTTTAACTTTAAGGACAAAATGTCTACTTACTGCCTGATATATCCCAAATAACAAGCGGGGGGGGCTAACTTTTTGTCTCAGGGGCTACATTGATGGGCGTATGCGCAGCACCAGATGTATATATATCAAACCTAAACATATAAAAGGCATTAATGTTAATACCCAATGAATAGCCGTGTCTTAATGCGCCACCTGGTGGAGTGTAAGGTATTACAGGACAATGTAAATGAATTCTGTACCAATCAAAAAGGGGCTGGACGTAGCCTGCGGGCCGCAAGCCTGCCATACGCACACAATCTCACAGTGTAACTCACTTTACGACTCGTAATGTTATAAAGTCATAATGTTATGCCTGATTACAACAAATAGTTCCATAGAGCTATTACACTTTTGAATATATGGTGCATATGTAATTATATAACAACAACATTATATACACCTAGTAGTGGATCTTATCCAAACAATTTCATGCTAATATTATTATTTATAAAAAAGGACACTTAAGGGCACTTATGTTCATCAGTCGCATAACTTCATAACTAATTACTTCAGAACTGATAACACGAACCAATTGGTTTCACATCAGTACATGTGACTGCTAATGATAAAAAAAAGGGAAGTCCGTAAATGAATTCAAGTTATTTATATAACAAAATATTCAGCTTCAGGAGAGAAACGTTCCCAAATCCTCCCCAAGTTGTGTGTATGTTTGTGTTTGTGAACTCTGTAGTTCAGCATTGCGGTAATCATGTGTTCAAGAGCCGGTAAGCAGATGTGAAGCAGATGTTTCTTTGGAATAAAAATGAGATCTGAAGCAATTA
This sequence comes from Kryptopterus vitreolus, assembly GCA_030449085.1. Lineage (NCBI taxonomy): Eukaryota > Metazoa > Chordata > Actinopteri > Siluriformes > Siluridae > Kryptopterus > Kryptopterus vitreolus. The sequence continues at coordinate 6,188,237 of JACRUU010000024.1, forward strand.
AACACTGATATATTGAATTCTAGGTGGAGAGTCAGGTGTGTGTGTGTGTGTGTGTGTGTGTGTGTGTTCGTTTTCCAACAAAAAGGACTAAATGTCCTTACATTCAAATGGTCATAACAGTTAAAAAAAACTTTGTTTATTGGTTATGGAGTAGTGTGTGTGTGTGTGTGTGTGTGTGTGTGTGTGGTGTGTGTGTGTGTTGAGTGAGGTAGGAAGATGTTCTTCTATTTTGGTGATGGCAAAATGTTTTCGCTTAGATTCATATCTCTTGAATCTTGTGGGTGCAATTTTCCTTGAGGAAAATTTCCTTTAGCTTGCTTGGGTACTTTGTTTAGCTTGGTACTGTGTGGTGTGTGTGTGTGTGTGTGTGTGTGTGTGTGTGGGTGAGATGGAAAGGCTGTGCTGGGTGTGGCAAATGTTTTCGTGTGATATGTCTGGAATCTGTGTGGTGCCATGTTCCTGTGGAGGTTAGCTGACTGATGGTTTATCATTGTATGGTGCTGATGTGTGGTGTGTGTTTGTATGAGCGACACTGACCTGCACTGACAGTGACAGCACTGACAAACTGTTCTCGCCAGCTACTGCTGCCCACGACCAATGCAAGGTTAGTCTTCTTTATCAGCTTATCCACTGTGTTCTGAAACACACACATACACACACACACACACACACACACACACACACACACACACATTTCGTCACACACACACACACACACACACACACACACACACACACACACTCATACACACAACAGACACACACACACACACACACACACTGCACACACAAATGCACACACACACACACACATACACGCACTATGTAAAAGACTAATCAGACCTTTCAGTTACCCACAATAGTCATGGTCAAACACGTATTGCAACATGGGGGACTGAAGAATGTAGGGTGGGGGAAAAAAAAGGAGAAGAAAAGAAAAGAATCTCTTATTGTGTCGGTTGAGATCTCGTCTTCTGAGGTCCGTGTTGTCATTGCATAATCTTGTGGAGACATCCGTATCCTTATCTCACATCGCTCCTAAATACTATGAGCTTTTCGAGGGGAAATGAGAAGATATCCAGGCATCAAGAAAAAAAAGGGATCTTACAGGAAAAAAAGGAAAAAAAGCTGTGAGAGGAGAAAAAAAATCCATGATGGCAGAAAAGGAACATGGATAATGAAGGCAGAAATTGCCATCTGGTGCGAATCAGGAAATCCAGGGACAGCAACATTGACATTTTGATCACATAGTTTATTCTAAGCATGCTTCCATAAGACCCACCTTTTTATTTATTTTTTGACCTGATGGTGGCGCTAGAATATTGACAACCTGTGCCCCAAATTTGGTCAGAATGCTTTAACGGACTGCGATGTGGGGAAAAAGGATGTGGTAGAATAAAAATAATGAAAATAATTAGAATATCTATAGGTTACTTTGCACCTTCTGCACTTCCCCTAACAAGTAGAGATTGATCTCAGTGGGAGAAAGTGAAATGCAGTTATAAATTCAGCAAAAACTCTGATTGGTCGCATGGGATTACAGGAGCATGAATGCTTTTAGGGGCTACCTTGAATTCGTAGGACTCTTCGATCACCACTTCCAGCTTGATGTGCTCTCCCAGACTCGGGCAGCCCATCTTGGCCACCTCTTCCTCCTCGATCCCTACCGCTGGCTTGTTATCGTTCGAATCTCCTGTTGGCAAAGGCGTATATAGATCTGAATACATTGTGTATGCTATTTTCGAAGCTTTTAGATTGGACTTGAAGATTTGTCTTACAGTATGTCCATTTCAAATAAATGCCTTGTCAAAGCACAAAAGTGTAGAGATGAGAGCGCAGCATTCTTATTATACATCTTCTGTCTGACTACACTATTTAAGTTTATATATTCATTCAATTATTCATCTTCTACCACTTTATCCGATCTTCCCTCAGGTCACGGGGAGCCTGTGCCTATCTCAGGCGTCTTGAGACAAGACACACCCCGTATGGAATGCCAACCCATCGCAGGACACACACACACACATCACATTCACACACATTCACACACTAAGGGCGATTTTTCTAAGGTGCCAATCAACCTACCGTGCATGTTTTTGGACCAGGGGGAAACCGGAGAACCCGGAGAAAAATTCTCAGAGGCACGGGGAGAAACTCCACACACACATGGCGGAGGTGGGAATCGAACCCGGACCCTGGAGGTGTGAGGTGTGAGGAATTTATCACTGAGTTCCAAAAAAACTTTTCATTTTAATTCATGTTCACTGAGCATAGGAGCAAATGCCTTGTCAAAGTACAAAAGGGATATGGGTAGAGGTGATGGTAATAAAGCAGAATTCTTATTATACACCTTCAGTCTGTCTACACTGTTTAATTTCCCAAGTATATATATGTATTGAAATAGTATATTTGTGTGTGTGTGTGTGTGTGTGTGTGTGTGTGTGTGTGTGTGTATGTGTGGTATGTATGTATATGTATATGTACACACACACACCACACACACACACACACACACACACACACACACACACACACACACACACACATACATATATATATATATATATATATATATATATATTATTTACATTTATTTATGTTATGTCTGTGTTCCAAAAAACACTTTATATTCTAATTTATGTTCACTGAGCATAGAAGCAAACGAGCTGCCAAATCATATTATCATGAATTTTATTGGGAAAAGCCATAAACACTATGTAAAGCCCAGGAACTGAGCCTGAGTTTACATAATCTCCAAATTCCTAACACACACTTGATATTCATATTGTAGTCTTGACTGGAAATAGTTTTTCTGGTAAATAAGGATTTCATGACTTCCCTGAAATCAATCAGCACACCAGAAAATACTGTTAGTATTGGTAGTTACATATTTAAAAAAAAAGTGATTTAAACTATGATAATATAGAACAGGGAACTCCAAACAATGACCGTCATATTTTGGCCATGCCAGATGCATATTTTGAAAATTATATATATATATATATATATATATATATATATATATATATATATATATATATATATATATATATATATATATATATATATATATATATATATATATATATATAAATGTATATTTGCAGTGTCTGGCTTTTAAAGTTGTTGGTTTCTTGACATTGTTTTTCTTGGAATCATTAGGATTTCTGTAGGTGTTACTTTGAGATGTACCACAAAACACAGCAGAAAGAAAGGGGACATGATATAAGAGTGATGGATTCATTGTTATTGGCTGATATTTCAGATGAGTGTGAAATAAAAAGCATTGGGTAAAATGAGTAGTTTTTTTCTCTGAACCATGGTGGTGGATCTAAAGTGTCTAGAAAAAGTGAAGAACAGGTTCTGAAGGATATCCTGCATTATATTAACGAGGCATGGTGCATTATGTGTATGTATTAGTGTTATTATAATCACTTTTTTTGGTTTGATTTGGTTTTATTTTGGCAGCTAGTGAAGAAATATTTATGACTTTAGAATATCATTCATTTTTTGCATTTTAGTACTGTTTTAGTTTCTAAAATGCAGCACACACACACACACACACACACACACACACACACACCCACACATATATATCATATATATATATATACATATATATATATATATATATATATATATATATATATATATATCTATATATATATATATATATATATATATATATATATATTATAATATATATCTATATATATATATATATATATATAGCAAAAGGATCTTTGAAAGGATGAAAGGATCTTAACAGAGTTAAACTGGGCTGTTTTGACATTTATTAAAGCTCATGAATACTTATTTAACATGTACAGCTAAATACCTCAAAATGCTGTCTGAATCCGGGAACATAACAGTTTGTTTACGGCTCGTGTGCAGTAAGTGAGGACCTCATTTATTAGTGCACCATTACTTCTAATTCTGCTGCTGTTCCGATGAGACCTAATAACCTACTGGGCCTTTATTGAATCCGCAGCATTAATGAATTCACTCTGTTTTTTTTCCCTCCAGCCTCGAGTCAGACAACTCGGAGGTGCTATTCTCTAACATTATACAACCACAAAATTGTGCAAAATGTAAAAAACAAATAAATAAATTATTATTATTATTTACAAGGGCCACGGTGGCTTAGTGGTTAGGACATTTGCCTCACATCTCCAGGGATGGAGGCTCGATTCCTGCCTCTGCCATGCGTGTGAAGAGTTTGCATGTTCCGCCTGATCCACAGTAGGTTGATTTGGCACTAGTGTGTGAAGAAGGCATGTGTGAGCATGATCTTGGAGAGCCGCCACCCTTTTCGGATCAAAGTTTATTACCAAGGCAAAACTGTTCTATGATCAGAAAATTTTATTTCTGAAACCATGGACATGAAATCCCTTGGAATAAAGAGGACAGGGATCATCTGGTTTGATTTTTGGTATGATGTAAATAGTACATAGATTTATGATATTTGCAAATCATTGTATACTGTTTTTTTTTTTAGCTGTTTCATATTGTCCCAACTTTTTTGGAACTTGCGATATATTTTTTATATAAGTTTATAAGGGATATAAGTTTTGTTTAATATTTGTGAGGTTGTAGCTTTGTGGTTAAGGTATCGGACATTGGTTCTGAAGGTTGTGAGTTCAAATCCTGGGAGGTAGTAGCAGAGTGGTTAAGATTGCAGGTTTAAATCTCACCACCACTGCTGCCACTAGTGGGGCCTTGAGCAGGGCCCTTTACCGTCAGTTGTAAGTTGCTCTGGATAAGGGCCACTACTACAATCTGTAAATATAATTTCCATGCCACACTACGATGCCACTCCTACGCCCCTGAGCAAGGTCCTTAAACTCAATTTTGGGAAGCAAATTTTTCTTTTCTTTTACTTCACAAAAAAATGCATTTGATAGTTTTGGTTTTCGTGATAGTTTTTGTTAGTGATAATAATTTTTGCATTGTCATCACTTGAAATACTACATTTTTTTAGAGTCAAAATCACCACCCATAATTAAATGATCCTCTACAAACAGGTACGTTCAAACTGAGTTTATATATATATATATATATATATATATATATATATATATATATACAAAAAAAGCAAGCTAAGGGAAATAAATCTACTCTAGGTTTTCAAAATAAAATCTACTACGACATCAGGATCCTTGTTAATAAAATCCTACAATAGCTTGGTGAATTCAGTATCAAAGAGCATTAAATCAGAGCAGTATAATTAATATGCCGCAATGGCCTGGAGATAATGATCCAACAAGGCCATGTGTTCTGGGACCAGTGATTGCCCTTACTGTACCGACTCTTATTCATGCGCTTTCCTTCCCTGAATATTCATCAATCCATTACCTCTCTTCAATTTCCTATCGCACAGACTGCCAAAATTCTTTCCATAATATTCTTTCAAAGTCTGTATTATTAAATTACAACTTTATTTGAGTTCATTAACACCCCTTAATGGATCTGGCTGATTTATACATTAGTTACATGAACACTCTCCATACACTTGAAGAACCTGATTGGTTTTGAGTTTACAGGGTAAACGGTTCATTTTTACATTACGGTTATATAACTTTGTTTGAATTTGTTTGTAATAGTCATCCGTTATCAAGCGTCAAGTTTTTATGCAAAATGGGTCAGTTTTTAAACACCAGTGTTTGGGGAGTAACAAGCTACATGTAATGGTGTTACATAATTTGAATTATACAATAAATGTAACAAGGGGGCACGGTGGCTTAGCGGTTAGCACGTTCGTCTCGGCCATGTGTGTGTGGAGTTTGCATGTTCTCCCCGTGCCTCAGGGGGTTTTTCTCCGGGTTCTCCGGTTTCCTCCCGGTCCAAAAACATGCACGGTAGGTTGATTGGCACCTTGGAAAATTGTCCCTAGTGTATGAATGTGTATGATTGTGAGTGCGTGTGTGTGTGTGTGCCCTGCAATGGGTTGGCATTCCATCCAGGGTGTATCCTGCCTTAATGCCCATAGACGCCTGAGATAGACACAGACTCCCCGTGACCCGAGGGAAGATCGGATAAAAAGGTAAAAGATGAATGATTGAATGAATAAATGTAACAGTGATTTATTACAGTTACTAAGAAAAAAAAGGGTGTAATTAAATTGCAGTTACTTATGAAAATGGTTTACTGAAAAGATTACTGAAGGTTGTCGCTCTGCATTTCTGGTGCGTTTTCCTCACCGTGCTTCTGCCCGATCTCCAGCAGAATGGGTTCTCCCAGTTGGATGGTAAAAGTCTTGTTTTTCTCGTACTCCTCATCATCAATTATCTTCACCTCAAGTATCTTCCTATAGAGACAGAGAGACAAAGAGAGAGAGTATGATATTCATGACCAAGTACAGCACACAGATCAGATACATTGGTGAGCGAGAAATCACGCCCACGTTGCATTATATTCATGCGGATCTTGCTGTTTATTTTCATTTAACCGTGTTAATTGGACCATTAACATGATTTGCTGCCAAATATATCTATGTATTTCAAAACACTCTATATGGTAAATATCCAGCGGAAGAATGCAAATTCTTTTATTAACACTGATGTATTTTCATAACTCATCTTCTATATTATTGGTGAATAAATTGCCTGGTAAGAGGCACGGTGGCTTAGTGGTTAGCACGTTCGCCTCACTTCGCCAGGATCCGGGTTCGATTCCCTCCTCTGCCATGCATGTGTGGAGTTTGCATGTTTTCCCCGTGCCTCAGGGGTTTTTTCTCCGGGTTCTCCGGTTTCCCCCCGGTCCAAAAACATGCACGGTAGGATGATTGGCACCTTGGAAAATTGTCCCTAGTGTGTGAATGTTTGTGTAAATGTGTGTGTGTGTGTGTCCTGCGATGGGTTGGCATTCCATCCAGGGTGTATCCTGCCTTAATGTCCATAGATGCCTGAGATAGGCACAGACTCCCCGTGACCCGAGGAAAGATCGGATAAAGCAGTAGAAGATGAATGAATGAATGAATGAAATTGCCTGGTAATGCAGAGGGTAACATGGCCAATACACAGTTTTTGGGTTCATGGATAAATCGGGCTGTGTTTTCTTAGTTTTTGTACGGGTTCTGTTCGGGTTCTCATGTTTCATCCGACTGTCTGATTTGCTAGCTGCACAGGTAGGTGGTGCCTATTAATCTACTCAAGTGAAGCAGGTAAATGTACAGCACATAACTACAAATACCTCACAGTTACATTACTACTCCTTCTAAACCTCACTAGCCTGTGAACAAGCAGACAGAAGGTCACTCTCATCCCTGCCTGCTTTTACCTGGTAGGAGGTAAACTCCAGAACTGATATTAATCCTTTCAACAGGCTCATCATTTCCCAGGCCGTCTTGAAACCTCCTGGCTTTAACCCTAGGACAAGCCGAGAGAACAGTGCCAGCTCTACAGGAATCTGGTCCCTGTCTTTTTCCAGGTCAGGACATATGCTTGATGACTCACTCTACGAAAGCATCATTATTTACCTGGCACATTTCATTTAAATTTCATCACTAGATGCACACGGTCATCTCCAGTCCATCCGCATCAATATCTCTTTTTTTTTAACCACAGACCCTTTTTACGCGTGACTATTTTTCCACAGAATGAGTATAAGAAAACCTAATAACCTGCATATTACATTACTCTTAATTATACAGAAAATGCTACTTAACATTTACATATATATATATAGCTATATATCTATAAATATATATATATATATATATATATATATATATATATATACACATATATGATATATATATATACACACACACAACACCTATTTTCACACTTTACTTTGCATACTAGTTTTTTACACTCAACCAATAAATTTTACTTTGCAATAGTTTTTACATCAACCAAATGCATGTTTAACAAAGGTAAATCTAACTATAATGTAACTAAAACTAGTAAATCTTAACTATAACTATATAAAATTACTGCACTACTAATTACTTACATGAATAATAAATATCAAATAATACATACAATTACTAATATACATCATTTACATGCCTGGATTGATTGCAACTGTGGCACTGATTTTCAGAGCAGTGTATGTAATTTATGCTTTTTTCAATGTTTTCAATGTAATCTAATTTATGCTTTTTAATTTTACAGCAGCAGCGTAAGTAACCCTTTTCCATATAATTAATGTAATTAAGTAAAATATATATATATATAAATATAATATATATATATATATATATATATATATATATATCTATATATATGGTTGTATATATATATCTTTTTGGAGGGGGCTTTGTAAACAGAAGTATTGTCATCCTGGAACTAGTTTTACTTTTGAAAGGGGGTGGGGGAAGGGGGTAAAATTTAATACTACTCGCGCGTGTGTGATTGTGTGTGTTTAATTTTGTTTGTCCAATTGTGTGGTTGTTTTGGGTTGAAGGGTGGGTGTTGTGTGTTACTGTTTTATTTCCTTGTTGTGTGGAAAATGGAGAATGAGAATTTTTATGTCTGTATTTTGGTATTTATACATGTTGCATTCTCAATATAAATAATAATAAAAAATGTAATACTACTAAATACTATACTATTAATACTATAAAGCCATAATAATGAATTCATTCTGTGTCTCAAACTCAAAACGGGGCAGGAAAAGACAGGTGTCCCCAATTCTTTTGATTATATAGTGTACAAATGCATTTAGAGCACCAAAAAATGTGAATCCAATAATTTCACGCCATTTACAGTTAAAACTATGAATTTCCCCCTGGTATAGTGAACAAGTTGCTCAGTCAAATTCCTCTTTGTTTTATTTCTGTCAGAAACAACAAAAGACAGTTTAGGAACATATTTTATCTACAGCATAACCATCTCTTGGATGAGCTTCAGCGTAGTTACAAGTCCAGGCATTTTGCCAAATCCATCTTCTTGGCAGTCTCTTCAGATGGGGTGAATTCTTCTTTTTTTTAGTCCTCATTCTGCTTATCTGTCACCTTCACCAGGAAACGTGTTTACACAGAAAAGGTGGTCTGATTAATTGATTCTTTCATTTCTGACAACTCTGTTATACCAGTCAGAGTGGATCGAGAGCGGAAACTATCCTGTAAGCCCTAAGCATGAGGCGGGAATACACGCTGGATCAGAGCCTCAGTGCACACAATCATCCCCAGCTTGGGGTAATTTAGACTGGGTAAAGACAGGAAGGAAAAGAGGAGGTGAATGGTGCTGCAATCATTCATACTACAGGCATTTTAGGAAGAAAGAAAGGAAGAAGGAAAAGAAGGGATTCAGCATTTTAGGATGAGGGAAAGGAAGGAAGGAATGAAAGAAGGAAGGGGTTTAAAACGGAGAAGTGAAGAAAAATGGTAGGAAACAACAAAACAAGGAAGAAAGGAGGGAGGGAGGCAAGTAGTTTTGAAGGGGAAAAGCATTAAAGGTATAAGGGAATGAAGGAAGGAAGGAAAGGGAAATAGAAAATATGAAAGGATGAAGGATCAAAGCAAAGAAGAGAGGAAGGAAGGGGGAACAAACCTAGAAAGGAAGGAAGGAAACAAGCAAGGATTGAATCGTGCTAGGAAGAAGAAATGGAAGGAAGGAAGGAAGGAATAAAGGGATGGGAGAGGAAAAATGAACTGAAGGTGTGAACTGAAGGAGTGATGGGGAAAACAAAGAGATACGTGTGTGCCCTCTCCCTCATACACACATACAAATATTTCTCTTTGTTTTCCCCATCACTCCTTCAGTTCACACGGAGGGAAGGAAAGAACGAATTAGGGAGAAAGAAAGCAAAGGAAGAAGGAATAAAAGAAGAGGTGAAAATGGCATGTAGGAAGGAAAGGAGAAAAGAAACAGAGAAGAGAAGAAGTGGGTACAAAGAAGTGGGAAGAAGAAACATTGATGCAAAAAAAAAGAAAAAGAAAAGAAAGGAAAATTTGAGCATTTATTCCCAGAGGAACAAACACTTTCATTTTCTAATCTTTTTTAATTGGACTCGTTTATAATCACAGTCTTGAATCCAAAACATTTCTGCAGCAGAAAGAAAATACATCTGATGGAAGAACTACACTCACACCATCTGCTCTACACGGAGGAAGGAGGCGAAATAAAGAGACGATGACCGCCTGTGGAAGCCTGTGGTTAATGCTGTACATTTTCCCAGCATTCAACGCTTGACATTAGGCTGAATTTCCTGGGCTGACGCTTGGCCCTGGGTAATTTCCTAGTCCATTAACACCAGTAAGGTAAAACAGGTACAGTCTAATTACAGTCTTCTCATTAAAGTCCATTAGCAAAATTGCATCAGCACGGTCAGGAGAACAGACCGTGTCTGTCTGCAAACTTTTTTTCAGCCTGGGAGGCAAACCACGGCCAACGCGATCTCACGAGGAATGGGAACGATCGTGTGTGTGTGATGGTTTGTCTTCATACAATCGGAATCGTATACAATCACACGTCACATGATTAGTTTCAGGTGACTACAACAGGGGGACATTTTGGGGGACACATTTGGATTACATCACTAAATTATTCAGCATCAAAAAGTACACAAAAGTATGCGGACGGCCATATGTGAGGCAAGATGGAGGATGTTCGCCTCACACCTCCAGGGTCGGGGGTTCGATTCCCGTCTCGGCCATGTGTGTGTGGAGTTTGCATGTTCTCCCTGTGCCTCAGGGGGTTTTTCTCTCCGGGTTCTCCGGTCCCCCCCCCCCCCCCCCCCCCCCCCCGTTCCAAAAACATGCACGGTAGGTTGATTGGCACCTTGGACAAATTGTCCCTAGTGTGTGTGAATGTGAATGTGTGTGTGTGTGTGTGTGTGTGTGTGTGTGTGTCCTGCGATGGAATGGCATTCTAACCAGGGTGTATCCTGCCTTAATGCCCATAGACGCCTGAGATAGGCACAGGATCCCCGTGACCCGAGGGAAGATCGGATATAGCGATAAGAAGATGAATGAATGAATGAATGAATGAATGTATACGCTGCTCAAACTCCGACAGTGTCAATGCCGCTGTGCGATTATACTTTATTCAGGTATGGGTTGGAAGCACTTTCCCCTGGGTTACACTATTTGAGAAACACTGCCATCCCCTCACTGGAACTTACTTACTGGCTAATCCTAACCCACTGCATTGTTTACCCGGTTTAAGACGTGAAAGAACCTCCCTCTTCCCAGTCCTGTTGTCAGACAGTGAACTGACCTGAACCCTACTGAACAACCCATGAGATGAACTGAAGTGACAGCTATGCCCCAGACCTCTCTCCGCTCGACATCAATGCCTGTCCTCACTAATGCTCTCATGACTGAATGAGTACGAATCAACACAGGCACAGTTCTGGTTGAAAGCCCAGTGGAATGCGATGGAATGCTTTGGAAAAGGGATGTTCAATTCAGAAGTGTCCATATACTTTTGGCCAGTGTGCGACGCATGTTCAGAAATGACTTTAATAAAACAAGTTGTGTCTTGTTGTTTGTTTTAAATGGTGCACATGAAAGTAAACGTTATTTATCAATCCTGGCGTGTACCTACCTCGGACTCGGTAAGGTTTAATGTCAAGAATCATAAAGATGGATTTGGAATGCAATTATTATGAACAGTCGGCTACAATGGCTTCCGGCTACAATTGAATGGAAAAGTTTTTGAGGAAAAGATTTGAGGAATAGAATATATATATATATATATATATATATATATATAGATATATATATATATATATATATATATTGGTCTGAGGAGAACTGACCCCCCGACTGAGCCTGTTTTCTCCCAAGGTTTTTTCTCCGTTTGTGTAAACGATGGAGTTTTGGTTCCTGTCGCCTGTCACTCAGTTGGGGACTAGAATTTAGAATTTAAAAGTTATATAAATAAAGGTGACTTGACTCTCTCCCTCTCTCTCTCTCTCTCTCTCTCTCTCTCTCTATATATATATATATATATATATATATATATTATATATATATATATATATATTATTTTTTTTTTTTTTCACTTTTTACATTGGAATAGTTCACTAATTCATCTAATATGAACATCAACCATTCTATGTGTATTATGCATGCTTAACAAATGTAAATCACTACTAACATTAAATTACTGCACTACTCATTTACATAAACAATAAAAATCTAATAAATACATTACTAATATACATCATTTACATGTAGATAATTTGCAACTTATCTTCAGAGCAATTTGTCGTTTATCCTTTTTTTTCAATTTATCTATTGAATATTTTTATTCTATATTCTATATATATAATATTCTATTTTTTCAATTTATGCTTTAAAATCAAGTAAAAATCATTCAAAAATCGCTTTTTCCAGGACCAGATTTGGGCTTTATGGCCCGAAGAATATGTTTATAAAAGCTACTGATTTACATTTCATGCTTCCCAAGGTTCAGACATATTTAAACATTATATGTATAAGTCAGACTTTCATGGTCAAAACCTTTACTTTGAGAGAACAACCAGCAGAAGAGACTTGCTTAGGCCCAGTAACAAAAGCAATTTATTTTACATCAGTAAAAGACTCCACATTTCTAACCACTGTGTCCTGATGTAGCGAGGTTATTCAGACTCTTCCTGAATATGTGGTTTTTGCTGTAAAGCATGTTGAAAATAATAATAATAATAAAAAAAACTATTGAAAAACCAAGGCAAAGTCTCCAAACTTTTGATGGATACTGTAAGTGTATGTTTCCTTGAAAAAATAAATTCATTTTTATATTTTCCATCCATAATAACCTGTCCATTTTTTTTGGATCACGTCAATCAGGCCATTTAAAGTGAATGAAATTACACTTATATTGCATCACTCAAAATGTACTGCGTATTCGGGTGGATAAAAAGTGGAGGGATCGAGAGAGAGAGAGAGAGAGGGGGAAGGGAGAGAGAGGTACAGGAAAAAGGGATCATCAACTGCAATGCAACACTGAGCATGCACAAAGAAAAGTAAGTAAGTAAGTAAAGTAAGTTTTTTTCTCATTTTGGAGTTTTATTTTTGCGTTGCGGAAATGACGTCTGAGAGAGAGAGAGAGAGAGAGAGAGGGAGAGAGAGAGAGGGAGGGAGGGAGGGAGGGAGGGAAGAAACTGCAAGAAAACACCAAGCAAGCACAAAATAAAACTTTTTATTTTGGTGTTTTATATTATTTTGGAGCGAGAGAAAGAACGAGTGAGAGAGGAAATGAGAGAGGAAAAGGGAGGGAGATTGCAAGGCAACACTGAGCAAGCACAAAATATAACTTTTTATTTTTGGTGATTTATTTTGTGTGTAAATGAAGACGGACAGAAAGAGAGGAAAGAAAAGGCCCAGTTTTATTCAATAGTGATGCTCCACAGAAATGCCATTCCATGTGGATTAAACACACAGTTCATCATGTTCATCATGTGGGTATGATCAAAAATATTTTGACACGGTATCTTCATATTTACACTTTTTACAATTGTGAGTTGGTATCACAGAATTCTGAGGAAAAAAAGACAGAAACACATACATATACATATCATATATATATATATATATATATATATATATATATATATATATATATATCTATATATATATATATATATATCTATATATATATATATATATATATATATATGTAGGGGGCACGGTGGCTTAGTGGTTAGCACGTTGGCCTCACACCACCAGGGTCCGGGTTCGATTCCCGTCTTGGCCATGTGTGTGTGGAGTTTGCATGTTCTCCCCGTGCCTCAGGGGTTTTTTCTCCGGGTTCTCCGGTTTCCTCCCCGGTCCAAAAACATGCACGGTAGGTTGATTGGCACCTTGGAAAATTGTCACTAGTGTATGAATGTGTGTGTGAATGTGTGTGTGTGTGTGTGTGTGTGTGTCCTGCCATGGGTTGGCATTCCATCCAGGGTGTATCCTGCCTTAATGCCCATAGACGCCTGAGATAGGCACAGGTTCCCCGTGACCCGAGGGAAGATCGGATAAAGCGGTAGAAGATGAAAGATGAATGAATGAATATATATATATATATATATACATATATATATATATATATATATATATATATATATACAATATATTTATATATATGACAATATATATGAATGAAGATACCTCGTCGTCAAGAAAGTAGAAAGTTCTTCTTCATAAAAAAGTCTCCTTCCCACTGACTGTTTATCTTCATACACGTGTAAACATGATGAACTGTGTGTTTAACTCGACATGGGATTGCATTATATATAACTATATATATATATATATATATATATATATAATGCTATAGTGGCAGAAACAGGATCCTATAAAAGCAAGAAATGAACTGCATAAAGAAACATTTCCCCCTTGTTTTTCCTCCCAGTACTATTTCTCGTTCACAGAGTTGAGGACACGCGACTGTATAAGATCGAGGAGAGCCAAGCAAGTTCCCGCGTAACAATTCGCCTGTACACAAAGCCAGCTACATGTGTTTTAATAGAAGGGATTAAGTGAAGCACTAAGTGCACCACACGTCTCCTAACAACCTAATGAGCACAAATCTCCACAAGCACTACTAACCCCAGTCCACTAACCCCAAAATCCAACGGAAACATTTCCCCAGAAGAGCAGAGATTCTTATAAATACATCACAATTATACATTTAAAAGAAATAAACACCACATACGGAGCTCTGATAATTAAAGCCTGTGAATAATGAAGAGCATCAGGGATACCGGCAGTTCTGAGGAAATAACAAGGATTATATCATTCTGGTTCTTTTCTTTCTCTCTACCTCTCTCTCTCTCTCTCTCTCTCTCTCTCTCTCTGTACATGCCATTAATATGAAAATCTTTATATTTTAATTTGAAACCGCCGTCTTGTCATTTTATTCTTCCGAGTTTCGTTCTGTGGAAAATCTTCGCCTGACGCATGTATAATTAAATTGCGTATGATTTATTACTCTACAGCCATTCTCACATGACTACACTAAACTAGACACGAAACTCCTTTTGCACTCTCTCTTTCTCTCTCTTTTCTTTTGCAAATTTTTTTTTTTGACAGCATCCCAGCGACACAATTAATATCAGGTCTACACTTTGTGTCGCGGCGTCTTAGTTGGACTTTTCTTATATATCTTATTATAAAGATCTTTCTGGACACGTGAAGCTTAGGTCCTCTAGGACACACGAGTTAAACTCGAAGCCCGTGGGACAAATGAGGCCCGTCTCGTCATTTTACTCGGACTGAAAGAGTTTAAAAAGGTGGACGATTGGCTTAAAATAAAGCAATGCTGCTTTAAAGCATGCTTTGATAATTAACTATATCTCCCACAATGCATGCGACTGTGTTACCCACAAAGTGCACAATGTATACAACATGGTCGGTGCTCCTGTGTAGTGTTATTGTCTTGTCTTCACTAATAACCCCCCCTTTTTGGCACTTTGTTCTTTCTAGTTTTTCCTTTCTGTTTTTAGTTTAGAATTATGTACAGTCCTGTGTCCTGTTAATTTGTTGCTTGTTTCGTTTCCCCAGGGAGGTGTGTAGCCCAGTGGTTAAGGTGTTGGACTCTGGACCGGAAGATCACGGGTTCAAACCTCGCCACTATCAAGCTACAACTAGTGGGCCCTTGAGCAAGGCCCTTAACCCTCAATTGCTCAGTTGTAAGTCGCTCTGGAGAAGAGCATCTGCCAAATGCGGTAAATGTAAATGTTTCACTATATTGATGAAATCTACTTGAGTTGATTTGAAGTAATGAGAAATTTCTATACCAAAATATCCAGAAAGTGAAAAATTGATGCAGATGGAAGTCACTTCCAAAAAAGATGGGAAAGAGAATACATGTTTGTGCTTCAAGGAGAAAAATTCCTATGTATGTTATGAGGTGGTGTCACTCATCAAAGACTATATACTGTCTTATAGTTGCAACTGGCCCTTCGTAAACAACATTAATGCTGATATGGCCTACTGTGACAATGAGTTTCACAAAACCAATGGCACTTTACAACCCAATGCAAAATCAAAGCAAATGATTCAGAACTTAAACTTAAATCTATTAAGATGAATGTGTCTTTCGTCACAGTATCACCTCACCAGTGGTGTATATGGTAAGGGGGTATTTATCGATGTGAAGATGACAGGGAGAACCTCGGAATCTTCAAATTGTAAGCCATTTGAAGATTCGTAGGTTTTCTCCCCCCCACTTGATATTAACTGTGTTGCTGGGATTCTGTCCAAAATAAAATGCAAAAGAAAAAGTGGAAAGAGAGAGTGCAAAAGGATAGGATGGAAACAGGGAATTTTTACTTTTACCACCTCGCTGAATATTTTTGCAGGTAAATTGCAGCACAGTGTAGTTAGTAGTTGCTCTGGACAATAAAATAAATAAATAAATAAATAATCAGCCATGGTGATTAGGGATATGCACAAACCAGAGAAGAAACAAGATCGAGAGAAAGAATAAGAGGAGGGGGAAACTCTTTTTATTGCCGTCTTGTTTTTATAACACTGGAGAAATGAATTTTGAGAGAAAGCAGGAAGCAGGTTTGTCCTCTTATTTCTTTTTCCTCAGGTTTGTTTCTCTTATTTCATCTCATTCGATCAATATATATATTTTTTCCATTTTAATGTTTTTTTCGTCCTTGTCTTCTGGTAGTTTGGCAATACTGCACATAAACAATTGTTCTAATAAAGTACTTTAGGGGGGGTAGAAATAGAAAGCGGGAGAAACAGAGAGAAACGCCTAAGGCCTAAATAAAGATTAGCATCAATGGCCAGAGAGAAAAATTCACTTAGGACACACAAGGAAACAATT
This sequence comes from Kryptopterus vitreolus, assembly GCA_030449085.1. NCBI lineage: Eukaryota > Metazoa > Chordata > Actinopteri > Siluriformes > Siluridae > Kryptopterus > Kryptopterus vitreolus. The sequence goes on from JACRUU010000024.1 coordinate 6,204,964, forward strand.
AAGCACTTGGAAATTTGGAAATTTGCCCAGACAGGTGTTTGGGCCCCACACAGTGACCCTTAGGAGTTCATTTTCTGTGTTTATGAAAGTAAAACCTTAAAGCCCCTGCTTTAAGAAGGCCTTGCCGAGGAATGTGTCACAGAGAAAATCTTCCTGTGGTCATTTTCATATTTTAATTGTGTGGAAATGCTTTCGTCTGGTAATTCATGCTGTGCAAATCTTTGTTATGGAAGTTTTCACTGTCTAAATCTTCCTCTGTAAGGCTTTAGCTTTGTTGTGGAAATCTTTCCTGTGTATGGTTTATTGTATATATGGTATATTGTATATATATATTTTGTTGTGTCTAACTTCACTGTGGAAATCCTCTCTGTGGAAATCTTCGTTGTAAAGGGCTTCACTCTGCAAGTCCTCCATATTGAAGCCATCGCTCTGGAAGGACACACGGTGCCACAGTCCCTATAGTGGTTTAAAACAAGCTTCAAAAGCAGCAATGCATTAAAAATGTATTACAAATTTCATTGCTAAAGTCTTCGCCGCGGAAGTGGAAATGATTTCCTTTGAAAGGCGTTCCTTTTGCAATGCTTGCTGTGAAAATCAATGCGGAAGTCCCCATAATGAAAATCTTCACTATGGAAAACTTTGCTGGGGATCTTTGCTGTGAAAGTCCTTGCTATGTAGAGCAGGGGTGCGGGAAAACTGCGACCCCTTGGTCCGTTTAATCCGGACCCCCCCGAAGACTGATACAGATTTGTCATATCATATAATTATTACTACATTCATTTGATCGTGTCCTGTAATGACTGACCCAGCAGGTGTGTAACCACGGGGAAAACCCCAGAACAATGCCGTGCAGCACCCCTCCACCAGTCAACAATTAGAGACACGAGAAAGTCGTCACTGTGCAAGGCTTCACTGTGTAAGTCTTCACTGTGTAAGTTGTCACTGTGCAAGGCTTCACTGTGTAAGTCTTCACTGTGTAAGTCTTCACTGTGTAAGTCTTCACTGTGTAAGGCATCACTGTAAGTCTTCACTGTGTAAGTCTTCACTGTGTAAGGCATGTAAGGCATCACTGTAAGTCTTCACTGTGTAAGGCTTCACTGTGTAAGGCATCACTGTAAGTCTTCACTGTGTAAGGCTTCGCTGTGTAAGTCGTCACTGTGTAATCACTGTAAGTTGTTACTGTGCAAGTCGTCACTGTTTGAGGCTTCGCTGTGTAAGTCTTCACTGTGTAAGTCGTCATTGTGTAAGTCTTCACTGTGTAAGTCGTCACTGTGTAAGACTTCGCTGTGTAAGTCGTCACTGTGTAAGTCTTCACTGTGTAAGTCTTCACTGTGTAAGTCTTCACTGTGTAAGTCTTCACTGTGTAAGGCATCACTGTAAGTCTTCACTGTGTAAGGCTTCACTGTGTAAGGCATCACTGTAAGTCTTCACTGTGTAAGGCTTCGCTGTGTAAGTCGTCACTGTGTAATCACTGTAAGTTGTTACTGTGCAAGTCGTCACTGTGAGGCTTGAGTGCTAAGTCTTCACTGTGTAAGTCGTCATTGTGTAAGTCTTCACTGTGTAAGTCGTCACTGTGTAAGTCTTCACTGTGTAAGTCTTCACTGTGTAAGTCACTGTGTAAGTCTTCACTGTGTAAGTCTTTGTGTAAGTCACTGTGTTCGCTGTGTAAGTCTTCACTGTGTAAGTCGTCATTGTGTAAGTCTTCACTGTGTAAGTCGTCACTGTGTAAGACTTCGCTGTGTAAGTCGTCATTGTGTAAGGCTTTGCTGTGTAAGTCGTCACTGTGTAAGGCATCACTGTAAGTCTTCACTGTGTAAGTCTTCACTGTGTAAGGCTTCACTGTGTAAGTCTTCACTGTGTAAGTCGTCACTGTGTAAGTCTTCACTGTGTAAGTCTTCACTGTGTAAGTCGTCCTTGTGTAAGGCTTCGCTGTGTAAGTCGTCACTGTGTAAGCTTCACTGTAAGTCGTTACTGTGCAAGTCGTCACTGTTTGAGGCTTTGCTGTGTAAGGCTTCACTGTATTAGTGCAAGTCATTGTGCAAGTCGTCACTGTGTAAGTCTTCACTGTGTAAAACTTCACTGTGTAAGTAGTCACTGTGTAAGTCGTCACTGTGGAAGGCTTTGCTGTGGAAGTCCTTTCCATGTAGGCCTTTGATGTGTAAATCTTCTCTGTCTAAATTTGAACTGTAAACACCTTTGCTGTTCACGCCATCACTGTGGCAAGTCTAGGTAACATAAAACACTACAATCCCTATAATGGTTTAACACAAGCTTCAATAGCAATGCATTAATGTACTCTAGAATTTACCCAAAACGTCTGTGTGTTTCGCCGATAAAGAGTTTGTAATATTTTAATAGCTTTTGATATTTTGTGGAAATAGTGCCCGAGAAGGCAATATATTCATTCGAGCGTTTCAATTTGGACGTAAATAAAGCTGGACTTGACAGCCTGTGTTGCGTTTAATATTTAGAGAGCTCAAATTACTGGGCAGTTATTCACACTGAATAAAGCATTCAGTCTGGGCACTAATGAATAAATGAGCGCTAGAGGAAGTAATACTGAGATGGGGGAAATGGAGACAATGAGCAGAAAGCAAAGAAACAAATTAGCGTTTGGAGTGGACTGACAGATTTGTGCCAAGTGTTGCAACCTCTTACTGTAACCATGAGGGTATTACTTCAGTAAGGACACGCTAGCCAACCATAAATGTAAATTCTCTGTAAATGTTGTTGGCAAAATGTATTTTATACCTGCCTTTCAATACTGGACTGCACATCCCATTGGCATTTTGTTTTATGTTTATGGACTGAATACATTTTATTTCAGGAATGAACCGGTCTCTCCAAACACTGCCCTATATTTTGCATTATTATATTATATATATATATATATATATATATATATATATATATATATATATATATATATATATATATATATATATATATATATATATAGTTTCTATCATGTTTACAGCTGTTTTTATTAAAGAGATATAAAAACTCCCAGATCCCATGTGTGAATGAACTTATAGGATTTTTCACCTATAACTTCATTCCGTTACTTGGAGACCCCACAGAGATACACTGCTCTGGGCGATATTCAAGATACAAAAGAAATTCATGTAGTTGGCATGGCAACAGGTAGCAAGCAAGCACACGAGACAGAGTCTGGTAAACACAACGAGAGGAGGATACAACACGGGTGTATAGTAAAATCTATTAAATATACACAACATGGTAGTACAAGGCAAATGGGAACGTCCTAATGAAAGAAACAGTGTGAAAGCCAGCCTTGGATCAATGCCCCTCCCCTTTACTCATCTCTCCACTCTTCCCTTTCGTTTCAAGTCTTTATAATAAATTATAAAGGAAATATAATAAATGATATAGGAAAGCTGTGGCAGAACCTGTAGTTAAATAGTCGAGTTAACTTTGGAGTGAGGCATTGTAAATGGGAATGGAAGCAGATGCAGTGCATACGTGTGGAGAAAATAGACGGCAGACAAGGAGTCAAGCAAGTAAGTGTGACTGCAAAAAAAGAGGGAAAGACAAAAAGAAGAAAGAAGAGCAGAAGGCATTAAAGACAGACGAGCTTGCGTCCGAGATTGCATCTGGACGGATGTACCCGTTTAGTTTCAGTGCCAGCTCAGCTGTGGGTCACGGAGGAGAAGAGCATCCATAAACACTGCGGATGACATTTAGAACCTACCAGCTGACCAACACAAACCAACTGCAGCTCACACATTCATTCATTCATCTTCTACCTCTTTCCGATCTTCCCTCGGGTCACGGGGAGTCTGTGCCTATCTCAGGCGTCTATGGGTGTTAAGGCATGATACACCCTGGATGGAATGCCAACCCATTGCAGGACACACACACACTCATATTCACACATATTCATACACTAGGGACAATTTTCCAAGGTGCCAATCAACCTACCGTCCGTCTCTAGGAGCAGGAGGCATTGCGTGTGATCGCGGTTAAAGACTTCCTCTGGTCTGTGTCCAGATGCAAAGGCGGAAAAGTTAATGAAGAAAAAAAAAAGCTGTCGGCCGCGAGTACACAGCAAATCCATTAGCTGCTAGCGGGGAGGGGAAATGGAGAAAATGAATACATAATATTCGCAAAAGCGAAAATGCTGATCCAAGACCAGCCGGCTCGCTCGGGGAAGCTTTAAATAGACTCGGCGAAATTTGGCCAGGAGGAAAACTGTTCTCGGGTAATGTGTGATAATTAATCCACAACGGCTACAAATAAGACACTTCTGCAATTGCCATCCTGCGCATAAATAAGTCATTACTCAACTGAGCTGTCATGGTGGGAGCTGCTTAGATGGTGTGCCAGGCACTAACAAGAGATTATAGCCAACCGCTTAAGCTCAGGAAATGCTTTAGTTGGATTTACGGTAATCCCAAATCAAGCGTCATCTCTCATTGGTTCTAAACTTAACTAATGCTACATGGCTAGCTATTTGACTTCAGTATGATCCTGCTATTTAGTTCCCAGTGAATTTACGACACCGCTCCTGTCCTTAAAGGAGTTATAATATACAAATCTGAGCGAGTTACCTCAGTTTTTTTTTTACCCCATTTGCCTTGTTGGATCGTCTCCTCTGTTCAGCTATCGATTTAATCTGGCTCATTAATTAAGCCTTAATCTTTGTCTCAGTCTTCTATTGATTTCGATCTCCAATGTTTAGAGTGGACATAAATAATTGCCATGAGGTTTCTTCATGCTACAGAATCATGCCGCTCTCAAAAAAGTGCTTTATACTGGTCAAATGTACATTACAGCACAGTGAAAGATTTTCTTGGGGGTCTTCGACGATACAGCAATCTTGGAGCTCAGGTGGTGGTAATAAAGAGTGGCAGCGTGGCAATTCTAGGGCTTGAACCCTCAACATTCCTATGAAGAGCCTTAACCACTAAACTACGAATTCCCCGAAGGTTAATTCTGGCCAATGTGGGCTTCCAATTCAATTCAGAATGGTATCTGTGTTCCAAGTAAAGTGCGCCCCAAGTTCACTAGAATTCAACGAGATTCAACTCTATATCAGCAAAGCAGTGTGATTCAGGGTCTCGTTCCTTCAGGGAACCTGGGTTACGTATGTAACCTATTGACGTTCCCTTTCAGAAGCTCAAAGCTGTGATGACACTATGGGAATGAGTGTTCACTGACCAGTCCTTGCCCAGTGTGGAACTGCACAACAATGGACAAATGACCCGCAGCATTGCAGATGTCATGGAGAGACACCTCAAAGAAGAAGGTCTTACCCCCAAAGGAGCGGGGACACCCGGAAAGTTGCAGGGACTTCAAAGAGGTACAAATGGCATCCACAATCCATCTACTCAGGGAATCCTTAATTGCAGGAGCCCCTTCCATAACGGGCAGTAGCAGATAAACAGCTGGTCGGAACCCCTCCAATTGGGTTGTTCTATAGATCTATGTGTAGATTGAGATCTAAGATCACACTGGACATTTGAAAAGATGAGTTCTGGGTCAGGGGACTAGAAGGGAGCGGGATAGAACGCCTGTATTTTGCTGGGACGTGGGGTAACATACCACGCATTGGAAATGTATTAAGGTATCAAGCATCAAGGTCAAGGATAGAAAGATTAGTTGTGTCAAGCTGTATGTGTCATAGTCCAGCCTAATCAGTCTTTACTTTAAATCTATTTTTAAATCTTTTCAGCCTTTAATTTTTAAATAATGAATCACTCTACTGCAACGATGTTCCTCTCGATTTGTCAGTGTGGCTATCAAGGTTTTGGCTCTGGCTGTGGCCAGGGATCAACCATGATAGGGAGCCCATGTGTCAAGAGCCTTGGAATTTTGGAGCTTGAACCTCCTGACTTTTAAACCAGTACCACAAAGCCTTAATCTATGACTTTTAAACCAGTACTTTTAAAACAGTACCACAGAGCCTTAACCTATGACTTCATGACGCTGCCTGTATTCTTAGAGGGTTGTTATGCTAGAACCGGTATGATTTTGTGAACAGAAAATGAATAGGACGTTTTTGCATTTCACACTAGAGCTCATAATAGTGCGACATCTCTATGGGGATCGAGGGTTAAAGAGGTGAAGAACATGTTGCGTTTACAAAAACACAAGGCACAAGTGTTTTCATCAACAAGGCCTGAGCCCTACGTGTGGTCGAACGACAGCACATAAAAGACAATGGAAGAACGTGTCGCAGAGCACCTGGATTCGGAGACTGGCTCGGCTTCAGCGCAGACGTGTAATTACAGACGGCCTGGTATTATAAGACGAAGAATGTAATTAATTTTACCGCAGTTCTCTTTCCCAGAACTGGATTCGTACACCTTCGTCGTCTCTAATTGTTTAACTTAAGCCTAATAGGCAAGTGCGAGAGCTGAAGAACGAGGGGAAAATGAAGGAGCGGGGCCTAAAGGTATTGCTATTAATAGCAACGTTCGAGTTCATTTCATCCACCCACCAGACTATTGTTTGCTATTTCAATCCCGTCAAACTGTTAATCTCCAGACCCCTTCTCCCCCCTCCCCCACTGCGGAAACAGGGGCTGACGCAAAGATTAGTAATATCCTCCGGAAAAGGGCTGGATATAAATCGCTGGCTTTATAGTGCGCTTCCTGTGGGTTCGGTATAAGACGGTACTCACCTATTACCGAAGACAGAACAATCTTCTTCTACTGACTCATATAAATCAATGGGCATGTGTGCAAAGGTAAGTATTCGCCAACACAGCGCCAGTGCTCTGAATAGAACTCATCTCTGTCGAAAATAAACTCATCGAGACGCCTTTAAAAGGTATGCTTTCAGAGATCGCTCGTGAAACAACAAGACATACGGAGCAAGAAACACCACTGCAACTCCTATCAAAATACCTACAGACCATGCAAATGCATCAATCATGTGACCCAACATGCATTGGTGCATAAGGTACCAGCATCTACCAATTTTCTCCACACTAACGAACAACCTGAGAACCTCTGTAAACAGCACAAGACCTTCCTATACAGATCCTCCACTGTAAACTCCAATTGTATTTAAGCCTGTACCATAGCGCTGCCGAGTTCTCAAATCGTTTTCCTTCCGAAGGTAATGATTGCTGCCTAACACCTAATACCGGGATTTTCTCTTCTCTCTTGCACAACAAACGGACACCTTACGCTGGACAATATCACCTTTACACTCGACAAACACGTGCAAAATGTCACTTTAACACAAGGGCATATATTGTATATATTGCACATGCTGAAACACATGCCATATCTACCACATGCCATCCATTATCCATCATATTTTTAATTTGTAACTTCATTCCTAGTTCCTTTTACACTCACTATTTCTTTATCTTATTTTCTTTCCATTTATTTATCATAAATCTCTGCGCTATTTCATCTTTATGTTCGGTCATGAGAAGCATTTCACTGCATGTGTATATGTGTATGTATATATTTATTCGCAGCTTTATATTTATGGTCTCATTATAAGTGTGAGGAAAGTATGTGCAAAATGATTCCAGTCAGACCCTCAATGACATCTCAATAAGTATATATACAGAAATAGACCCATTCTACAATCAAAATATGTGATTTACTTAATAATTTATTCCTATATCCAGTATTTGGTATCTGTTTAATGGTAGCCTAAATCTATTTCTCAAAACAGTTCATCACTATAAGACATAGATCTAAAAGCACAGTGTGATAATAACATAAGCAATAACGTTTGAATATAGCGAAGGTACCTTCAGCGTGTATAGTGTTGTGTGTAAAAAGTGCTCGTTGCTACATCAGTACATGACGGCACATTTGTTGGCATGTATTATGCCGTAGCCTGTGTGGTTTCGAGCCTTTAGGGGAAGCCTCAGACGGAACATTAGTCCCTGGTTCCTCATTATGAGTCGGAATGATGCTGCACAACGCTCTATTTTCAACGCCACATGTTTATGTGCGCTGGGTGTGCGGGAATACTAATAGCGGTAAATAAATAGTGCTTCGGAATCATTAGCATGGTATAGAGTAAGGGAACGCATGATCGCTTGAAATGCGGTGAAGTATAAATTGTTCATTTTGTTCCTTTATTCCTTTAATGACCGTCATGGCATTAATGCGAGTCATGTGACGAATGACTCGGACCAGAGGACTCGACTCAATTCTGCTCCCTGTTTAGTGCACTGCATAGTGTGGAAGTCACACAGTAAAAGAACGAATGACTCGGCGTGAAAGGTAAACCAGTCGATTCTTGTACAGGAGATTTTGCACGCGGGGAAGGAAACGTTTAGTTCTTCTGAGTCACATGAAAAAAACTCAACATTAACATTAAGGAATCGTTCACGAATGATCCGTTAATAGTATA
>JACRUU010000024.1:6218312-6298312 GCA_030449085.1 Kryptopterus vitreolus
CAGTGACAGGCGTGCGGTAATGATCCCGTGTTAATGCCGTATGAGAGGCTGTGTGTTGATTCATAATTCAGACTCGGGGAAAGGAAGCAGAGATGGATGAGAGATGTGGCTAAAAATAGCAACGCGAGAAAAGAGAGAGAGAGAGAGAGAGAGAGACTCTGTCCAGCTGAGAGGTCTCCTGTAGATATAATATGCAGCGTTCCCCAATCTGATCCTGCAGCGCCGATCCGGCCAATCAAACCCCTTTGTTCCGACGGAAAGCATCTCCGAAAAACACACACGCCGTCACGTCGGAAAACTGATAGTAAATAGAAGAGCTCGATGGTGTGGGAATGAGTGTGTAGTGAATGTGAAACCTGTTGACTCGTATATATTAATATAAGGGAAAAAGAAATTAAAAACAGTGTAACTGTAAAAGTGAATGTTAAATGCAATGAAGAAGTCGTAGCTAAATAATACTTATTATTATTAATAATAATATTTTGCCATATTACATAAATTATATATTTAGGAAAATCATTGAAGAATAGAATACCCTTTATTTGTCACATATCAGTTCTTTTCTTCGCATATCCCAGCTTGTTGTTGTTGGTAGCTGGGGGTTAGAGCGCAGGGTCGGCCATGATACGGCGCCCCTGGAGCACAGAGGGTTAAGGGTCTTGCTCAAGGACCCGAGGGCGGCAGCTTGGCGATAGCGGGGCTCGAACCCCGTACCTTCCGATCAGCAGCCCAGCACATTAGACCACTGAGCTACACCCCCTCCCTAATCCTCAAAAGTCAGTATAAGGAAATACCCATGGTTCTAAACAGTATTTAAGACTATACAATATTCAACAACTCGTATTGTATTGTGTGTTTTTGTTTACACACTACCAGAATGGAACAACAAATAACAGTTATTTTATATTATTTTATATTATGTGGTCTAGATCGAAGTGGCACGGTGGCTTAGTGGTTAGCACGTTGGCCTCACACCTCCAGGATTCGGGTTCGATTCCCGTCTCGGCAATGTGTGTGTGGAGTTTGCATGTTCTCCCCGTGTCTCAGGGGGTTTTTCTCCAGGTTCTCCGATTTCCTCCCCGGTCCAAAAACATGCACGGTAGGTTGATTGGAACCTTGGAAAATTGTCCCTAGTGTGTGAATGTGAGTGTGAATGTGTGTGTGTGTGTGTGTGTGTGTGTTCTGTGATGTGTTGGCATTCCATCCAGGGTATATCCTGCCTTAATGCACATAGACGCCTGAGATAGGCAAAGGCTCCCCATGACCCGAGGGAAGATCGGATAAAGCGGTAGAAGATGAATGAATGAATGAATGAATGAATGAATGAATGAATAGTCTAGATCGGACCGATATGTGTCCATGAGAACACAAAGCAATACAAGTTTCATCAAATTAGATTTGATGTGAAATTTTTCCTCACAGTGGATGATACTACAAGATACACAGCAGATACTACACTACTGTGATAGTCATCAGCATCATAATTAGCATCATTATCATCACTACTGTTATTATCACTACCATCATCGCCTCCATCTTCACCTGTCTTGTCATCATCATCATCATCATCCTCATCAAGATTACACCATTATCATGACTATTATCATCATCATGATCACATCCATCATCATCATCATATTTATTATCATACTATTATTGTCACCATCACTATCATCATCATCATCATCATCATCATCATCACCACAACATTACTGACATCATCATCAGCATCATCACCATTGCCATCATTATCATCATCACCACCACCATGATCACACCATTATTACCACCATTATCACTACCACCACCACTATCATCAAACCATCATCATCATCATCATCATCATCAACACCAACCCCACCTCCATCATCATCATCATCACATCACCACCACGTCCATCTTCACCTCAATCATCATCATCATCATCATCATCACACCATTACTGTCATCATCACCACTACTACCACCACCACCAGTATCATCATCAACACCAATCCCACCTCCATTATCATCATCATCATCATCATAATCACACAATTACTGTCATCATCACCACTACTACCACCACCACCAGTATCATCATCATCAACACCAATTCCACCTCCATTACCATCATCATCACATCACCACCACCTCCATCTTCACCTCAATCATCATCATCATCATCATCATCATCATCATAATCACACCATTACTGTCATCATCACCACTACTATCACCACCACCAGTATCATAATCATCATCAACACCAATCCCACCTCCATTATCATCATCATCATCATCATCATCATCATAATCACACCATTACTGTCATCACCACCACCACCAGCATAATCATCATCATCATTAACATCACCGCGTCACCATCATCATCATCATCACCAACAACTCCATCAACACCAAAATCATCATCCTCACACCATTATTGTCATTATCAAATCATCATCATCATCATCATCACCATCACAATCATTATAACCATCATCATCAGTAGCAGTGGCATCATCACATCCAATCTCTGTTATTGCCATCAACACATCATCACGCCCACAATATATATATATATATTTTTTAACAATAACAATTATTAAGAAAGGCTGAATGATGTGACTGTTTTTGTTTTGTAGATATTCCATGACAATAAACTTGACTAGAAACGGATATGAAGTATCACAATTTCATTCAAAACTCTGTAAACTAATGCAAAACAATAAGCATTTATGGTTGTTTGTGTTTGGGAGAGAATCTGTACACTCTCTTCACTCTCTATTGACTATTCTGGGCAAAATGTAAAATATAATGACACAAAAACATGAGATATGACTTCACTGCTGCTGAATCAATTTCGGACAGGTTCTTTTCAGCACATTATTGCCATGGCGAACACACGGATACAATAAGGACCTTTATGCCACTATCCATAAACTGCTGTTTTGCAAGATTTCATTCATTCCCTGTGTTTTTTTTTTCCCTCGCTCTCTAAAAATAGAGAATGGCCTTGCGCCTGCGTTTCTATTCATGCCTTCATTCACATTCTTGTCCCGTCTTTCATTCTTATTGATTTCTGTCTCTCCCTGGTTTCTGTCAGTGCAGGCTGTGTGAAATTAAACAGCTCACCAGCTCCGGACTCAGGGCCATAAACCACTGCAGGTGCCTGACGATAAGAAGGGATTGATGAAAAACAATGGCCCGGCAGTCTAGGCCTCTGAGAAATGAAAGCGAGATTGGGGCGAGAGCTATAGAAGGGGGGGAAAAGAACAGGGGGGGAGGGTGGTTGTCTGGCTTGGGGGTTGATGGGGTGGAATTATGGTTTGGGGTTTTACTGGGCAGGCAAGAAAGAGAAAGAAATGCATAGCATGTACCCCTGTGACAGGAGAAATAAAACTCGCCTTATGTCACTGCACTTTCTTTCTTACATAGCTGCTCCTACATAACTGTAACATGTTATTAGTGTTTTTTTACTTATATAAAATTATCCTTTTTTTTTATAATCATGGATTTTATATGGCTTTAATAGTCCACTGTGGACACGTTATTACCAGTCAGCAAACCATTTATAGGCCAATTATTCATCAATCACCCCCTAATAAAAAAAAAGATATATGGACGTTCATGTTCAGTGTATAATCTATAGACACTCTATTGACTATTGTCAGATTATATGACCAGGTCCTGCGACACTCTCTCCCCCAAAGAGGTAGTTGTCCCCCTATATATATATATATATATATATATATATATATATATATAATATCTATATATATTATATATATATTTTTTTTTTTATTATATATATTATATATACACACACATGCATCATTATGCATCGTTACGTTTTATTAATTAATTACGTATATTAATACAACTCTAACAAAACACCGCAATGGTAAAACGGAGATTAAATTCAGTTGCACTGTATTGCACACGTTACAGTACAAATCAAGAAAAGAATTGAACGATTCAACGATTGCCAGCTGTATAAATTATTTACACATGTCATGCTTGGTAATATATGATAGATCTAAATAAATAATGACATACGTGAATTGAATAATGTGAATATAAATAAACAATGCACAGAAATGTAATGACCCAAAACATGAACACTGGTTTCAATTTGAAAGACCATGGAAGGAAGAAAGGAGGTCCTTTATATTTGTCAAAAGGGCTTTTTTTTGTACAGCGCAGTGAATTTTTTTCGTAACATATCCCAGCTGTGTTTGGAAGCTGGGGTCTCTGCCATGATACAGCGCCCCCTGGAGCACAGAGGGCCTTGCTCAAGGACACAAGATTTCACCCCCCCCCTCCCTACATTCCAATCAGTAGCCCAACTACACCCTTCCCTGGGATAGAGAGTCCTCGAGACATATGACATGCTGAGGCCGGACTCCTAGTGCAAAATGAAACTGACAAATTGCGAAAAAAACACGTTAACCTTTGTTAATATCGTTGTACTTTGCTGTACTTTCCACCCAACCCCAATCACATTATTTCCAAACCTATTCATTTTCTCAACCGTCTTGTACTAAACATCTTAATTTGTATCCTTATTGCCGAGGAAAGACGTTTCCTTGGGGTTCTGCCAAACGGAATTACCCAGAAACCCGGCTTTCTTATTAAATATGACAAAACCGATAACGAAAAAAAAAAAAAAAAAAAAAAAACGAGGACTCGGCTCTGATGAGGAATTAGTGGACTGGAAAACAGAATCGAAGCATCAGTTTATGGGATAGTATTAACTGGGAACCTCGAACATTGCTGGATTAGGAAGGCGATCATGCTACAGTATGTTGTCTGTGTGTGTATATGGTTGCATGGTGTGTGTGTGTGTGTTTGTGTGTGTGTGTGCTCAGAGAAAAGAGCAAGGCATATGACGGGTGTAGTTTTTTTTGCAGCACACGTACAGTATGCTAATCAGTTCTGTCACTCCGGCGGAAAGATTTGCTCCATTCAATCTCCAATTCCCATTTTAGGGGGGGAAAAAATGGTGTTTTGTCTTCATCAGGGTTGACAGGGAGGGGGCGTGTGTGCTGGAAACACGTTTCTTCTCTTGGCAATAAGACTTGTCAGCGGCCACAGGGGTACGGATGTGTGTGTGCGTGTGTGTGTGTGCGTTTTTTCTTCTTCTTCTTCTTCTTCTTCCCGCAGCGATGTGTTTACCCTTTATCCACCGCCGTGTTTGCAAATGAGAAACCGTGCAAGCAAATCCTCGCTATATTCCTTAGATTAGGCTTAGCAAAACATCATTCCGTCTCCAGCGCGCTTCTATGCCCGGCCGACCTGCTCTCCCATAACCAAATATAGCTCTTCGGGTCTCATATTCCTGCTCATCCAAACCTGCCTACATGCCATGCTATCTGCCTGGAGATCACGCGACGGGGAATGAGTCCTCGCTCTCGTTCGAAAAAGGAATGAGGAATCCAGAGAGGATGGATTCGAGGGTGAAGTGCACTTGTTTTGGCCTGTTATACAGTTATGTACCATACTTAAAATACGATTTCTAATTCAAGTCAATTGGGCTTTAATGTCTTTCAAACCGTATAACATGCAGCACACTGTCAAACGGAACAACGTTTCTCGACGGCGCTATTCAGACGAGATAAATGAACGAAAAGAGCACAGATGTAGAAACTAACAACACAAAGTGGGCGTGTTCATCACCGAGTGCACAAAAACAAAATGAGAACACAAAAACGGTCAAAAACAGCGAACAGGCAACACTGTAGGGCCGCTCAGATTGCTACAGGTGGATGGTCGGTATATAATAATAAAAGAAATACGGAATGTGTATGTAAACATTTTAACAATTGTGCAAACAGAGATGTGTGTTTTCCTCACACCGCCAGGGTCCGGGTTCGATTCCCGTCTCGGCCATGTGTGTGTGGAGTTTGCATGTTCTCCCCGTGCCTCAGGGTTTTTTTTTTCTCCGGGTTCTCCGGTTTCCTCTCTGGTCCAAAAACATGCACGGTACGTTGATTGGCACCTTGGAAAATTGTCCCTAGTGTGTGAGTGTGTGTGTGTGTATTGCGATGGGTTGCCATTCCATCCAGGGTATATCCTGCCTTAATGCCCATAGACGCCTGAGATAGGCACAGGCTCCCCGTGACTCGAGGGAAGATATAGTGGTAGAAGATGAATGAATGAAATGTGTGAGTGTGTGTCAATCAAGTCCCATCATTAATCTTAACTTTTCATCAGAAATACAGCAAATGATTGTGTAACTGAATTGATTGCAAAATAGTTATTATTCACCTAATAAGTTACAGCTCACCGGTTTCAAGGATTGGCTTTTTGTTCTCAGTAGGTCATGGGTTTAAATCCCAGCACCTCCAAAATGAACCTTTTTAGCATGGCCATTAACTGCTAAGTTTGTAAATTGGATCCTTATAAGTCACTTTGGAAGATGGTGTATTTGCCCATGTAAACTGGAAGCGTTGTTTTTTATTGCATTAAAATCTGTTGTAAGTTAGTTCACTTCTTTGTGTACGCTTGTATACAGCTGTAAGGTTTGTGTGTGTGTTTTGGAGCAGGCAAGTCTATTAAGAAAGGTCAGTGTTTATAAATGCTGATGTAAGAGGCTGGAAAAAGTGGCTCGCGTGCTGTATTAACTTGTGTTGCTCAAGACAGATTTTCATACTAAACACCAAAGCAACATTGGAAAACTGAATCAGCAAAGTGTTTTCTACTGCATCATGTCGTCCATGTTAGTACCACCAGAAATAATGTCTATATTATAGGGAGGGGTGTAGCTCAGCGGTTTAAGGACGCTGAGGCTACTGATTGGAAGGTCGGGGGTTCGAGCCCTGGTATCGCTATGCTGCTGCTGTATTTAACCCTCTGTATAACCCTCATATATATATATATATATATATATATATATATATATATATATATATATATATATATATATATATATATATACCAGGGGCTTAGTGGTAAGCACGTTCGCCTCACACCACCAGGGTCGGGGTTTGATTCCCGTCTCGGCCATGTGTGTGTGGAGTTTGCATTTTCTCCCCGTGCCTCAGGGTTTTTTTCTCTGGGTTCTCCGGTTTCACCCCGGTCCAAAAACATGCACGTTATATATATACCCAAACTCCATAACTAGCCGTTTTTAATACAGAGAGTGTCTGAGAGTGACTGTTGTAATGCAGGTAGAACTCCACACTGTACTGACTAGGAGTTCAAATCGTCCTGTCTTTTTTTTTTCTTTTTTTTTTCATTCACCCCGAAGTGACATCTTTATATTTTAAGTCACAAAACCCAAGACACCAGAGTTAAGAGTTCATTTGAGAGAGTGCCAGGGTCATTTTTCAACTTTTGTTAACTTATAACTATAGCGACACCTTGGAGAAATACTACATTTTCTTGTTCGCAATACTGCCCGCCTTTCAGTGTATCCGGGTTCCACAAGGAGCGTTTGCTGATACTTATTTACAGACACAAAAACACACCAAACACACGCAGGGTTCTCCATTCATTCATTCATCTTCTACCACTTTATCCGATCTTCTCTCGGGTCACGGGGAGTCTGTGCCTATCTCAGAAGTCTTTGGGCATCAAGGCAGGATATACCCTGGATGGAATGGCAACCCATCTCAGGACACACAATCACACACACATTCATACACTAGGAACAATTTTCCAAGGTGCCAATCAACCTACCGTGCATGTTTTTTGACCGGGACAAAACCGGAGAACCCGGAGAAAAACCCCCTGAGGCACGGGGAGAACATGCAAACTCCACACACACATGGCCGAGACGGGAATCGAACCCGGACCCTGGAGGTGTGAGGCAAACGTGCTAACCACTAAACCACAGTGACCCCTAAATTCTTCTTCAGTAATGAGTAAAATAAAACAATACATTTATTAACAGTCCATACTAATATCTTTTTAACTGAAAATGCATATTTTCCTCTCCATTTGGCATTCTGTTCACACTGTGATGGTGTTTTTAGCCTAAAACATGCAGTTTGATAAGTGGATAAAATCCAAAGCGCACTTTTTCACATCGCAGTGTAGAGTGCGAAAAACAGAGGCTTTAGACGAAGCATTTTTAGTCACTGCGATAACGTTTTATGCGTTTTCAGACATTTTAAGGGAGCCGAGCCATTTTTCAAAAATGATCGACAACAAAAGTGTGGATTTCGAGCCTTTTTCGATGAAGACGCTATTTTAAAATTGTGAGTAACGTACTTTTAGTGACAAGCACCTCATATTGTCCAAATTACTTTTGTCCATGTTGTTCTGAAGTATTCTAAAATCGCTTGGTCATTGAACATTTGCGGAAGTAGAGAAAATAAACAAAATGCAAGCCGGTTAAAAGGCAACGGACTGATATCTTTCTGATTTTCGGATTAAAAAACAGACTTCAGTGAATTGTAGGGAAACAAAACAACGTTTGTAGGTGGTGTATTGCTGAGATTCACACTCACATCCCTTTTTATTTTGTTTACCAGTGTGTTACTGGAGATCAGCTTTGAATACCTAATTTAATTTGAATACTTTTGTCTACACAGGTTATAATAAATATTTGGCATGTTAATAGGGCATATTAAAGAAAGAAATTAAGCATGTAGTTGCTAATAATGACCAGTAGGTGGCTTTCAGTAAATTTGTTCCATTGCTTCAAATGGTCCAATGTTCAACTTGCCAAAGTGGAAACTGAGATATCGCCTCACTTTTTTTTTGCATGTTCTCCCCGTGCCTCAGGAGGTTTTTCACCGGGTTCTCCGGTTTCCACCCGGTCCAAAAACATGCACGGTAGGTTGATTGGCACCTTGGAAAATTGTCCCTAGTGTATGAATGTGTGTGTAAATGTGTGCGTGTGTGTCCTGCGATGGGTTGGCATTCCATTCAGGGTGTATCCTGCCTTAATGCCCATAGACGGCATCATGAAGCAAAAGATATATATATATATATATATATATATATATATATATATATATATATATATATATATATATATATATATATATATTATTCATTCATTCATCTTCTACCGCTTTATCCTATCATTCCCTCTGGTCACGGGGAGTCTGTGCCTATCTCAGGTGTCTATGGGCATTAAGGCAGGATACACCCTGGATGGAATGCCAACCTATCACAGGACACACACACACATTCACACATACATTCATAGACTAGAGACAATTTTTCCAAGGTGCCAATCAACCTACCGTGCATGTTTTTGGACCGGGCTGAAACCGGAGAACCCGGAGAAAAAACCCCTGAGGTACGGGGAGAACATGCAAACTCCACACACAGAATCGAACCCGGACCCTGGAGGTGTGAGGCGAACGTGTTAACCACTGAGCCACCGTGCCCAGTGGCCGGTTAAGATATTTTTGATTGAAAGAGTTTTTGGTTTCAGCAAATAAAACCTGCAAATGCAAATCCTAATGACCATTTTCAGTTGTTTACAACAATAAAATCATCTTTGAAACTCTATTGTGTGTAATAATGTGGAATAAAATGTTGCGATTTGGAGGATCGTTCAAAAACAATCGCGTTACACTCCAATGCTTGATGACTTGAAAATGATGAGAACTATCGTTTTTATAGATTATTTAGGAAAAAGAGAAAAACTACATTTGCATAATAATGTGGAATGCGGTGTATATTACTAAACATATCTCTACTGTAACAATTGTTTACCACCACTGAGCATCATTGCAAGCGCAAATCAGTCAACGCGGCTGACGCAGTGATTTTGGGAGGGGTGTAGATTAGTTATCTAAGTTCGAGGTTCGAGGTATCTAGGTTTGAGCACCGGTATGGCCAAGCTGCCACCCTTGGGTCCTTGAGCAAGACCCTTAACCCTCTGTGCTCCAGGGGCGCCATATCATGGCTGACCCTGCGCTCTGACCTCGGCTACCAACAACAAGCTGGGAAATGCGAAGAAACAAATTTAACTGTAAACTGTACTAATTTTCAGACTGAATGTTGGATGAAAAGGTGTTGGTCTGATTATGCAAAGCGATGCCTGAAAACCTTTCGAAAATAGTTTGCAATATTTAGAATTTAATAGGCAGAATTTAAACGCTGGGATGGGGGTACGGTGGCTTGTTGGTTAGCACGTTCGCCTCACACCGCCAGGGTCCGGGGTCGATTCCCGGGGTTGATTCCCGTTTTTTCTCCGGGTTCTCCGGTTTCCCCCCGGTCCAAAAACATGCACGGTAGGTTGATTGGCACCTTGGACAATTGTCCCTAGTGTATGTATGTGTGTGTGGTTGTGAGTGTGTGTGCCCTGTGATGGGTTGGCATTCCATCCAGGATGTATCCCGCCTTAAAACCCATAGACGCCTGAGATAGACACAGGCTCCCCGTGACCCGAGGGAAGATCGGATAAAGCGGTAGAAGATGAATGAATGAATTGAAATGCTCCTGAATAAACAGGTATTAGTAAGATGCATCCTACAGGTGCCTCAGATCGAGAAAAGGTGAAAAAAACAGTTCAGCCCATTCGATTTTAAAGAGAGCTTGCTGTGAGCATTTTCACGTTTCACAATGCAGATTTCAATTTTAAAGCTGGCTCTGCCGAAACCCACACAAACCACACACACACACACACACACACACACACACACACACACACTCAGCCTCTTCAATGTAGATTGAGTGTGTCAGAATGCACGGGTCACCATCGATCCGCGATTTCCAGGCGAGCGCACAGACTTACTCATGCAGCGTCGTTTTTTTTTTTTCTTCTTTTTTTTTCTGAACAGTTCTACTCATGACTTGAGCTTCAAATTCGGGCTTACATAAGCGCCCCCTTTTCCTGCTCCTTCTGCCTTTCATCTCATTCTTTCCAGCTTGGCTTTGGCACAGAAGCACGCTGGAGGAGAACAACCGCTGATCACAGTTGCACAGACGTGAACGTAGACCGAGTGTATAAAAACGATTACACTGACACACATACACGCTACACAACTGGAGACTGTTTGTGACTGTAGCTTGTAGCCGGGTGTATTTATTAAAAGTCTTAGCGGTGCTCATATTTCTATCAGTTTTTATCCATCAGCTACCTGAATGCTTGTGTGTCTCCACACACACACACACACACACAAAGAATTCCCCAGACTCCTGTAGTCTGGTGTCAGCTCTCTTAAACTGCAGCTAGCTGGGGAATAAGTGAGCTAAAATTCGGTTAAAGCTGGTCCCTGGTATCCGAAACGAAATTCTATATCAGGGTTTCCCTTCCCTACAGCAAATATACACTCATTCATCCAATTGTTCTGCCGGCCAATCAAATAACAGCAATGCACAATGCGAGGTTTATGTCCCCATACAGAATTGACTTCAAATAAAAGTGATCTCAGGCTACTTTCATTTTCAATGCTTTCTCTCCTCACTGGGGTTTTTTTTCCCCAGAAATTCATTCATTCGTTCATCTTCTACCGCTTTATCCGATCTTCCCTCGGGTCACGGGGAGTCTGTGCCTATCTCAGGCGTCTGGGCATTAAGGCAGGATACACCCTGGATGGAATGCCAACCCATCCCAGGTCTCACACACACACACACACCACACACACACACACACACTCACACACACGTTCATACACTAGCGTCAATTTTCCAAGGTGCCAATCAACCTACTGTGCATGTTTTTGTACCGTGGGGAAACTGTAGAACGCGGAGAAAAACCCCCTGAGGCACGAGGAGAGCATGCAAACTCCACACACAGATGGCAAGGAATCGAACCCGGACCCTGGAGGTGTGAGGCGAACGTGCTAACCACTAACCCCTTTTTTCCAGAAATTGCTCATATATACACAGAGTAAAGGAAACTTTCAAGTTGGAATTTTATTGTGCACTCGTCTTCATGCGTGACTCATTGGCGTGGTTGTTGTAAGCCAGACACTGTGTTTATTTCAGAATCTGCTGATCTCTCGAGATCGCTCGGTTTGGTGTTGAGACGCAAGAAAAGACTGCTCTTTGTCCCGACTGGATTGTATGTCACTGGTCCACGCTTTTCTTCAACAGCTAAAATAACCGGCGATGGATGGAAACTGACGTTTTTGTTTATTTTATTATTTTTTTTATCAAAGCTGCCAGAAATGTGAGGCCTCGGCGCCTCAGACGTTCTAAAAAGAAACGTTGACCTCACCTTTAACTCTGCCATTTTGCGTGCTATGCCCATTCCTAAGAGTCGTGGGCAATCGGGTCACCGAACGCTGCTCCATGCTGCACTGATGAATGCATGCTGCTTAGGATTAGAACAGCCAGAATCATTTTCAGTGGTTACAGACTCCCAGGCTTATCCTTTCAATCCGCCCACCCACACATGCACTTCAATCGAGTCCTCATCATATACACACACATACACACACACACACGCGCCGATTTGAACGCGCACATGAATTCGGCGCTACAGTAAACAGCAGACAGCACACCCAGCGCCTTTTTCCTTTGCATGATTAATAATAGCATTTCCATCAGGGTACATATGTGGCTCACACACACACACACACACACACACACACACACATATACACACATATCCACATACTCCCACTCCCACACAGCCTCGCTCTCATCTCAACCACTCCAGTCATCCAATGCTGTGAAAACTGAGATCTAACTGCTCAAACAAATCGCACATGTTTTTTTTTCTTTCCCCCTCTCTCATCAATCCCCTCTTTCCTACCTTTCCTCCCACCTCTGTACCTGTCTCTCACCTCCTCTAATCCCTCTTGTTTTCTCACAACGGAGTTTAATCCACTCGGCTCACCCAAGCTTCATCCCATTGCACTGCTCTATCGCTCCTGTAGACCTGCTCATCATTCTGTAAAAAAGATCTGTCCATCCATTCCACGTGTAACTCTTCCCTTGTGCTGGCCCTAAGCATAAATCCTCTTTAAGTCATAACGCTGTTTTTAATTCATTTAATAACTCAAGGACAATTCAAATGAATGAAATGCTTGAGGAGGCTTTCTCAAGGACGTGAAGGCGCGGCTGTTAAGATGCTGCGTTATTGATCCTAAGATTTGGGGTTCAAGCCCTGGTATCGCTAAGCTGACACTCTTGGGGCTCGTGCACAAGGCCCTTAACCCGATTCGATCCCGGGGAGCTGTACTACAGCTGACCCTGAGCTCTGATCCCGGCTTCTGAACATGTTGAACCTACAACAGCAGAAAAACGGAAAATATACCGGGGTTCAAGCCTCGGTATGGCCAAGCTGCCGTCCTTGAGCAAGACCCTTAACCCTCTGTGCTCCAGAGGCGCCGAATAATGGCTGACCCTGTGCTCTGACCCCAGCTTCCAACAACAAGCTGGTATATTGGAAGAAAAGAATTTCACTGTGCTGTAATGTATATGTGACAAATAAAGGCTATTCTAAAAAAAAAACGGGGTTGGGGGGGTTTGGGGGGGGGTGTAGCTCAGTGGTCTAAGGTGCTGGGCTGCGGGTTCAAGCCCCGTTAGGGCCAAGCTGCCGTCCTTGTTTCCTTGAGCAAGAGCCTTAACCCTCTGTGCTCAAGACCCTTAACCCTCTGATTCGGGTTCGTGCCCCAGTATTGCCAAACTGCCGCCCTTGGGTCCTTGACCAAGACCCTTGTGCTCCAGGGGCGCCGTATAATGGCTGACCCTGTGCTCTTACCCCAACTACCAACAACAAGCTGGGATATGCGAAGAAAAGAATTTCACTGTGCTATAATGTATACGTGACAAATAAAGGCTATTCTTCTAAAAAAAAAAAAATGGGGGTGGGGAGGTGTAGCTCAGTGGTCTAAGGCGCTGGGCTACGAGTTCAAGCGCCGGTAGGGCCAAGCTTGTGTTAACATTCATCCCAAAAGTGTTTAGTAGGGTTTAGATCAGAGCTCTATAGCAGGCTTCTTGTCGCCTCGGAAACTCTGTTCTTCTCGGATCTGTCTCATCAACAATGCGTTTCTGTCCATACAATTTCTACATCCTGACAAAATAATAATGCATGGAAATATTCCTTTGAGAGGTCAGTATATTGTTCTTAACGTGATTGAACAGCATAATATTGTTATAAATGCAATAGAACAAGGTCCAGATTCAGCTGGACTTATTTCACAACTATGCACGAGTTTGTCTTGCTGCATCCAAGGAGTTTTTTCAAGTCAAGTCAAGAGGTTTTTATTGTCATTTCAACTATATATAGTACAAAGTGAAATGAGACAACGTTTCTCCAGAACCTTGGTGCTACACAAAACAACATATAACACAACAAGTTGTCCTAGCCACATAAAGTATGTGAAATAAAATAAGACCCGTAACTATGCTGTATTTTGAAACTATTTTACAAAACTAGTGTTGAACACAGTTTGTCTGGTGAGATCAGTATATAATATATACATGTAAAAACCAGTAATAAAGCCAGAAAGAGCAGCGGGCTGCTGTGTGGATGGTGTGTGAGCATACAATGACATATGTATGAATGTTTCACGTTTGGATGTGTGTGTGTGTGTGTGTGTGTGTGTGTGTGAGAGAGAGTTTTTTTTTTTAAAAACAACTTAATTTGACCCTTCATTTCACCCTTTCCTGTGTCAAGGAGGCTTAATTCATCGGTCAATCCTGATTCTCAACTGTGAAAAAAAAGACCCAGCGCGTTTTGCTCTGTCTGGAATTCTCCTCCAGCCGTTCATCCCTCACTCCCTCAGATTAACTCTCACTCTCTCTTTGGAACTTAATCTTCCAGTATCCCGCTATATATCTTCTCTATAGGGCCAATCGAAGACAGCAGAAATCCCCATCACTAAAAGGTCAAAAGTGGATTATGTGGCTAGAGGTGGCAGTATATCTTCAAAGGTGCTGGGGTGGAATTGGATGAACTACCTGTGCGAGTCAAATCCAATATCATGTCCTCATGTGTCTTTTTTTTTGTTGTTTTTTTTTTTTTTCTCTTTTTTTTTCGCTAGATATTTCATTCGGTTTCATCAAACATGTCAGACAAGCTTTCTACGAAGTCCAGTAAAGTCCATCTTCTTCCAGACATTCCTGGTTTGAATGTTATATAATGATGTGGAATAGACAGCATGGAAAAGTTTTGAATATCTAGTATACTGTAATCTGAATTATACACTTTACTTTTCATTGATATATATATATATATATATATATATATATATATATATATATATATATATATATATATAATATATATATATATATATATATATATATATATATATATATATATATATATATATATATATATATATATATATAGGATATATGGGAAGGGGTGTAGCTGAGATTGGGGAAGAAGGTACTGGGATTATCGCCAATTTTACACCCAAGGGTCTTTGAGCAAAGCCCCATCATGGGGGCCGTATCATGGCTGATCCTGCCCTCTGACCCCAGCTTCCAAAAACAAGCTGGGATATGTGAATAAAGGCTATTCTATTCTATACATGTATGTGTGTGTTTGTGTGTGTATATAAATTATGTTTTTGTTTTTTTCTTTGTTGTAAAAAACCATACACTACACGAGAAAAAAGTTTGCGTACACCTGATCATAACATTTGTATGAATGTGTAACCATAATGTGAACCGGAATGTGTAACAGCTTCTTTCCACAAGCCATCAGACTCCTGAACACAATTGAACTGGACTGATACACACACACACACACACACACACACACACACACACCCACACACACACACACAACACACACACCCACCACATATATATATATATATATATATATATATCACATATATTTATATATATACTCTTTATGGACAAAACAAAACAAAAAAAAGCTGTTCGCACAATCTGTTAATTTGCACACTCCTACCTCACAAGTGCTCACATGTTTACATCATATCACACTATTTATCTATTACCACGTAGGAACAAATCCTTTTTTTTGCACAATTGTACACTACATGTCGGCGCTATTGTGTAGTGTTTATTGTCTTGTCCCATCCCCTCTTTTTTTCACATGTGCAATTGCTTTTTTTTTTATTCCTTATTAATTTGTTTACTTTTTCGTTGCACTGTATACTGCACTGTATATTGTTGAAATGACAATCAAAGCCTCCTTGACTTGAATGTGCTTTTTGAACATCCCATTCCCATATAATAATTTTGTCTCCATTTCCTCTTATAATCATCTTTATTCTTCTGGAAAGTTGTTCCGCATGATTTGGGGGCATGCTTGTGGAGATCTGTGGAGAAATGTCTGATGCAGATGAAGTGAGGCGGGTTTGGGAATCAGAAAATTCCGATTCACCGCAAATTCATCACAATTGGTTTTGAGGGTTGAGGGTGAGTGCTCTATATCCGCCACCTCACCATGATTCCCTCATGTAATCCGTATCTTCATGGAGCTGCCTTTGTGATGATCTGGGTTGTCATGCTGGAATAGTTTTGGGTCTTGGGTTCAAGTGAAGGGAAAATTGAATGGTAACACATCCAAAGACATCCGGTACAAATTAAGGCAGGATACACCCGGGATGGAATGCCAACCCATCTCAGGGCATATACACTTACATGTGCATGTTTTTGGACCAGGGAGGAAACCAGAGACCCCGGAGAAAAACCCCCTGCGGCACGGTGGAGAACATGCAACTTCACACACACATGGCCGAGACGGGAATCGAACCCGGACCCTGGCGGTGTGAGGCGAACGTGCTAACCAATAAACCACCGTTTCTGATTATTACAGAATCAGAAATATGTTTTTGATATCACACTGCTATATTACAAATCGGATTTTTGTAAACTAAATCTATGCTTCAGATCCAGGAAGGAAGTATTTTACGTTTTTTTAACTGACAAAATGTAATATTTATGACTTTCCTCAAGGTATGTGATGGTAATATAAGTGCGTTTTTTGAGCAACGGTTAACATTAATATTGCTTATATCCACAATTAAATCAAAAATTCCTGAAAACAAGAAGCCGATGTAGGAAAAGGTATCAGTTTAATATAATTAAAATCACAAACTTCCCTCAGTTTGGCCTGCAAGTGCACATCATAATAATAAGCTTAAAGCATATAATAGTGAGTCACTGCTATAAGTGATTCAGTACATACACCGCCTGCAGGAAAAACAAATAGGATGAGTATCTGATGTATAATGAGCAACGCGACTTTCGGGAATTTAAGGGTCGTTTTGGGTCACTGAGGAAAAATGTCTTTTATTTTCACAGTTATATCGACTATGAAATAGTGGAACTCCAGTAACCATTTATAAGGTAATATTTGACTGTATTGCCAATATACATTCAAAAAAATTCCTGATTATAGCTTTGAGAGTGTTGTATGGATACTGTGTTGAATAGCTTATAATAAACAAACGTCAACACCTTATAAAAGCAAAAACAAACAGAGTTTCAGCAACTTACATGGTCTCGTCGTTAAGGAATTCCAATTTCCCAGCCACCTCCTCGTAGTCCTCTCCTGCCTTGGCGGTTCCCTCACTGGTGTGGAACGGCACTGCCACCTTCCCGCGTGCTCCAGACGTCCGGTGCACCTTCACCTGCATGATGCCCACGCTTTCGCTCACGCGCATCGACGCACTCTCGAACGTGAAGATCCCGGCGTGGTCGTCGTCGTAGATGGTCACCGTGGCAGTATGAGCAGCACCCAGCGCAGCTTTTGGCTGGATCGGGACGGAGCCTAAGAGGCTGTTGCCTGGGGTGTTGGGGTCGAGAATGGAAACCTCGGCCCGATGAACAACACGCGGGTTACTGAGGTGCACATAGAAATGCTCGTCTTCCTCGAAGATGTCATCGTCGATGACACCGACCGTCAGCTCCTTGATGGTCTCTCCTGGTTTGAAGACCAGCGTTCCCTCAGCAAACTCATAGTCAGAGCCGGCGTTCGCAGTGCCGTCCTCAGTCCGATAGTCCACCTGGGGAAAGGAGCAGAAGCGGACTGTTACAATCACAGTTCTGTGGAGGCGTGTTCATGCAGGAGTCACTGCTCAGATTCTGAGTATTGGGTAAACATGGTGTACCACAGGGACCAGGACGCCCCCAAGGACCACACGAGTCTCCCCAGGCCTGCTCTAAAATAACTCATCAGTGAGATGCGTCTAAAATGTAAAATCTTGTCATTGTTGATAATTATTGTGAGAAACTGTTTACATGATCATTGTCTTCACATAGATAAATGAGTATTTAATCAATATCAATAATATATAAATAATAGCAATCTTAGCAAAAGTGTTATTTCAGGAGAGTGGGTCAAACTGGTAGCTCTTTGTATGACTCATGAATCAGCTCTCAGTTTCAAAAAGGTTGTTGACTTTTACTTTTAGAGTTGCTAATACACTAATCAACATGGCCATGGATAAATATCGACGCTTTATGCAAATGCAAGTTTATTTTAACGCAACCAAGCGGAATTTTCACTATGTTTCCACACGGACCGTTTTAATATGCGCACGCAGTGTTTTCGAAGATTACTTTGGAATTGTAATAGGTTAAAGATTACAAATGACACTCAAAATGTAATAAGTAGTGTAAGTTTTCAATTACTATATAAAAGTATATACTATATATAACATATATGGGGGGAAGGGGTCGTGTTCCACGGTGGTCATTGGGATTTGTAATCTTGAACACTTTCAAAAATAACTGTAATTTAATTAAATTTTTTTTGCAGTAACTGTAACGGATAACTTTTACTTTTATTTTGAAATGAAATTACATGATAACATTTTCATAACATCATATACACTTTCTTAACATTTCATAGCATGTGAATAAAATCAGTGTCGTTAAATTGGTATGCGTTAGCGCTTTGTTAATACGTTAATATTGCCAGTCTTAATATATATTACCATAAAAAAGATTTCTATTGTCTTAAAAAAAGGTCTATAAAACCAAAGATTAAAACAAATCTATTGATTTGATCGTATTTTCAAATATTCATGCTAATTTCCTGGAACTCGCCATAATGGGTGCTGGTAAGTAAAATGCTTTAAAGAAAATTCGGTTAGAGAATTACAAATGACGTTAAGTGAATCTCCATAATTTTTCATTAAAATTCAACGATCCACTAATAGCTGCGAGTCCGTTCCTGCCGTCAGAGAGCTTCGGTGGATTTCAGAGCAATATTCTCTTAGCAGTCATTAAGTGCCTCGAGCCTGGCGTATTTTTATTAATGTTTTCCAAATGTTAACGCTCACCTTTACTGTGCAGCCACTGTCTCCTCCATGTCTGCCCACAGCCAGTTTGAGAGAACCACAGTTCTCGAAGCACTGGTAGTGAGAGGGCTCGAACTCCATGTAGATGGTGTGAGGATCCTCTTCTTGCGCATTGGCCTCATGGCAGCTCACTACTTTCCTGGCCTGGTCTGCGGCATGCTTCTTCAGGATGTTCCCTGCGCCGATCATCATACGCGTGGCTTGGATGCGGTAGAAGGCCCTGCTCTTTTGTTGCTGAACTAACACTTGGTAGTTGGCCATTTCGATCAACTGCTCCATGTCCTTCTCGGGATGCCTTTGCTTCAGCTCCTTCAGTGTCCGAGCCATTTCCCTTCGCGCCTCTTCTTCTTCCCCACCTCCTCCTCCGCCTCCTCCTCCTTCCTCTACGCCGGCAAGCATACCGTCCAGGACCTCCTTGTGGTGAGAGTTGGTACCCTGGCCATCCATCTCCATGTCCATCTTAGTGAACATACCATCGCCCTCGGTTTCGATGATGATGCCGCGATTCTTGTCGGCACGGTAGCGCTTGTGAACGTACTTGTAGAACAGCAAGCGGCGGTCGGCGATCCAGGCTTGGAGCACGCAAATGGGAAAGAAGAGGAAGGTCAACACGGCTTCCCAGACCTCCACGACGCCGGGGGAAAATACGGAGAGGATCAGGTAGAGCCAGATGTAGGCGAATATACTCCAAGCTGCAGTCACAAAAAAGACCCTCAAGTGCTTTATCTTCCTCACTTCTCCATCAGGCACCACATAGACACATATCGCAATGATGATAAACATGTTGAAGGCGGCGCTGCCTACTATGGTGCTGGGACCAAGGTGACCAGCTTCAAACTTGTGGCCGCACACTTCGATCACCGACAGCAGGATCTCCGGAGCTGAGGAGCCCAACGCCATTAAGGTCAGGTTGGAGACCGTTTCGTTCCAAATGCGCACCGTGGCGGTGGAGGTTTCTCCGTTGGGCTTCTTGATGGTGATTTCCTTCTCTTGGGAGGTGATCACTTCGATGGAGGACATGAAGCGATCGGCAATGATGGACATTCCCAGGAACATGTAGATGAGGGCAACAAAGTAAACGATGGCACGCGCCACCTTATCGCCCACGGAAGGGTTCTGGGGGTTCCATACGGGGAGTACTACGCCCTCGGAGCAGCTGTACTCCCCTGAGCAGTTCCCGGGGCTACTGTGGGACGCATCAGTGGTACATTGGGAAATCTTGGTAACACTCAGGATGATGAGGAGGAGAGCAGACAGGCAGGGAGTGGAGGTATACGGGGGACAGCGGTGATACATGGTTGCTGCACTGATAATGGAATCCAGCGAACGCAGCTCCTAAGATCTAGTAATCAGCCCGACTAGGACCACCTCTGAAATGAACAAGAGCAGAAAATAGGACACTTGACAAACACAATAACACACTGTACCATAGACAACAATATATATATATATATATATATATATATATATATATATATATATATATATATATATATATATATATATATATATATATATATATATATTATATATATATATATACCTTACAAGTCTTGAGGTGCAAATAATATTTGTACTCTTTTCTATACAGGCAATTGGTACCTTTTTGGGTATTCACAAATATATATGGATCCTACACGATGGATTTTTAAACACACAATCAAAAAATACATTTGTTGGCTCAAAAGTATATGGACACCTGATGCACCCACATATGTTGTAAACTCCTGCCATAATAGTGATGAATCAAATTTGAACGAGTCTTTATTGTGATCCAGAAGAACGAGCAGTCTCGGAGAGTGATTCGTTCTTGGATGCCCGTGAGGATTTGTGCAGGGAACATAATTGAATAGTTCATCTCTCGACTCTTCTCGTCTGAGTCGTTTGTTCTTTTATTACTTGACTTTCATATGCGCTATGCTGCGCATTATACAGGAAACAGAACCGAGTAGTTCATTTCAAAAGTCCTCTGGTGATGTGACTCACATATATTCGCTAAACAATGAAATAGATATGTTTTTTTTTCTTGACCATATTGTTATGGAAATTACATGACAAAAGAACAAACACCATGCATAATAAGATATAATATCTTGTTCTTACATCAGTTGTTTTTATTTTCATTATTGGATCTATAATTAAAATGTATGTATTGTGGGATCTACTTATTGAAAATGCCACATTTTGTATAATTCCTAAACAGAAGGACGAAAAGAGATAAAAGATTCCTTCATTATGATGAATGAGATTCCAAGTCACTACAATCTTCCGATTTTCGCACCATTATGCCACAAAGCTGGAAAAACACAAGTGTAAGGAATGTCTTTTTATGCTTTAATATTACAGTTTTGTGCGAGTTCAAACTATAAGACTCAAACCAGTTCCGGAATGGGAATACCCCTGTGCAAAAAGTGAGCTCCTTATAGACATGGTTTGGCAAATCTGAAGTAAAAGAGCTTAAGTGGTCTGCACCCTGACATCAACCCCACTGAACATATCTATGATGAAATGAAATGACAAGTGTGCACCAGACATCCTCGCTCGACATCACACCCTGATCTGTTGCACTGTTGTGGCTGAATGAACACAAATCCCCACAGCCAAGTTTCAAAAGAGTACAAGTTATAACAGCAAAAGGAGGTCAAATTCACTACACATGACCATGATTATGGACCAGGGTGTTCTCACACTGTGCCTTTGATTAAATATTGTAATATTAAATATACTGAATTGTATCTAGAGATTACTGTTGCAATATAAAATTATATGAGACTATTAATGTTTCTTCTAAATAGTTTGACCTATATCAGGCCTGTAATAATCCCATTCTAATCCCTTATTTCAAGGAAGATGTAAAATTATATGCCATCCGATCTTCCCTCGGGTCACGGGGAGTCTGTGCCTAACTCAGGCGTCTATGGGCATTAAGGCAGGATACACCCTTGATGGAATGCCCCCCATCGCAGGGCACAAACACACACATTCATACACTAGGGACAATTTTCCAAGGTGCCAATCAACCTACCGTGGACCGGGGAGAAACCGGAGAACCCGGAGAAAAACCCATGGTTGTCGAACACCTGGAGGTATGAGGCAAACTTTCTAATCCCTAAGCCACCGTGCCCCATCCCAAATAAATAGCGTTTGATATTATTAAAAAAACACACACACACACACAAAAAGGGTGAAGTATCCTAAATTAAAATAAGCTTGAAATACAAGTGTGGTTCAAGTGACAGGAATCTGTGCTGGATGTTGTCCATTTATGGATCTTAATTTTCCAGTTCTGTTCAAACTCTGTGCCAAACTGCCACAGAGAAGGAAACTTTAATTCCACGAGTGTCTGAATGCATTTATTTATTTATTAGTTTATTCACGGACTAATTGGTGGCCATAGAGTTATGTCTCATTGATTTAAATAATATTTTTTCCAAGTTCCAGAAAGATGTATCATACCACATGTAAAGCTAAATGTCCATTTTCACATTTTTTTAAAATCACACAACAATTATCTCAACATTTGTAAATAGAAAATAAATTTGTGGAAGATGATGTAAAAATTAATCTGATTAATCCCAGGTGTGTCCATTTACATGCACACACACTTTTACACACTATAAAAGGACCTTCGTTAAGGGACACAAGATGAAGTACTAGGCTAATTATGCTAATAATAATATTATGCTAATGATAGCATTATGCTAATAATAGTATCATGCTAATTATGTTCATGTAAAGTTGTTTATCATTTGTTGCTGAATTATTTCGCTCCCTGCTTTTGTTATTATTTGCTCTCTTCTAATCAGAAAGTTAATCGACTTCCTGTCTTGACCACGGTTTCGATAGCATTCTTTAAAATACTTTTAAACAAATGAGTTGTCATTTTTACCCCAAAATATTCTCCAATGGTGTATTTCGAATGTACACCTTTTTCTAAACTCGACAGATGCAAGTGATCAACACTTTCTGCCATCATCTCAGTAAACATTTAGGAATTATAATCACTCTAGTGTAAACAAAGTCAAGGAAATACGTTTAAATGACTATGAAGCTGATTACAGATAAAACGAATTACTAACCATCTCCGGCAAAACCGCCGACCCTACATACAGTACAGGCTTTTATTACTTGTCACAATGTAGAGGAAACCAATAATGCTTAAATATCTCATCAATTTAAAATGACATGCCTGGGTTATTGCCTCTTTGACAACTGCTCATGGCTTAACAGAGGAACATATTTTTCTCCCAGCTACTGGTGTTGTGAAGCAATCGATGGCTCCAAGAGTTGTTGTTTTTTTAAAAATTCACTTAAAAAAGATTACAATGCCTGCAGCGAAATTATTGATGTTTTTTTTGTTGTTTTTTTTCAGATTACATTAACAGTATACCTATCGAAAAAAAAAAATGAAACATCAATGAAGATGGATTTGGACTGTAATTAATATTAACAGTTTTCTACAGTGGAATGGAGCTACAGCTGTTTTGCATTCACGTGTCGCATAATGGACATAATGGAAGTACAAAAAAACGAACATTCATGGTGTCTCCTGGGAAAGAATAGTGCCCTTTTGTAATAGCATTCCCTTGCTATTGTCACTATTGCCTCTGTCATTAGGGATAAACTGTGAGGAATCAGTTTAATTCTGTAACACTACATGGGCAAATGTCTATTTTTAATAAAGCCACTTTATAAATTCATTCATTCATTCATCTTCTACCGCTATATCCGATCTTCTCTCGGGTCACGAGGAGCCTGTCCCTATCTCAGGCATATATGGGTATTAAGGCAGGATACACCCTGGATGGAATGTCAACCCATCACAGGGCACACACACACACATTCATACACACATTCACAGACTAGGGACAATTTTTCCAAAGTGCCATTCAACCTACCGTTCATGTTTTTGGACCAGGAGGAAACCGGAGAACCCGGAGAAAAAGCCCCTGAGGCACGGGGAGAACATGCAAACTCCACACACACATGGCCGAGACGGGAATCAAACCCGGACCCTGGCGGTGTGAGGCAAACGTGCTAACCGCTAATCCACCGTGCCCCCCTTCTCACTTGATAAATTGAGAAACAAATTTCATAGAAATGAGGGAACATTTTTTCATATACAACAACAATATACAATCAACCAATAAATACATATTTTATTTTTATTCAAGATTTCAGTAGTTTCTTATCAAAATGCAATTTTATTAATTTATCTATAAAAGAAAATAAAATTATACACATAAATGTTAGTATAAACATAAACCTGTTACGTTATATAAATGGGTTATACATGATGGTGCAGATTTCTATTAAAATTAATTTCCTTAACCCTGGGTTGCAGCTTGAGGCTTGGGCTAGAGTTAGAGTTTATGAGCACATTATCTGCATCAAGGTAACTCAGTTCAATCAACTGGAAATAATGCATGTAGGGACATTTGTTTTTGTCATTACTATTCTATTTTTTCGACTTTAGCATGCTGTACAGAGTGTGCGGCACCAACCGACCACCACTGAAGCCTTTATTTGTCGCATATTCATGACAGCGCAGTGAAATATTCTTTTGACGCATATCCCAGCTTGTTTGGAAGCCATGATACGGCGCCCCTGGAGCAGGGTCGGTTAAGGGCCTTGCTCAAGGACCCAAGAAATCCCCGACCTTCGAATCTGTAGCTCAGCACCTTAACCAATGAGCTACACCTTCCACTGGGACTATAAGCTAGGCCCTGAACTGTAATCGTTGTGGATAAAGGTATCTGCCAAATGCAATAAATGTACTAATTATACTTACATTTACGGAATTATCAATACAGCTAAACAGGGTCTTGCTTGAGGGCCCCAAAGGTGGCAGCTTGGTTGTAAACACATGACCTTATCCACTGAGTTGCCATGAACTGCAATCACCATTGTGAAGTGGTAGTGCACTGCTAAAGATGTTAGCTGAAATGCAAGGAAGGTTATGATTTCAAATCCCAGCACCACCATTGCTGGGCCCTGGAGCAACAAGCCCTTTAGATTGCTCTGTCGAGATAAAACTGCACCCTATTAAGCATAAAAGCATTGGTCGAATGCTGGGAATGTATATTATTCTCTAAAAAAATATAATGTTTTTTTTTTCTTTCCCAAAAAAAAAACAAAAACCCTCCCAGAATCCATCGGTCAGCTGAAACATTGACCCGTACAGAAACGGTGCACTGCACACAAGAAGTAGCTTCAAAAGATATTACCGCACTACTGCTTACATAAAAGCCTGAATCATGGATAGCTGACCACTGTAGTTGTCTCTTTTGACTCACACACATACACAAAACACACCTCCATGCTAAACTCCGGGTTTCTGCTTTACCTACCCAGCAGTGTAGTGAGTCAGACTTGTTGCTCAGTGATCCAGAACCGCTTTATTTCTCAGCATAAAAACAGCCGTAATCACTTACAGTTTTTATTTAATTTTTTTGTCAATAATTTTTTTAAAGAAGCAAAATACACAAAATGTCCGCCTGTTTTGCGATGCTCGTAAGGAACGTTGTATTTATTTGTGGCATACAGTACAACAGTGATTAATAGCTCATATTAAAGTGAACACTCAAGGCATCAAATTTTACAGCTTTACATTTTAGAATTTGATTGTGCTTTATTTTAGTTTTATTTTTTTTATTTATTTTATAAAACATATTATGTGAGATGTGAGTAATACTCTCCTTTGAGAAACACAACAGTGTCCTGGCTAATCACATAAAAGACACACAGCAGTGAAATATGAATATTTAGTGATGCGAACATATTTAATAAGATTTTTTTGCTCCCCTTAGCTGAGTTACACCCTTAAAAAGCTTTGAATAGACCTCGA
Source organism: Kryptopterus vitreolus (assembly GCA_030449085.1). Taxonomy (NCBI): domain Eukaryota; kingdom Metazoa; phylum Chordata; class Actinopteri; order Siluriformes; family Siluridae; genus Kryptopterus; species Kryptopterus vitreolus. The sequence goes on from JACRUU010000024.1 coordinate 6,244,296, forward strand.
TATTCTTTATGCACTGACAGAAATGTCTAAAGAAAACAGATTTGTAAAAGAACTGTGTGCATTTTTTAAACAAGCACTTTAAAATCACTGTAAAATCCCATCAAGAAACAAAAAAACACCTAAAAAACACATTCTAACGTAAAGTTTAGGCCAGCAAGCAGTTCCTGACTGCATGTAACATGAAAGATGGAGAATATTATATTCTTGTCTTGTCCAAGGGGCACGGTGGTTTAGTGGTTAGCACGTTCACCTCACACCTCCAGGATCCGGGTTCAATTCTTGTCTATGCCATGTGTATGTGGAGTTTGCATGTTCTCCCCGTGCCTCAGGGGGTTTTTCTCCGGGTTCTCCGGGTTCTCCGGTTTCCTCCCGGTCCATAAACATACACGGTAGGTTGATTGGCACCTTGGAAAATTGTCCCTAGTGTATGAATGTGTCGTGAGAGTGTGTGTGTTGCCCTGCGATGGGTTGGCGTTCCATGCAGGGTGTATCCTGCCTTAATACCCATCAATGCCTGAGATAGGCACAGGCTCCAGAGGGAAAATCGGATAAAGTGGTAAAAGATGAATGGATGAATGTCTTGTCCAGGCTAGCCGATGTAAATAATCACACAAATGTTTTAAATGGGAAAAATACAGGGTGTGGACATTTTAATATAGTGACTAAATTATAAGCGGAGCGTTTTTTTTTAAGTAAAGACATTATTTTAAAACTTACCATTTCACATTGTTGCATCGGCATAAAAGTTAACGATGCATCCATTTTATAATAATAATAATCTGTAAGGAATATTTTATATGCAGATCAATTTCTCCTCGCTAAACTTCTTATTGATTGATTTCTTCCTCATCAAACGCATTTCTCTAGCGTGTTCTCTCAGCACCACTGCTGCTCTGTGAACCTTTACATTGCACTGTTTTTGCACATTGTACTGTCTGCATATAAAGTAGGTTTAGTGGTCATCTGTGTTTTTTGTTTTGTGTTTTGTGTATTTGTCGTGCACTGTCTTGTGTTGTCTGATTTGCACTGTTAAGTAGCACCATGGTTCTGGAGGAACATTTTGTTAATTTCCCTCTGTACTGCGTCAGCTATAGATGCATGGAGTGACAATAAATGCTTCTTGGCTGGACTTGCATCGCAACACTGTGGTGACCGAGTCGCATAGAATATAGATTAACATGTCAGAGCTAGAGGTGGTATAGCACAGTGGTTAAGGTGTTGCACTCTGGACCGGGAAGAGCATGGGTTCAAACCCCACCACCACCACCAAGCTGCCGTTAGTGGGTCCTTGAACAAGGTCCTTAACCCTCAATTGCAAGTCGCTCTGGATAAGTGTGTCTGGTTTTTTTTTTTACCTGTAAATGTAGGTAGAGCTGCATCTTCCTGTACAAGAAGGCACTTGGGTAAGTTGATGATTTGCTGTCTGTGTCGTGTTAGGGGACGCCACAGCGGATGATCCACATATTTGGTTTGGCGCATGTTTTATACTGGATGCCCTTCCTAATACAAGCCGCCCCCCCATTTTGAGACCGGCGCTAGGAATGCACCAGCTTGTGTAACCTTAATGGCTAGGGCAGACTGAGCAGTTAAGGGTTAAGTGCCTTGCTCAAAAGCCCAATAGTGGCAGCTTGGTGGTGTTAGGATTTGAACCTGTGAGCTTCTGGTTCAATGCCTTAACTACTGAGCATCATTAATTTTTTCCATTGCGTCGTATTGCACTGAATCATTGTGTTGAATCGAATTGAAATCAGACTGCACTGCATTGTAATATAGTGAATCGTATCGCATAGTTCACAACTTTATGTGTTTATTATTGGTGCTTGCAAATGCATCGCTATTATAATCTCTATCCAGCTTCGGCGCATAACTAGTCCTGCAGTTTGTAACCGATCGTCACGAATCATGCCTCATATCGTGCGGCCCGATGGTGTGAGATATGCTATTATTTTTATAAGGAATCGCCCCATGGAATTCCGAACCCGGGGCCAAAAAGCGGGAATTTTTTCCTATAGAAAATGAATGCTGTGAGCATCCGACAATCACATATGGCAAATCCACTTGTAGGGGGATCCGGAGTGGACCACGATCATATACCTCCCGAACCCCATAGAAAATGAATGGGGAAATTTGACGCTCTGCTGGTTGGCCCATGTTCGCCCGACATGCAGATTTGACATATTCACTCGTAGGTGAGACTCGTTAGTCAATATCATATGACTCTCGAACCCCAGACCCACTGGGAATTCTGGGAATACTGTGTCTTTCTGGCCCATACAGATGACTGGGAAACATTTCGAAGCTCCGCTGTTCGGTTGTATCGTCCGGGACAGCACAGACATTACACTAATATGACATTCGGTCCGAAAAACCACAGGTAATTATGGGTAATTCGGGCAAATGTGTTTTTTTTGGCCCGGGACGAATTTTTCCCATGAAGAATGAATAACAACGCTAAATATTAAACGGACCAGGTTCTAAGCGGCCGGCAAGCATCACTCACATTTTCTACAGGAAATGTCCCATGTTTAGTTTAGTGTATCGTACCATTGGCTATATATCGAGACGGGACTCAGTTATGGAGATGCACATCCCTACAATTGAATGCACCGGAACCGTGGACTGAAAACCATGCAATGGCATCAACATCATTTGTAAACGTGAATTAGTGCAGCAAAGGCAGAGATTTATACCATCATTAGTCCTTAAATTGCGAGCCATTTATAGTCACATTTATGTACAAACACCATGAAGCTCTGACCCGGAGGCAGAGTCGTACTGGGAAGATTTTATTTGTTTATTTCCATATTTTCAAACCAAGACTAAAACGGTTTAATTACAGAGTCTTATTTACATCACGAATAAGATATATTCATATCGTAGGAGATTCATCTTGGGCACGCGATTGTGTAGGATGTCTAGAATCTAGTAGCATTGAATCTTCTCTTCATGTGAACGCATCGACTCATCATCATGACAATGTCCCACATGTACAAAGCCATAGACTGCATGACATTGACCCTATTCAACAAGCTAGTGGAACTGGATGTTCAAAATCAGCACATACAATCTAATCATCTGGTGTGCACCAATTTTTGTCCGTTTTTTACAGCTCTGTGTGTGTGTGTGTGTGTGTGTGTGTGTGTGTGTGTGTGTGTGTGTGTGTGTGTGTGCGCGTGTGTGTGCGTTTGTGTAACTAGCTTTAACTCTGAAAGAGACAGAAACAGAGCACGCTTCCTTAATTGTGATACAGTACACCATTAGTTCCAGTAAAATACAAAGTATTGCACTAGGCAAATTAGGATCTTTTTTTTCTCAGTTAAAAATGTTAATGTTATTTAAAGTTTTTTTTCTTTTTTCATACCTTCAGAAAAAGAACTTTGCTACAACTCCGAACACGAAACTTCAATTTTTCTCTCCGCTCACTTTATTTCCCTTTTTAACTTAACTTTTTAACTTAAAGCCAAACGAACACATTCTCTGTCACATTTCTAGTGTTAATTACATGTTATAACAAAATATTTAAATAAGAGTTAATAAATAAGAGTTAAATAGGGGGCAGATAGTATGCATGGGAAATGTTTAGAAAGGACCTGCAATGAGGTGCTTGCATTCATGAAGACGAAGCACTTGATTCATTCGGGATGAAATGAAAAAGCCAGAATGACAGTTTAATAAGATACACACACACACACACACACACACACACACACAATTCTTTCCATGTTCTCAATTCTACACGAGTTAGATCAAGAAGGGCCAGCTTGAAAAGCTTAATCCCTGAGCCACCATCATTCGGTCACCTGAGCTGTTTGATGTCAGCTTAAAATCCTTATCAGCATTCCGTCTCATAGATCCTGTTTGTGTGTTTTTTTTTTTGTCCACCCCTCCTTCATTTCCTCCTCCTCCTTCCCGTCCCCAGAACGATGCCTGCAGTCAGCACACGCCATGCTCTCCCACTACTGCTGCACATGATGCTAATGCTATTTATAGCAGGATTGCTCCTAGCGTCTCTGGCACTAGTGCTGTGACAGTGTGCCTGTAAACGACCTAGGCGTGTCTTACTTAACATCCAACATACGTGTTAATTCGTCTCCCTGTAGAAAACCTGCTTCCCCGGCAGGCTAAGAGAAGTTCCCTCTACAACGAGTCGTGTTATACCGACCATAGATACCGGACTTTAACTATGGGATTACACTTGCAGGACCGCGTTTATTATCTTCTGCGGCTCCTGGACGATGTGCACGGCTCCTCGTAGTGCCATTGAAGCCTTATGAAAGCATCTATCAGGCAGGCTATTGCTTTAATGATTGCTTTAATTGCCGGCGCTGGAGCAGACCGGTCGCAGCGGTGGAGGCAGCTGCAGATCTCAAAACAATGTCCCTTAGGCTTCGTATACGCAGACAAGCAAATCTGATTTATTTCCTAAATCTGATTTTTTTTAGACCGAGTGTCCTCATTACATTGGTTGTTATAGTAACAAAGCAGATGGGCATGCACTGAGGATTGCCAAGGAGGGAAAGTTATCTAGTTAGCTCGCTACAAGCGGCGAGATTTATCAGTTTTATCTTTCGGCTAAACCACAAAGCAACGTCAACTTCAGAAATGTGATTTAGAGGATGATATATACAGTATATATATATATATATATATATATATATATATATATATATATATATATATATATATATATATATATATATATATACACACACACACATATATGCTGCGCCCCTGCCCTTAATCCATATAAACTCATGTAATCCAAGTAAACCTAAGATTAATCCGGTTTGACACAATAAATTTGAAAGATTTACAGCTCAAGATTAACTTCTGGCGTTTTAGAAGAGTTGATACGATTGAACTAACAGTAAAAGATGGGCTCATTAGAATATCAGGAGGACAAATCCAAAATGTGTTGTAAAATCGTAAACCAGGGAGAAACAAACACCACAAACCGAGCAAAACAAGAAGAAAAAAAACCAAACAGCAAATCACATAATAGTGTTTCACAATGAAACACTGGGGTACAAATAAACTTCTTTAATCAGACTGAAATGAAGCAAGTACAGGCAATGTGAGGGAAATAATTTGACAGTCATGACTGGAAAAACAAAATAATACACAACATAAAAAAAATGGAAGCAAACAACGTGTACAACGTGCTAACCGTGTTACCCGCGAAGTGATGGCATCCCGCCAATAAATTGCAGTGTATCCCAGTGATTTTTCCAACAAGCGGAAATGAGGAATATCTACAAATTATCCCAAAGCACTTCCAAGGAAGATGGTAAAGCAAATATATGTTTGTGCTTCAAGGAGAAAAACCTTATAGTTACAACTGGCCCTTCGAAGCCGACCATAATGCTGATGTGGCCCCATGGGGACAATGAATTTCACACTCTTGTGCTACAGCATATACCGTTCAGAGCAATATAGTATTATTAATATTGAACATCAGTACTTATTTACATCAATACAAGACTTGATGATACAATATAGGCTGTTAGATCGGAATTTCCTGATATCCTGTGTTTTCCTTGCATTATGGTTTGCATTACCTCACAAAACCTCTCTCCAACATGGGTTCTTTCATGACAGAAAGTCTGCAGCAACTCAAACAGTCCCTCTTTATATACAAGCGTGTGCGACAAACTCTTCCACATCATTAGGCAGATGACATTATTATTTTCATTTACCCATAAGGTCTATGCAACGACATTAAATATCAGCAGTTTGAGCTCTACTGCAGTAAAACGTATAAATTATTTATAAAAGCTTTCTTTCGCCTCGGGTCATCCTTGGTGGCTGGAGCCAGGAAACTTCCCTTTGACTATGTGGCAGAGCTTTTACAAAAAAATAAAAAATAAATAAACGTTATATGCAATTGTGGGGGCACGATGGCTTAGTGGCAAGTTCTCCTCACACCTCCAGTATCCGGGTTCGATTCCTGTCTCGGCTATGTGTGTGTGGAATTTGCATGTTCTCTCCGTGCATCAGGGGTTTTTTCTCCGGGTTCTCCGGTTTCTCCCCGGTCCACGGTAGGTTGATTGGCACGTTGTAAAATTGTCCCTAGTGTATGAATGTGTGTGTGTGTGTATACCGTGCAATGGTTTGGCATTCCATCCAGGGTGTATCCTGCCTTAATGCCCATATACGCCTGAGATAGGCACAAACTCCCCGTGACCCGAGGGAAGATCGGATAAAGCGGTAGAAGATGAATGAATGAATGAATATGCAATTGTTCTGCGGGTGATGCTACAACCGGGGACATGGTATTAAAATAAAGGAGCGATCGACAGGATCTTGTTAACGCATGACTGCAATCTATTCAACTCTTCTATTCTATTTGGATTCCACAAGAGTTTTCCAGTATCGGCTGTCTCACAGCGTGTATGCGCTTCCCGAAGTTTAATGAATCAGGGTCGATTTACAGGAGCTACCGAGTGCTTGGGTTTTCGACACGGAAGATAAACATCCTTCTGCTGTGAACTCCCCAGGAACCATCTTCACATTTAAACAGGAAATTCTGTTTGTTCAGGTCGCTGATTCAGCCCCATTGTTTTGAATCCGATCCCCCCGCCCCCTCCTCGATGCGATCTGTATTCAGATGGAGGGATTAACAGCATTGTAAGGGATCACACGGAAAGATCTTCTGGAGATTTAGAGAATGTAATATTCATAATACGTTGACAAATATATAAACAGGTTTAAGTTTGTTTTTGTTTTTTTTTTGCATGAGGGAAAATTATGATCCGATAAATGTGCTGTATTATGCCCGTGCACACACACACACACACACACACATATACACACACACACATCATTGTGAAGTACTAACTCAGCACCGTTATTCACCACTCAGCACAAATGCATCCCATTAACTGTCAATACAAACGTGTCAATGCTGTTCCAACATTGTGCAGTGTGTGTGTGTGTGTGTGTGTGTGTGTGTGTGTGTGTGTGTGCGCGTGTGCAAGAGCTATAACAGCATTTAAATTCGCTGCTTATAATCCATTTTGGGCATTCAACAGTCTTCCCACAATTAGCGTACCTGGCTGCTAGCCACTGCGATTCAACCCCTGAGGTGTGCAAACACGCCTCATACACCCAAAATACATGTACACTCACATATACACCCCACACACACGCTTACTTACATAGAGAGCTTACTTTCAGTCCTTCACCTACTACACTATGAAGTACAAATACAAATTAAAACACAATGTAATGTGTATATTTAGCGTTTTAGCCGCTAACTCAAGCGCAAGTCGCTAGCTCTTTAATCATTTCAATTTTAGATCATAATTTAGGCTCTCACAGGTTTAATAACCCCTATATACTGTCACATTATTCAACTTTACAGTATCCTCTGGTTCAGTTTAGTCTCTGTTTAGACTTCAGAACAATGAAGGACACTTTCTACTGCCAGTGCCAATGTGATATCCCGGGACAAAGGTGCTTTGTTTTTTGTTTTGTTTTTTTGCTGTTGCTTTTTTGTTCCTCATTTTAGTCATATTTTAAGGCGCTGTAACGGGTGTCTGAAACGTTCTCTTAAATATCTCTGTCTTTTTGGAAGACTCATTTGGAATTCATTGTCCTCCTGGACAGAAAATCTTGCTATCATAACCTCAATCATTGAAATTGCAGCTCATGTACTTTGTGAGTCCCTTTAAACTTTGTCCTGAAAACACACACACACACACACACACACACACACACACACACACACACACACACACACACATACATGCATGTACAGTTTGACAGGTTTTGGAATCCCTCATTGAAATAAATGTGAAATTTGACCCCTTAGAGACTCAACATGGTTAGAATTGTAGCACCTGTACACAAGTATCCAACTTTTAAATATATTTCATATTTTATAGGCAAAATGCGACAAGTCTGATTACAAACCGTACATCTAATGTACCATCTACATTGAAAACAAATAAAAGCTTATTTATAGAAAATATCTCTTGTTTTTTTGCCACGAAGGATAAAAAGTCACAAAAATCGAAGGATCGTATATTTGTTTACTCTAGGCAAGTACTCATTTTGGGCAAGATTTCATGAGAAACAAGTGACATTTGTATGAAAGTGCATGTTCAAATAGAACGCTGTGCTCATTTTAAGACTAATAGTAATAATTTCTTATATCGAGAATCTTCAGTCAGAATTAAACTTTTTAGTCTATTACCTTGTAGAATTTATTATCATCTAGATATTAATGCTAGTTTCAAGAAAAGTCAATTTTGCTGACCCCATTGGCAGTTTTGCTGGACTGTAATACATTTTAACTTGATTTAAGTGACTCTTGATTGTTTCAAGAAGCGCTTTTTTTTTCAAGTGTAGTCCCACTTAGACACACTCATTTGCAATATAAACCCTCGACCTTACGCCACCCCATACCAACACATGGAAAACTTCTGGAAACTTCTCTGGCTGTTATTTTGAGGGCACGGGGGAGAAAAACACACACTATTTATTTTAAATGCCGCACTTTCTGACTAACACGTCACCCCAGAATGCAGTATAGGACCCACCTCCGTAAATCCTGTCTGCTATTTATGTGACTTTGCCTTTCAACTCTGCACTCACACCATCAGTGACATGACGCGACCAAGCTGGTGTATGTCATTTATTTTCATCTTGACCGTATCACACTTGGTGTAGAATGAAGGTCTTGATTTATTCCAAATTAAAAAGGAAATATACCGAACTGGTTAAAAAAATGTCTCTCATCATATCTCATCATATATTTGTTAAATATTCGGCCCAGCGGTGGTAGCTCAGGAGTAGCCTGATAGCTTTTTCGGATTTGTACTTGTGACCTTTTAATCAGAAACACACTGTCTTAATGACCACCATGTCCCTCAAACCGAGGTTTTAGTTTTAAGAAACAAATCAAACAGGAGGCAAAAGAACCATATTTTAGTCTATAAATGTATGTATTAACGCACGTTTTATATGACATATAAATTCGACAATGAATTTCTTTCAATTTCTGATTGGGAAAAAAAAACTTAAAAAATAAGATTTGCCTTCTATTGTTAGTATCCAATTTGTCATCAAGGCTTGAGTAAGATCTACAGAAAAAGTTCTTAAGTACAATAATGAATTATTTTACATCCTGATCATCCAGATTTTCCATGACAGCTGGCAGTCTAGAGCAACACATAGTGAAACAGTGACACCAACAATGACATGAAGTTGTGAAGTCTGACAAGATGAGGAATGAGAAAAGATTCCGGGAAACATTTGTGCGAGCGGCAAGCATATTTTGCTTATTTGCCCCACTTGAGTGATTCAGATCCAGCAAATTTTAAAATCACACACCGATAACCAGAGTACAGGAAATGCAGTATATTAATGATGATTTATTTAATTCATTCATTCATCTTCTACCGCTATATCCGATCTTCCCTATCTCAGGCGTCTATGGGCATTAAGGCAGGATACACTCTGGATAGAATGCCAACCCATAGCAGGACACACACTCACACTGACAATCACACACACATTCATACACTAGGGACAATTTTCCAATCAACCTACCCTGCATGTTTTTGGACTGGAAGGAAACCGGAGAACCCGGAGAAAAAACCCCTGAGGCACGGGGAGAACATGGAAACTCCACACACACATGGCCGAGACAGGAATCGAACCTGGATCCTGGAGGTGTGAGGCAAACGTGCTAACCACTAAGCCACCGTGCCCCCTGATGATTTATTTATTAAGAGGAAAAAAGCACCGTAGAGTTGAATTTACTCTTTGTATCTGTTTCGTTTATTCTTTATTGAAGAAAATTCAGCATTAACATTTTTTTAAACATGTTTGTCTTACAGTGGCTCATTTGTCGAATCTAACCACACAGGCCTGCCTTCACTTCCCACGTGCATCAATGAGCCTTGGCAACCCGTTACTGTGTCTCCGGTGTTCCTTCCTTGAAGCACTTTTGATAGGTACTGATCACCGCAGACTGGCACACACACCCCACTAGAGCTGCAGCTTTGAAGATACTCTGACCCAGTCGTCTAGACATCTTTTTCTTTGGCCCTTATCAAACTCTTTCGTTGTCTTTGCCCATTCTGAACTTGCATTAATCTTTAGTATTTTTTTTCATTGTAGCAGGAATTTAAGGGAAAATTTCACATACATTCTATAGCATGCAGTGTTTTTAATGTGGCCAACATGGCATTACTCTACACATTCATTCATTCATCTTCTACCACTTAAATCTTCCCTCGGGTCACGGGGAGCCTGTGCCTATCTCAGATGTCTTTGGGCATCAAGGTAGGATACGCCCTATATGGAATGCCAACCCATCGCAGGGCACACACACACACACACTCTCAAATTCATACACTAGGGACAATTTTCCAAGGTGCCAATCAACCTACCGTGCATGTTTTTGGACCGAGGGGGGAAACCGGAGAACCCGGAGAAAAACCCCTTGAGGCACGAGGAGAACATGCAAGGCGGGATTGAGGCGGGAATCGAACACCCGACACTGGAGGTGTGAGGTGAACGTGACCACTAAGCCACCTTGCCCCTGCATTCCTCTACTCCAAACAGTAAAACCATAGCAACAGAACTAAATACTCGACATTTCACTGGGAACCTGTGTAGAGTGATTTGCTGGTGCCAGGGTAAAACAATGAAATAAAGATAAATAACCGCAAATAATGCTTTAGGAGAAATAAATAATATTTTATTATTTAAAAAATTGTAATTATTATTATTATTATTATTATTATTATATTATTATTATTATTATTATATCTGAAGATAAAGATAAGGTAAAGGCCAGAAGTGAAGTATCACCAGTCATTGATTGTTGTGTTGTGACTGCACATGGAATTGTGTTTCATACCCTATTCCCAGCATGCTCGCGTCTGTAGCTAAAACTTCGGTAGGACTTAATTCACCGGTTCACTTTGTGGACAAACCGACTCCATCCATATTACAAGTAATTTTGCTCAGCCGGCGTTCCTGCTCCCAACCGAAATCCTTAATTTCCATGCGTTTCAAGAAAGCACATATATCAGCGGGGGGATACTAAAGTCTAGTTATTTGCCCATTTCGAATTTGGATTTACCTCTTATCCGATGATGATGATGATGATGATGCCTTTCGCTCAGGCGCTTAGAGATCCGCAAAAACAAACACGAAAAAAAGCGTTTTAGGTATTAGGTTGCATGCTGTGTGCACCATTATCGTGATTCAGATCAAGAATGGTTCCCTGTAGAGTAAGTGACATATTCTCCCTCACTTTTATTCACACACAATCTATGGGAGCACCTTGACATACGTTATACTTACACACTGCTCTCATAATTCACTCGGGGGGATATGTTTAGCATGCAGCTTTTGTTTAATACATCGACACACTGAGTGTATTTAAAGCCAGAATGACAGACCTTGTCCATCATATTAACGCGGTTTCCTGAAGTTTTTCCTCAAAGCTCCACCGCGGAGACCACGGACGCAGGTGCTTTCAAACAACAGGGATGTCAACACCCAGGGATGTTGTTTGATAACCAGATTACAAGAGCAGGACGCCTTTGTACTCTGAGCCTATGCTTTAAGCCCAATATAGATTGCCAAGCTTTGAAAACGCATACGGATAAAGGTTAATAACTTTAGCCACTTTTTGCAGTAAACATCATAATGCAGAAAACTGGGATGGAGCAGCCCTGTAGCTGACTGTGACCTTAATTATCAGCGCTTTGCTGTAGCTTGGACTTAAAAGCCAGCCTATCTCATCTCATATGCGACTGAAGAATTATTATTTCAGACATTTGGGTTTGCTTTGACCTTGACCTTGTTTGGATCAAAATCGAAGCATGAGATCCGGCACTAATGAGAATCTCGGACAGATGCCTGGACACGTGAATAGACTGATGGCAAAATCTTTTTTGAACCGGACATGAAATGGGCCGTGAGTTGCAGAATGTGAATACGCAAGAGCCAAATTTGCATGCAGGAAGCTAATAAAGGACAACTGTCTGACGTTTGACCTTGGTCCTGACCTTGATCTGGTTTGGATTATTTCCAGAATCTAATTTATTGGTTGAAATGATAATCTGATATACATTTTGCAAACGCTGAACAACACACAGATGGACAAACAGCGTATAAGCATTTAGTAATAACACATGATAGTATAAATTGTAACAATGCTAAGCAATAATTTTATTTTATTTTATAGAATTCTGCAACATGGACGTCTGGAGCTTTTTCCAGACGCCTTGATGTGATATGTAGATCCTTTTTTTGCAGACTAAATAAACAGATGTATGGAAAAACAAACAAGCTTTGTACTGGTGTCATATACTGTACTTCTCGCTAGAAAATAATGAGGTCTCTTGAAACTAGGCTTTGAAATGCTATTGGTGTACTTAAGTATTGTTATTAGGGATGCATAAAAGGCAATGTGTTTGCTTTCAAATAGGAGAATGCAATGTTATGATGTATTTTTTTTCATCAATACTAAAAATGCTAAAAAAAAAAAAAAAAAAAACATAAAAGAAAAAAAAAATATATAAATGTATGTGTGTGTGTGTGTGTGTGTGTGTGTGTGTGTGTGTGTGTGTGTGTGTGGTTGGTCCTTTTGTTCTTCTTATATCTCTTTCACAATGGCACGATGGTCAACTCTCATATTTGTATCAATGTCAGCTTCGTTAACACCAGAACGTCTGGTCTATATTCTTCGTCGCATAAAAAGTGTCTGCCAAATAAATACACACAGCACACACACACACACACACACACACCTGCTACATGACCTACTGAACAATTTCACACCTCTCTTCTATAGTAACAGATTTTATCTTACAAATCTGCAGTTCCTTTAACAGCATTTCATTCCTGATCTAATCTAATTTTTGAAAGTTCTGAATAATTAATGCGAGTGTCTTCGCGTAGTAGGAGGAGTGAGAGCATGTGTGTGTGTGTGTGTGTGTGTGTGTGTGTGTGTGTGTGTGTGTGTGTGTGTGTGTGTACGTGCTTGGCTCGGGCTAAAAAAGCATAAAGCGAATTGAGAGAGCAAGTACAAGTGTGTAAAGAGGAGGAAAGGAGAATTAGAGAAGTTAGGAGCCCTTATTGATTTAGAAGGCTACAGCAGATGTTCTCAACCACTGGGTCGAAACTCAGTACCACTCTGTGGTAGTGTTGCTACTGGGTGATAAGAACGCTCGGTCTATAGACTTGATATTGTTTATTGGGCATCTTTTTTAGCACAGTTGAAGAAAACATAATTTTCTTCCCTTATAACAGTTTTGGATATTTATTGTTTTGATATCAAGTTGTGCTTATTAATTTTATATACAGCAGCTACTCTCGAGATGTTCCATAACTTGAACCTGATCGTTTAGTATGCAGTTGCTATGGAGATGGAATTTGATTTTTGATTTTATGTAAGATTAATGTTCAATAAGAAAATAAATTATTCATAAACTATACACATCCAAATTGACACTTAGCATTATAATGCCTCAGTTACATCTGCGTGTACTGGGTATCTGTTTATCATTACCAGAATAATAAAACAATGATAACACTGATTTATCTGACATTTGATATATTATAGTTCTTATCAAATTGCTGCACTGAGATCTGATTTTGTGTTCCAATTGATATGTACAAAAATGTATATATATATATATATATATATATATATATATATATATATATATATATATATATATATATATATATATATATATATATATCTATATATATATATATATATATATATATGGCGTATAAGGATTGTTGTTGTTACTGCTGTTAATCTATTATTTATTATTTATTAATGTATTTATTTAATTACTTATTAAAATAATAAAAACATTGGTACTAGTGAGCCTATTAACTGTTCTTGCTTAGCTATTAAGAACATTGCATTAGTAGACTCAAATTGCTTATTTGTGTGTTTGTTTGTATGTGTGTTTGTATGTATGTATGGTGGGATGGATTTCTTTCCTCTTTCCATTTTAACCTTCAATTTCTATCATCAATTTTAAGTTCTCTGTTTAACGCAGGATTGCACCATAAAACCACAATTATATTCAAATTGTCTCGGTTTTAGCGACACCTCTTTAATATATATTTTGCTGAACATGTTAATGTTAGCTGGCTTTATTACAACGCAACAATTTAGCTCGCTCAGCAAAGTACAATTTTGTCTCTAGCAGAATGAAGCAGTTAAGATTTGTGGAAACTTTGTGTGTGTGTGGGGGGGGGGGGAAGTGCTATCGTAATCAAGATATTTTTTTGTTAATTGGGGACACAATGTATTTTTTTTTTCAAAGCATGGTAGGAATGAGATTATTTCTGTATTTTCTTATGTCCTTTTTACACCTATTCTTCAGCTTTCCACTGTCTGGAAAAACTTACCAAAGTATTTGGGCATTCATGCCTAGACCACCTTTTATGCCATTCATCCCAAAGGTGTTAAGGTTGAGGTCTGAGCTCTATAGCAAGCCACCTGAGGCGTTTCCATAGTCGCCATATCTTCTTGGAGCTGTCTTTGTATTGAGAGGCACTGATGATGCAAGAACAGGTTCGGATCTCCTCATGAAAGTGCCTGGAAAATGTAATGCTATCTCATCAACATTTACATTTACATTATTTGGCAGACGCCCTTATCCAGTGCAACTTACAACAGAGCAATTGAGGGTTAAGGGCCTTGCTCAAGGGTCCTCTAGTGGTAGCTTGGTGGTGGTGGGGTTTGAACCCATGATCGTCCGGTCCAGAGCCAACATCTTAACCACTGGGCTACCACCTCTGGGCTGGGCTACACACCTCCCTCCCTCAACTAACGACATCCTATAGAAAAATTCAGAGATCCAAATACATACTGTAATATGCAGTACTATTAATAGGAAAATTGGAAAGGATTTGACGTGGCATGGTGCTGTTGCTTAATCAATAATTGTTTAAGATTATATTCTGACCATTTTGGCTGCTGGTACATGTGTAGATGTAAACCCTGGAGTATTTTACAGGGTATTTTTTGGTATTTGAACAATAAAATGATTCTAAATGAAAATAATAAGGGAATCATTTGTACATTGTCATGTATATAAATAGAATATAATCTTTTGAATATGAGTTTCAGACCTACAGAGAATAATAAGTGTCTCTAAGCCAAACCGCATGAAGAAAATGAATGCTAAATCATCAGGGATTTTTTTTTAATAACCCTACTAAATATATCTTATTAGAATGTTTAAGTAGCAAAAATAGATTAAATTCAGCATCTGGCAGGTGAGAATATGAAACAAATGAAGTCAAACTGTGTGCTATAATGACAGAAGCTAGTGCAAATGACTGCTGTGAGTTGCTCGATATGGATTCATTTGCAAACTTAAAGACGTTCCATTTCCTGCTGGCACCAAAGATGAAATTCATCTGGGTTCTTTTCCCCGCTGGGTCCCTCTCGAAGGTTTTTGGGGATCGCTTTTATTTAATTATAGCCACAGGAGTGTAACTTCTCCCTAATGACGGCCTGATGTGAACACAGTGTTCAAATTACGCACATACCTGACAAGGCGAAAAAAGTTGAGCTGTTGTGTGATGGGGTGAACGAGGTATTGGGTGGAAACTGGAAATAATTGGAAACTGGAAAAATAGAGAGACAAAACTTTCCAGTTTGCACAGATTTAATTATTCCTCCTGTTCTAGTAGCAAAATAAAACTTTTTTTTTACCTATAACCTAAAAATATATCCTAATGAAATCCATGCTTTTATTCAATTCCATCTGGTTTATTATCTTGGGATCATCTTAAATATTATTGGTTTAAAATGGTCCCGGTATTTAGCTTTTTTCTTCAGCTTCTTTTTCCTCATATATATATATATATATATATATATATATATATATATATATATATATATATATATATATATATATATATATAAGCGTCTATGGGCATTAAGTCAGGATACACCCTGGATGGAATGCCAACCCATCGCAGGGCACACACACACACACAACTCACAATCACACACACATTCACACACACACATTCACACAAGGGACAATTTTCCAAGGTGCCAATCAACCTACCATGCATATTTTTGGACTGGGGGGAAACCGGAGAACCCGGAGAACCCAGAGAAACACACCCCCTGAAGTATGGTCTGGGGAGAACATGCATGCAAAACTCCACACACATATGGCCTGGCCGAGACGGGAGACGGGAATCCACACACACATGGCCAGACCCTGGAGGTGTGTTTTGAGGCGAACATGCTGCTAACCACTAAGCCACCGACCGTGCCTTATATATCTAAAAAAATATATAAAAAAATTTTATAATATATATATATATATATATATATATATATATATATATATTCTAGCAAGACAGTGTCGCTGTACACAACTCCACCTCCATGAAGATATGTTTTACATGGATTGGAGTGGAAGATCTCCTGCTACAGAATTCTGAACTCAACCGTATTGGGATAAATGTGAACCCTGAACACACCCCACAGGCCTCCTCATGTAAACTGCACCGATAGCTGAATCAGCAAACAATCATTACAATCCCACTCCAAAATCCAGTATAACATCTTCCCAAACTAGTGGAGGTTTTTACGTCAAGTAGTGTATACTTACTGATGGACTGTTTTCATTTCTACGGATAAATTCACAACATGCTTGCTGACTTTATGTCGTTTCAAGAAATAAAAACTAATTGTGCACAGTATGTTGATTCTAATAGCACGGCAAAATTGCCCTCATTAGTAAAAGCAGTGATGATACACAGCTGGCATCATGTCTCGAATCTCAGGTGCGATAAAGAGAGAAGATCAAAGTCCTACTGGAAGTGATAGTGTGATAAAGAGCCTCTAACTCTCAGAGAGCCTCGGTTTTCACAAGAAACTCATTTCCTGACCAGACTTCAAGCATTATCATATTGTCACTGTTGAGCGCATTCTCTGAATCTGCGCTCAAGTCGAACTCGCAGCTTGTTGCCGACGGGGGGGAAGGCAAGCACAAAGACTTGAGATTTGTGGGCTGGGGAGGGTTGGTTGGAATTCAAAGTAGACTCTTTACTCTTAAGGAAGCTAGCTCGGGGAATTTTGGTGACAAGTTAAATAAATTGAAAAATGTCATATCATGCACAGTGCCTAAATGATTGCTAACTAAATCTCATCACTGACAGTGTATTTTCTGAGACGTGTGTGCTGTAAATTCTGGTCCTTCTAGACACCGTGCCTGGCGAACTTCAGAAGTATTCCTTGCATTAAACAACCTCTCATAACAATATGTCCTTGTAGTAAATCGGAATTTCAGCTATCCTCTACCTTCAAGAAACTATCAATCCTTACACTCTTATCTAAAGCACAGCTCCGGCCATGTTTCGTCGTTTTAATTTGCATCCCAACAATGATTTGTAGGGTGGTGGTGGCTTAGTGGTAAGGTGTTGGCCCAGAAGATTGCAGGTTCAAACCCCGCTACCACTAGTGGGCCCTTGAGCAAGGCCCTTAACCCTCAGTTGTAAGTCGCTCTGGATAAGGGCGTCTGCCAAATGCCATAAATGTAAATTTCGCGCGAATCCCAATCTGTGAATTTTGGGGGTTTTTTCCTGCATTTTCTTTCGAGCATTTTCTTTTCTTTCATATTTGTAGACCCTTTAAAAAAAAACAATATTTGTTTGGTGTTTCCTCAGTTTTAATTGGGCTCCCACACTTACACAAGAGCAGGATTTAACCAAGGGTGCGGGGTTTAAATGAAAAGAGATGGCATGCCAGGTGAAACATTTGTCTGAGGGTTTATACTTGAACAGCGATGCATTATATTTTTTCTTCTGTTCACAATGCAAGTGCTGATATAAAAAAGCAGCTTTGTTCCCCGATGCGGTATAAATACCTGTGCAGGCATATTAATGATAATCTATTAGAGCCAGGGCGAGTGGATCAATAGGGTTACACTGTGGTGTATGGTAACACACACAAACATACACACACACACACAACCCAGCATTCTCGGTCTGTGCCTTGCCATTTAATAGAACAACAGTGCAAGGTCAACAAATTATTTAATAACAGAACCGAGGCTTGTTCCTACTGGCTGCATCTCCCTATTAGAGACTTAAAAAAAAAAAAGAAAAAAAAAGCATTTTTTATCTGTACTTTTCATCAGTTGGTTGTGACTCAACAGCAGCCTCTCATCAGTATCCCTCTGTAATTGCGGTGGAAGGAAGCCAGGCTTTTCTAATGGCACTTTAATGTGGCATGCATTATATTTCATCATTAGGGATGTATTCATTTACCATGTTGCGATCAGATAATGGGGAATTTCCATATCCTTCATGGGCACGCTAAGCTGGAAATAGTAGAATGAAGCCGTGATGGGGGATTCGGAGAGAAAACACCTGAATGAAGATGACAGGTAATTTCATAAAACAACAATAACTGTTAGGAGGGCCATCGCTAGACGAACGTGAGAGGGACTGATAGCCCGTATCGTGTTGCGTCAATAGACCAGGCTGTTCTCAATTATGTGTCAGTGCGGTTATGTTATGCAGAGTATGCAGTGTATGTACTTTGTCAAGATAATGAGAATTCGCCATTTATATGGGCCCGGGTCATATTTATGACTCGGATGTTTTCATTCCGGTGAGTAAACCATCTATTATGAGATGACGTTCATTAACGCCCCCATTCACCATAGTGTCTGGTTTACACTTCCTTCTTTGTTTTTTATATATATATATATATATATATATATATATATATATATATATATATATATATATATATATATATATATATATATCGTTCTGTACACATTTATCAATCTTTAGTTAAATTCTCCAGCAGATTCAGAATTGGTCTTTATGTACTCGTTGGGTTTGGAAGATTTTCCCGTGGGGGATTTAGAAACAGAGAAGAAATAAGGGTGAATAAATAGTATAGAGTCGTAAGGCTTTTGGCATTGAAATGATTAATAAACCCAATGACTATAGCTATACCCAGGTACACTTATTAAAGCGAGGTTGTGGAAAACTGTGCATGATATAACCGGTAATGTTTTACCAAAATGTAACTGTTCATTTTTTGTGAGCCTACTATAGACTCCTGAAATCTGTGGAAGCGCTTATATAAAATATGTAAAATATGCTGCATCTATGTGCATGTGTACTGTATGTCAATGCCCCATTCATACTTTTCATTTTAAACTGGCATTTAAACCATCATGCATTTATATTGGTTCCTCAAATTCTTTGCTATGCTCCACATGTCTGAGGCATTAATATTTATCAAACATACTAAGTATTCGCATCTCGCATGAGTAATCTCAGACAACAGAAGACCGGCTGAAAGGAAGGCAGCTGGAGGTGCAATACATCTTTGTTTTTATTCAAATGACTGACTCGATCACAAGTTAAATGGTCATCCCTCTCGCATAAAGCATTCATAAGCAGAAAGTCTAGCAGCTCCTGAAATCTGCTTTAAATGCATCATAATAATCTGTTTCACACGTGCATGTTGCGACATTAGAAGTGGGACGTTGGACTTCATTTCTTTTGCATGAGACTTTGCATCGGTAGCAGCATGACTTAGGTTTAACATTCGCAGCTTTAGGAACATATTAAACACTTGCAAACCTTTTCGCATGCTTACGTAATGATGTTGGTACATTACTGCAGGGGTGTTGTTGTGAGACATGACAAAAGGGGTTGTGCGAACTGCCTAATAAATGTTCGGCTCAGGCCGGGCTTTAATGACGCAGATGTCTCTGTTCGAAATACTAACAGCGAGGTCCCTCAATGGGCAAATTCATGGCAATGTACCCATTTTCATAATCGACATCATCATATCAGTAGCGCGGTCAATGTCTTCATCAAGCAGGCGTTTCGAAGTTGAATATCTCAAAACCAATCCCCTCTCTGATCTCCCCCCTGTTTTTTTCCTCGTGGCAAGCATTTTCCATTCATGTTCTAAAAACGCATGTGCGCCAAGCGGGTACCTAAATGCAGGGCTGAGCACATTTGGAAAAGGTTACCTGCTGCTCGCCTTCAACTGGTCGCATGTGGCATTTTCCAGCCAAAAGCAAAACCTGTTTCTCTGTTCTCCCCCCCCCCCCCCCCCCCAATCAAGCTCCTTGCAGCATGGTGGCATTTGCCCTAAGCATTGACTGGGAATTTTCAAATCAGCTCGATATGTGCACCTGTATACAACAAACACTCTAGTCAAAAGCTACACCATTTAAACAGGTTTAACTTTTATCCAATGTGCAGAACAATGTCTTCACACACACACACACACACACACACACACACACACACACACACACAGAGCACTGATACAAGTACTCCATGTTCAATTATCTCTTTTATCATAATTCACTGTTATCAAAATGATATAATTAATTTGCAAATTGGCTTCATTGCACTTTGCCATTTATCATTATCTCTTTTATCATAATTCACTGTTATCAAAATGATATAATTAATTTGCAAATTGGCTTCATTGCACTTTGCCATTTAGTCATTTTGAATGGACTGAAACGGCATTTTAATTATAAACTGACTACAATGTCTTTATATGTTAAAATTGCTACATATAATTCAAATTAAATAAACTATAAACTAGACTGTTATAGTGAGCAAATGGAGGGTATAAAACAGGAATGTATTACTGTACAGCCGATCTGCGCAAAGTCGCAGTTCAGAGTTCACACCCTCAGTCATTCACACATTTTTCCATTTCCATTTTTCCTATTGAATTATTATTTGCATTTATGTATTTATTTAATGGGGCTGATGGGTAAAATGGTCTGTGTGTGTGTGTGTCATTTCAGAATAACCATGCCATACTGTACATTTGTTTGATTAATCCAAATATTGTGTTTTTTATAAGATCTGGAACATGAAAATGTCTGCCGTAATCCTGGAATAGATCAAGGTTATATCGCTTCAAAGCCGTAGTGTTCTTTATGGCTGGGAAACCAGGAAGGAATAATTGGCCCTAGTGTGAAGGATAGCGTTATAATTTAGACCCAGCCATGCCGATCAGAGCGTTACGTGGAAGGGGTCAGTTAGGGCTTTCCTTACAGTGTGTTGAGTTTCTCAGCCCTGTAATGTAGCAAGAGCAGCAATTCAAAGAGTATCAGTGTTAGCAAATGTGTGTTCGATATAAGATGAATTACAAGTATTACAAATCTGATGAAAAATGAATGGATGAATTACATTGAAAATCCCATTTGCTGCCAAATCTGATCGCATTGAATCAAATCTACTAATTCACACCCATACCGTATAATAACAACCTGGGGGGGGGGGTCTCTCCCAAAAGGAAAACATAGTGATTTTGGACTCATGCCCATGAATCACTGTGGCTTGGAGAGGAATTGAACATGTGATCTGCTGGCGATCATTTCATGTTCACATTGAAGCCAGATATTTAGTGATTAATTGTGCCTGCTTTATATTGTAAGATTCAAATCCCTCTCAGCACCAGTGACACGTCGTGTATCTGCATTTATATTTTTATTGTCCAGTTACACAATCAGGTGAACAGACGCGATTAGTCAAAAAAAAAAAGGAAGACACTGATGGAGCTTTCCAGCCCCGCACTGTTCTCCTGCTTTCTCGTCTACTCAATCTTCATTCATGCGGTGACGTGGAAAAATATTTCAATGTCATTTTTACAACTGACAAATTAGTCATCGGCTCATGCTTTAACCTGGTCAGGATCCCACCTTAGAAACCCTGGATGCAAACTTTCATTTCTAATACACAAATTACATATGTGTTTCGATTAATAAGCCTTACATATGTGTTTAGATTAATCCGGGAATGAAAACGCGCTTCATATCACCTGCTCCGGAAATGGTGGATTGCAAAAATTGCCAAATAAAGTTGATCTCTCAATCCTCTTTGCCACTGTTGACAAAAATTGTAGTAGTTTGTGTTTGGGTGGTTTGACGTTCACAGAGTGCAGCAGCAGTACTTTCTGGGGGTTGTGGCATTATGCTGAGCAGGCCCACTGAGATTGCCCAGCCATGTGTGAAAACACTCATAGGGCTGTGCGGCAGTGCTGTATACCACATCAATCCCACACAAAATACACATAGCGTTTCTTCATTTACATTCAGGGAGAGTAGGAAAGAAGCGCAAAGTCAGACAAATGCTACACACATTGCATTTGTTAACCTTAAGGAAAAGAAAGTGGACAAAGAGAGAGAGAGAGAGAGAGAGAGAGAGAGAGAGGGGAGATAGAATGAATGAATGAATGCTACATGAAGATAAGTAGGCACTGGTGAAAGGTACTGCCTCTTTTTTAAGTATGCTCTGCGTAGTGATGGAGTGCCATGACTTCTGACTCCACCTTCCACTCAAGATGTGGTGCTGAGATCAATGACTTGGCTATTTCCTTTTCCCAACCTCCAGTTAGCTGAATGCTTAACAAACACCAGCTACAGTGAATAAGCCAAATGGGATTGAACAGATTCCTGCTTCTACTAATGCTTCTAATGCTTTATGTACAGAGATCAACATAATATCATGACATTATATCTGTAGGCGTCGGTCAAGTGAATAACACTCCGTCATGGCACCCATTACTGGGTGGGATATATATATATATATATATATGAGGCAGCAGGTGAACATCTTTTATTGTCAATATTGATGTGAAAAATTGTCAAGTGTAAGGATTTGGGGAGTGAAAAAAAAGCGCATACCAGTCTGTGTTTATCAAAAGTGGTCCAGGAAAGGTGAACTGTTATTGATGCACATGAGGAGTGAAGCATGACCCGCGTGGTTTGATCCGAAAGGAGCTCCTGTAACTCACATTGCTGAAGACTTTAATACTGTTAAAACTCCATAGGTCAGGACTGTTTTGTCAGCAAAACGAACACCAACTACAACATATACTACATATACTACAACGACAAATCTTGTAAACAATTGAAACAAACCAAGGTTCACAAGATATGTGAACCATATGTGAAGAAAAACATTTCCTTTTTTTTTTCAAAATCCTCAACTGGCCGATGTCAGCGAGCATATGCTCCCTTTATTCTCGCATTCCTCTTCCTCACTACTTAGCATTCAGACACACTTTTCTGCTCATCACAGCTGCAAAGAGTTGTCATTTTAATTACCATAGACTTCCTGCCAGAATCGATTTTTATCATTCTGTTCTGACCTCTCTTAGTAAGGTGTTTATGTCAACAGAACCACTACTAGACAGTGTGCTCTCAAATCCCAATCCAATCTTCCTGGTATATATATATATATATATATATATATATATATATATATATCTATATATATATATATATATATATATATATATATATATATCATTCATTCATTCATTCATTCTTCTACCGCTTTATACGATCTTCCCTCGGGTCACGGGGAGCCTGTGTCTATCAACAGGTGTCTATGGGCATTAAGGCAGGATACACCCTTGGATTGGAATGCCAACCCATCACAGGGCACATACACACACACACACATTCAAACTAGGGACAATTTTCCAAGGTGACAATCAACCTAACATGCAAACTCCACACACACATGGCTGATGGCTGAGACGGGACACGAACTTGGACCCTGGCGGTGTGTGAGGCGAACGTGCTAACCACAAGCCACCGTGTCATGTATATATATATATATATATATATATATATATATATATATATATATATATATATATATATATATATAATTAGACCAAGCTATGCGCAAATGCTTAAACCCAGAAGACAAGACAACAAAATATATATTACGACCAGAGGAAGTCCACTTGGACAAAGGTAAAACGTGAGATATTACACACAAAGAGTATTTCAAGCTCAAATAACATCAGAGAACCTGCTGCTGGAAAATCAAAAAATCTAAATTGTCATGCCATCAAATTAACATAAACCTAAAACGTGAAAAAAGTAGAAGCATGAAGTAAAAGTAGGGAATACATCATACTATATGGGCTTTTACATATAGGGCTGAATAATTTAAATCCTCCCAGCTGGCACCACTGTACTTAGCCTGACTAAGTGCCGTATAGGGATGTCAATTAAACAAACTCATTAGACTATTAAGACGTGCCAGTGAAGTTGATGGAGAATTTATCGAGCTGTGCTCTTTTTTTCCCGACTTTGTTAAGGCTCTTTATTAATCACTAATGTCTTTTTGTATTTAACATCTTGTTCTATCTACCACTAAACATCCATTCAGCTTCAGCACCATAGACAGCAACCAAAAGCCCATTTACCGAATGCATGCCGCATAAAGACCCATGACCACCCCGTGCTGTTTTCAATGATTCTGCTTATCTTTAGGAGGAACATATTTCAGCCCTGCAACTATTGCTCCCGATTTGCACATTCAGAATTTCCAATGTAGCACCTTATGCGAGGAGCAGATTTTCCTCGCATTATCACCAGATGCCAAGCTGTTCCTCGGCACTGCGAATACCGTTTGTGCCACTGTCCATCTAGCCTGAAGGAATGCTCCTAGGCATGAGCAGGCTGTGTTTATGATGTTTTATAACAATGAACAAAGCAAGTCACTTGTAAAGGATAAAAGGGTCAAGCTTTACTCTGCCCCCTCTGTGCGCCAACTGAGGAGTACCCGACATTGACGGATAGTGTGCAATAAGTGTGCGGTGTTCAGGCGAATGCCTAGCGACTGTTTCTACCTGGAGGCTCCCAAAACTATAAGCAAGTCATGTTTTATTAAAGTGGTTTTTGAAAGTGGACAAGCACTGTTACTGAATTCAAAATTACTCTTACCATTTTGTAATAGTAGGAAGAATCATTTTTCTGTTCCATACGTATGTGTGAGTGAATAAAAGGGTATAATGTAAAGAGAGTCAGAGCACCGATCAAGTAGTAATAACTATCTCCGCCCAGGACGAATGCTGCTCAGCACCAGGTCTCAATATCACCTTAATATCATTGATCAAAGACAATATCACACACGCAAACGCTACAGGCAGGCAGAATGCAAATATTAAACCATGAACAGCAACAGAGCTTATCCAATTCAGTGCTGATGGACTCCTGTATTGTAATATCGAGTCAGGATACACTCCACCGCTTTCAGAAGAGCACACAAATTCACAAGGTGACAGCGACCGAGCTGTTCATACAACGGCTTTATATGGGATTTGTTCATTTCTCCGGGATTTTTTTGTATTAAACATTTGATGGCGTAGGGATAAATCATAGGATTATAAAGGCACTTTTTTTTTACGCTATTATAATGCCATTATAATTTCAAAGAGGCAAAAGAATTCCAAATCTAATTTTTATTTAATAAAAAAAGGCAATTATGCCGAGCACCACTTGAATGATGGCACCATTTTGGCTCAGTCTGATGAAGTAAAAGGCATTTTAATTGCAGTCAGCAGCTCACTTGACTGGATTTTATGGGGCTGGAACATCAAATGGGCAGATAAGTCTTTAGACAAAGCGCAGAAGTGAAATATGGCAGTTTGAGTGGCAAGTTATAGAGGAAGAATGCTGACAGAGCTTGTGTAATAGCAGTAAAAGGTGTGCCCTTAGATGGCAACACTCTATTAAACAAAAGAGCTGCTAAAACACAAACACACACAATATGTATGTATACAAATATACATTTTTTTTTTAAGTTTTAATTCTCTGATCAACATGAGCATGGCTTTTATTAGTGAAACCAAGAATCTATCTATGTGTGTGTATGTGTATGTATAAACCCAAATGCTAAGTATTTGACCTTTGCTCATAAGCATTTACATTTACAGCATTTGGTGGACACCCATATCCAGAGCGACTTACACCTGAGCAATTGAGGGTTAGGGGCCTTGCTCAAGGGCCCACTAGTGGCAGCTTGTAGGTGGTGTGATTTTTCACCTGCGATCTTCCAGTCCAGAGACCAACGCCTTAACCATTGAGCTGCCACCTACCAATAAGGTGTGTGAAGTGTGTGAAGTTTAAATGTGTCTGATTACATTATCGTTCGAGTCCATCTTTTGCATACATGAGCTACATGACTGGCTGATGTCACAGTGATTGATCCAGGAGAGCGACTAAGCCATCTGTCCCATTCACAAAGCATGGCTATTATTGCTTTCCTGACTCCTGGTCATAAATTGCCACAGATCACAACAGATTTATTCCTGCAATCTCCTGATGATAGGCCCAGTGCTTGGATGTTCTCCGCTGAATGCACTGTGGGACACCACAATATCCCTGACATCCAGCTTTTCCTTTTCCACCAAACCCATTGTCACTGGCCATTCCACTACTATCTCTTGAACTCCTCTTGTGCGTATATTTATAGTTGGATGACTGAATGTTTCTGAAAGTCACAGCAAACTGGTTCCACTTTCTTTTGGTATGAAATGTATTTTTTTTTAAGATGACACCTAGAACCTTTCTTCTGAGCTCCATATCCGATCTGTTATCCCCTGCTTCCTACATGCACCTGCACGATATTTTCCAACTCGTTATATTTTCTTCGCTCTTTTTGCCTAGTAACCAAACATTTGTTCATCCCTGACGCTAAGATCATTGCAACCCCATACCTTCCAGCGATCCTCAACACAAAAATCACCTGATTATTACTATTCATTTATATCATAGACACATCACTGTCAGATCTACAGTACGCAAACAAATCTATGCATGTATTTATGTCCTTGCAATCAGCATATAATATACGCCTTGTCAAATCAAGCACTGTGCAAAAATAATTTAATCTATACAGCATAAAGGCTGTTGGGAGGACCGAGACGGCGAGCAATAAATGCAGCGGTGTTCGGAATGAACCGCTTCTTGGATTCAGCCCACAGCAAGCCTGTGATTATTTTCAGTCTGCGAAAAAAAAACAGTACGATTAGCTCATGCTGTGAGAAATGGATCTCAACATTAAGGAAGACATGAAGCCTGTAAAACTATGAGCTCGAACATCAGGAAGCCTTTACAGGAACGCTGTCCGGTGCTGAACTGACTACAGATCGGAAAACATTACAATGTGGGTTTTTTTCCCCGTGTATACTTATAAAGTCTCTCTGAATTATTCATTTAATTTAGAGTCTATTCAGAGAGAGTTGGACCTGTTCCTAGTTGTATACTGTTAAACTGGTTTCCGACAGAAAGGAATTTTATTAACAGATCACAGTTTGAACAAACTGCAGCCTTTCTTTTTTCAGCTCTGTATCACAGCTGAGAATAGAAGACTGTGATATTTGATCTTATATTTCACTATATATTCTTTTTCACAAGAGGGAGGCGATGTACACATAAATTAGATATTTTTCTCCATAAGAACATTCAATCAGTCCTTTGGGTATACATCATTGCCATATGGTCCTTTGATAACAACACTGATACTAATCATTCTGATTGGAGTGTTGTAGAAGCAATGTTGTGCTGCATGATAAGAATTACACCCGAATATCATTTTTCCCATTTAACCTGCTGAGTATTTTTAACGTCTTGAACCGGATTGGTCAGAAGTTGTGGACACATTTCCAATCTCAGCAGCTCTGACAATAGTGTCAACTGTAATTTTCAGCAGATTGCGGGTTTTTATTGATGCGCTGGATATAATACGTTGTTTCTATAGTAACAGCTAATTCACAGAGACTTGTATGGAGGATGCTGCACATAATCCAAGGCTAATAATAAACATATTTTTTATGTGTTGATATTTCTAATGCTGAGTTGGCAAAGCTTTCTCTAATCCACATTTAACATTTATGTAAGGAGTCTGAAGCAATTTCAAGGACTTTGTACTTTTCGGGGTCTCGAGTGTCGTTGATGTTTCATCATTTCATCGAGGTGGTGGCTTAGTGGTTAAGGCATTGGCCTCTGGATGGGAAGATTGCAGGTTCAAATCCCGCTGCCACTAGTGGGCCTTTAACCCTCAATTGCTCAGTTGTAAGTTGCTCTGGATAAGGACGTCTGACAAATGCCATAATGTAATGTAAATGAAAAGAAACACGCTTCTAGAATGTTGTTACCCTAAAAACCTCGCCATCGTTGTAAGATAAACAAGAAAAATTATATATAAGACAAATGCTATGGTGTAAAAGAAATAAAGCCAAGGCATTGAAAAAGGATCCTTTTCTGGGTGGTAACAGAATCTCCTCCGCTCTCCTCGCACTACCATTGATTGTTTTCCAATAATAGCACAACCATATTCTGTTTTAATCCCCATACAGTACAAGCTCCACAGAACTTCTGGACAAATACATGACTGGCCATTTTGAAGACGTTCCCTGTTCCCAGAAGAGCCCTAGCATGAAACAAACGGATTTCTTCTGCCCAATCTCATCCTGATATTTACCGATGCCACGAAACATATGCGGGAGATGTGTCAGGAGATGTCTAACAGTAAGAATGTTGGTGCATCTTTATCATCCGAATGCGCTTATCTGAAACAGGTGGGCTGCTTCTATAGTGGGAGTACAGGAGCGTTTCCATGAGAACGGTGCCTCCTAAGTGCACGTAGACACTTTGGAAAATGCCACAGGCTTTATGAGTAGGGGAATAAAAAAAAAGAATGCACTACATAGCATGATACATATTTGCATTTCAAAAGAAATCCTCATTGCTCGAATCTAGTACATGCATTACATGCAGGTGAAGTCAACGTGCGACCAGTGCAAAAGTATAAAATTCGGTTAAATAGGGATCAGAGATCATGGGAAAGACGTTGTTACCTGGAAAGACGGTGTTGGTTTTAACATCAGAGCTTCATCTCTGGAACTGTGCATTGGGAAGGAGGTGTTGTCTTCCTATATGCCTAGAATTAAATGAATGAGATGTTTCATCACACTTAGAAATGCTGGGGGGGGGGATAAAAGGGTTAAGGGGGTTAATATGTTAACTGCAAATGCACAACTGACACACACACACACCCTCAAAGCATGTTCTTTTTTTAAAGTTCAAGCATGCCAGCTATTGTGGATTGACACGTGAACACGTGAATTCGCCTCCCTTGCGCCACACTGCATTCCGGTGATCAATATAATCTAGTACGTTGACAATAACATGGTCCGCGGTGGCCATCGGATTTCGGGTTACTTACGGTATTCGGGATGGAGCTCGAGTGCAGACGCTGGTGAAGACGCTCCGGGTTTCAGTCAGTCAGAACGCAGAAACGCATCGCGGCTGCGCAACGTCTAGGCAGCGTGCTGTCTCCAGCTTCAACGCAGCTTCACGGGAATGCACTGGATAAACTAATGCACATCTCCACAAAAAAAACGTAGCTGGAGGCAGGATGACCTTTTTTGTGCGCCGGCAATGATGGAGCGCCTCAGCTAAGACATGGAGGTGATTGGAACGAGGGGGGGTGTGGGAATCCTGAATACCAATAGAAAGCCTGCCCACGTTTAGCCCTTTCTGCCGATTCAATTCAAAAGCAGATTTTAATGCTCACTTGGGTTAGGCAGTGAAGTTGCTGAAGGTTTGGAGACACCACCAGAACTCCTCATTGAAAGATTCCTTGCTAATCACTTCATTCTCTCTCCTCTCTCTTCCTCTCTTTTTTTGCAATAACAATAACAGTGCGCTCTCCATCCACGACTGAAGAGCAAACACGGCTTCTCTGAGATATTGAGAGAGAGAGAGAGAGAGAGAGAGAGAGAGAGAGAGGTGTGACGCGCCAGGCGGGCGGAGGAACGCGCACTGAATGCTAAAGGTGCGCACCATAAACCGGGCGCGCTTTCCACGAACGTGGTACGATAGAAAAAAAAACCCAACTGGACGCAAAATGTTTTCCTGTTTTTCTCCTTTGGGCTACGCAGAGAACGTCGTTAGTCGGCAGTGAGACTACAGAGACAAGTTAAGGGAGGCATCACGATCGAGACCCTCGATAATAACCACAAAGCATCAGGATCTATCACTCAGGAAACCGAGCCAATCCCATTGATCACAATAGAGCATATTTCAAAACCAGTAGGTTCCACAGTGACTGCCAGGCTGGTGATAATATTCAAAACACATCATTTGTTGGGATTCTGGATATTGCAATTGACGTCATATATCCATACGATATATACTGATTAGAGAAGTTCAAATCCCAGGAGCACCAATCTGCTACACTTCAATAATAATAAATAATATACTTGTAAGACGTTTCTCTGGTTAAAGGCTATAACATCATTTGGCCCTATATACATATATTCATTCATTCAACTTCTACCGCTTTATCCGATCTTCCTCGGGTCACGGGGAGCCTGTGCCTATCTCAGGCGTCTATGGGCATTAAGGCAGGATACACCCTGGATGGAATGCCAACCCATCGCAGGGCACACACACACACATTCACACACACATTCACACACTAGGGACAATTTTCCAAGGTGCCAATCAACCTACCGTGCATGTTTTTGGACCGGGGGGGAAACCAGAAAACCCGGGGAAAAACCCCCTGAGGCACGGGGAGAACATGCAAACGCCACACACACATTCCCGAGACAGGAATCGAACCCGGATCCTGGCAGTGTGAGGCGAACGTGCTAACCACTAAGCCACCGTGCCTTCTATATATATATATATATATATATATATATAGATATATATATATATATATATATATATATATATATATATATATATATATATATATATATATATATATATATATATATATATATATATATATATATATATATATATATATATATATATCGATATATAAATCCTGCTTATTATCAATCAGAGAAACAAGATTGTTTTTACTCTAGTCACATGATACCGCCAGCCAGATTACATTTACATTTACAGCATTTGGCAGAGTGACTTACAAGTGAACAATTGAGGGTTAAGGGCCTTGCTCAAGGGCCTACTAGTGATTGATTAGTAGTGATTACTAGTAATGATTGAGGACAAAATGTCTAGAAAAAGTGGGGAAGAAAATAGACAAGTGAAATCACTGTAAGGGTTACTGCTGTAAGAGTCATCACTGGAAATATATTGGTTTCTCTGTAGGACTAGAGTGGCGTGCACCATATTTGTTGTGTATGTGGGTCTATCACAGATTTCATTAAAAGTGTAAATGGACTGGGCTGCCCAATAGAATGCCTTCACAATGCCCAGTAGGATCCCAAAAAAGATGCCTATACTCTACCTACCTAGTTGCCTCTGGACTGCTAATAGGATCCTAATAGTGTAGCTGGATACTGCCCAAGAGAAGCCCAATAGGATACCTACACACTGCCCAATCGGATGCCAAGAATGCCCACACACTGCCCCAAAGGGTACTATGAGGTTGCTAACAAACTGGCCAAAAGAATGCCTACTAGGATCTCAAAATGATGCTTAAAAGCCTCTAAAAAATTTTGGGTTATTCCACAAGTTTGTTTCTTTTTCATTCGTTCATTCATTAATTAATTCATTCATTCATTCATCTTTATCATCTGATCCGGTTCACGGTTCCTACAAAAGGAATACTGGTCATGAGACTGGAATACACCATTGATAAGATACCAGGCAATCACAAGCCGCTATGCTAAATGGGCAATTTAATCCAATATGACGATCAAACTGAGGCTCTTGGATCTGGGAAGCACTAATGGCACAATAATGAACCACTATGCCCTCAGTTTGTCCTTTGTGCCAGCCCAAATGAATAGCTTTGGGTCTATTTGTAGCAAAATCATTAAATCACAGAGTTACTCATGGGTATAGAAAGTATACAGAAATTATACCTAAGTGAAAGTACAGGTACAGTGTCAAAATCTCAGTCAAATGTGGGCATATTCAGCTAGAAAATGGATAAAAAAATTTGCTACTTTCAAATACTCTGGCAAAATAACATGGCAATGGCAAGTAAATGTGTGTAATACTTCCATTTTAATTTAAAAACAAATGACTGATTTAAAATGACTGAAAAGTATGATTTAATCAGATCAGTAGAAGACCGTTGCGGTTCTCTGTGTAGAGTATTATGACTCTTGTAGCATGACTTCCACAATATTTTCATTGCCTTAAAAACCGTAACGTAATTCAAATTAAATTCAAAATCGGTCAAATTCAAAGTCAAATTTTCAGGTAAAGAAAACAGAAAACAGTTTGGAGATCATATTTTCTAAAATGAAATCGCTATAAGATTACTGTTCCTAAGTATGGCTAATGCAGTATGATAATGAATAAATCAGGTGTATCATAAAAAATTCAGAATATCATGCAGCTAATTTATTTTGCTGGAATCTATGCTAGCCTAATCTACTAAATAAATAAATAAATAAATATATATATATATAGTTAAAATGTTGGCTGCTCATTCAAGGCAGACAATTGTATAGAATTTAGAGCCTAAAGCCTACCGAACACCTTTCGAATGAATTGACAAAGCTCCACAAGAACATTTCAAAATCTAGTGCATCTAGTAGCGATTATTATAACAGTAAACATTGACTGAGAAAAGATATGTTTAAAAATCACATGCAAATCTTATAGTCAGGCATCAGCAAAACTTTATCATTAACTTTAACTTTTAATGCACATAGTGGGTTGTCAGAAAAAACAAATAAGGCCATTATTCTTGCTAGTTTTGATTAACTTTGTTGGATGATGAGATGAAATTAAGGATGCTAAATTGAGCCCTTGAGATTTGTAATTGTACAACTAATCAATTTTGAAAATGTTCATGTATCATGGTAATATGCCAAAATTCATACATATGTATTTCTTTCCTGTCTGGGCGAATAATGGATTTATTAAATTAATTAGCTCAGTATTAGCTTTCATTGAATGCAGCCAGTTAATATTTGCTTACAGGCACTCATGCATCACTGTTCCGTGTTGTGGGTTCAGACGTCTGAGTGTTTAAGTAATAGCAACACCATATTTCTATCGTTAGGCCCTTTAGTAAGGCCATTAATCCCCTATGCTCGGATGCTATACCACTCCTGACACTGTATCCAATTTTTCTTTCTGACTAAGAAAGCCAAACAAGGCTTATGGTTTGATGGCGTCAAAATAAATGTGGCTTGGTGCTACAGGAAAAAAAAAGGTTAATCTAAGAGCTTACTTATAGCACACACTCAGGTTTTGAAGGCTTTAAAAGGATTGGAATATCATTAAAGTATTAAAAAGTTCCTATGTCGGTGAGAATGAGAATTGATCAAGTTTGTCATGACCTGTAAACTCTTCTTGAGGTAAAAACGGCGTCATATCAAACTAATGAACTAATGGATCTATAATATGCCATTTATATTTCCATGCTTTTATGTACTTCAGTATATTGATTGGGCTTGAATTGAAACAATGACAGTGAGGAGTGATAAATATACATATACTACTATAAACACACTATGTAATCCAGAGAGAATGACATCACCTGTTATGGAATAGAAATATGTCTGTATATTTGTTTTCACATATTCTATAAAATATGCAAAAATACTTTCACATATTCATTCATTCATCTTCTACCGCTATATCCGATCTTCTCGGGTCACGGGGATCCTGTGCCTATCTCAGGCGTCTATGGGCATTAAGGCAGGATACACCCTGGATGGAATGCCAACCCATCGCAGAGCACACACACACAAATTCACACACACATTCATACACTAGGGACAATTTTCCAAGGTACCAATCAACCTACCGTGCATGTTTTTGGACCAGGGGGGAAACCGGAGAACCCGGAGAAAAACCCCCTGAGGCACGGGAAGAACATGCAAACTCCAAACACACATGGCCGAGACGGGAATCGAACCCAGACCCTTGCGGTGTGAGGCGAACGTGCTAACCACTACGCCACCGTGCCCCTACTTTCACATATTGCGTATTGCAAACATATCGAATCTAAATCTAATAAATAATCCAGAATATTTATTTCAGATGGGTCTCTTGCTGCAAAAATATACCAGGCGAAGAATTTTTTTTGTATTTGAACAGAATAAATTTTTTTCAGAATCTAGAAATGTTGATGTCATTAACAATAATCATTACTCTAACAGCGCAGCTCCACTTATACGTACATGCCGATGATTAATGGATGAGGTATCGCTTCTGTCTTGACGTGATTTCCACACTTGTAAATCTTTCCCATTTAACTCATATCAACTTTTAAGAAGGTAAAAAATAGGATTAGCATTTATACTATTTACATGAATGGCAAACAGTCAAACAAAATCCAATTACAGTGCACTCGCTTGTTAGACTTTTCTCAGGAGATCAAGCTGACAGGAATTTTCCCGCCATGCCACTGCCGGCTTGTAAACTTGGTGTTTTGAAGCTCATCGGAGTGTCTTGTGCAGAATACTTTGTCATGCTGGTTTATTTTCTTCCTTTTTGCACTTCTTTGAAATCTGTAAGCTGCTAATAGACTTAATTTAAATGGATTCGAAGTTTAGAAGTTTGCTGTCGTGTCTGAAAGAATCGAATGAGTGGTATCTTTTGTGGCTTGTCAGGTTAGGGTTAGGCACAACCAATATTCTGGCTCCCTGATTTATCCAGATCTGATTCAGATGGCTGTTTTATTTCCACTGGAATTTTCTCAGCCTTCATTTTAAGGATCGCTGTCTTTAATCTTGAGTGACAATGCATCCTATTTATTCAGTTTCATAAGGTTCATTTAAAAAATGCACACTAATCAGGCAACGATTATGACGGGTGAAGTGATTAACCATGATTATCTCTTCATCGTGGTACATGTTAGTGGGTGGGATATATCAGCAAGTAAACATTTTGTCCTCACAGTTGATGTATGAGCAGGAGAAAAAGTGGGCAAGCGTAAGGATTTGAGCAAGTTTGACCAAATTGTGATGTCTAGACAACTAAGTCGGAGCAGCTCTAAAAACTGCAGCTCTTGTGGGGTGTTCACAGTGATCTGTATCTATCAAAACAGGAAGGAACAATTATGAAGGATCATCGATGCCTGTGTGTAGGCTTCGTGTGATCCGATCCGACAGATGAGCTCCTGTAGATCAAACTACTGAAGAAGTTAATGCTGTTAATGCTCGACAGGGGGGCAACACACAGGGACCAAAAAATATCAGTGGTCATAAAGTTATGCCTTGGGGAGTAACATATAGAATAGGCATGACATTCTAATTTCAGTATAATCTTAAGTGGAATCTCAGCAAAAAGAGGAAATCCCATAGTCAGGCTGTGAAATCAATTTCTAAACTCAATTGGTTAACTCTTAGATTATGATCTAATTATTGGTCATAGAGTGAGAGTGTGTGAGCCATTATAAAATATGTTGTCCTCAGTAAAAGCTCCTCGGTGTTACAAGAGAGACCACACTTTCACCAACTACAATGCAAGGGAGAGTACAAAAGGAACTAAACTGACCGTGCTCTGTTGTGGGAGGGATTACATTTTTTTTGCAACATTAGTCAATTGTGGGCATTTGTCTGCAGAAAAGGGTGTGCAGATGATGGACAACTCTGTAGTGCAACATAAACAGCAGTTTAAGAAGATGCAGTCGGCTTAATGTGTATTAAAGGAAACATGTGATAACCTTCATGCTATCCAGCTATTAGGCTTTGTAGGGGAAGGACGGTTATGGGGAAGGAATGCTATCTATTAATAATAATGAATTAATCTATCATTATTATAATCATCAAAAATTACAATCTGGCATAAACACTACTACATTTACATTTACATTTGCGGTATTTAGTAGACGCCCTTATCCAGGGCGATGTACAGGAAGTGCTTTAGGTCTCGATCTAAGGATAAGATTTATTCAAGAAAGGTTAATAAAAACTCAAGTACACAAGAATAGACAGTTGCCTTTTTTAATAATGTATTTCTGGACAGTGAGGTAAAAGAGAATAAAAGGAATGTTAGGATAGGTGTTTTTGGAAGAGGTAGGTCTTCAGTCGGCGTTTGAATGTAGGCAGTGTCTCCGTTGTTCGAACCTCCAGTGGAAGTTCGTTCCACCACATCGGTGCCAGAACACTACTAGTCAGTTTGGACACACATTCCCATTTAATGGTTTCCTTTATTCTCATGACTACTTACATTGTAGTAAACTATGAATGAACACATATGGAATTATGCAGTAAACAGAAAAAAGTGTGAGATAACTCAAACTATGTTTCATATTTTAGATTCTTCAAAATAGCCACCCTTTTTTGCTTTGATTACTGCTGAGTAACTCTTGGCATTCTTTCTATGAGCTTTATGAGGTCTTACCTGAAATGGTTTTCCAACAGTCTTGAAGCACTTGTTGGCCCTTTTGCCTTCACTCATCCCAAGCCATATCGACTGGGGTTTCAGTAATCCCCTAGTGAACACCTTTGTAATGAGCACAAATCTCCACAAAGCACACTCCAAAATTTAGTGGGAATATCTTTCTAAAAGAATGGAACACACACACACACACACACACACACACACACATTCATACACTAGGGACAATTTTCCAAGGTGGCAATCAACCTACAGTGCATGTTTTTGGACCAGGGGGAAACCAGAGAACCCGGAATCTTATATGATGCTCACAAACTTTTGTCCATATAGTGTTTATAGATTCAGGATGTTAGAGTAATTGAATTTATTTCTATATGCAAAGGCAATATATGTTAATATATATATATATATATATATATATATATATATATATATATATATATATATACACAAATAACTGAACATTTTTAATTCATTCATTCATTCATTCATCTTCTACCCCTTTATCCGATCTTCCTTCGGGGCACGGGGATCCTGTGTCTATCTCGGGTGTCTATGGGCATTAAGGCAGAGCACACCCTGGATGGAATGCCAACCCATCGCAGGACACACACACACATTCATACACTAGGGACAATTTTCCAAGGTGGCAATCAACCTACAGTGCATGTTTTTGGACCAGGGGGAAACCAGAGAACCCGGAGAAAAACCCACTGAGGAAAAACTCCACACACACATGGCTGAGACGGGAATCGAACCCGGACCCTGACGGTGTGAGGCGAACGTGCTTATCACTAAACCACAGTGCCCGTATAAATGACTCATATTTTATATTATTTTTCACCCAGACTGCATCATAGATCATTACGTCAATAATTTATTATTTATTTGTTAATATTGAGTTTATTTCGATCACTGCTCTGAAGCAATTTTACACTCTCATTAATAGATCTGTCTGTATGCGTGTCAAAAAAAAGAGCATGTCATATAATCAATCACAGTCATGGTGGGAATTTGTCATCTGTAACAGATCACTTCTAATCAATTTTTTAATGATATAACATTCCAGAAAATGCACAACCAATGTGCACATTTTACACACTCCTAAATAAAACTGGATATTTTTAATGGAAATATTTCATGTCTCTGAAACATCTTAATACATATTCATGCAAAATGAATGAATTATATGCAAAACCATTGCACATTTTAATCATTGTAGCATTAATTAACGCTTTCTGAAGCGTCAGAACAAATGATATGTCATAAGTAAGGAATGAATTATTGAATTAGTGACAGGTGACAGTGAATTAGTGATTATTAGTCACTAGTCACAGCTATAATGTGTCCCAAATGAAAACAAATAGATACTCTTATCACACTGAGGTGTTTTTTTTTTTGTCTGATCACATGTTGGATCAAGTGTTTGCTTTATACTTCATTTTATTACATTTTAAAAAAAATAATATTGTATATTAGTGAATAATAAATAGAACACAAAGGACAGGGATTTATGGCGATATTTTAGTGCAGGCTTTTGGACGGTATTTTACAGGAGTGGACGGTCATCATCGTCATCATCATCATCATCATCGTCATCATCATCATCTCTCTCTCAGCTGCTCCTGTTTGGGGTTGCCACAGCAGATGATCCGCATATTTGGTTTTGGCACATATTTCACATTGGTTGCCCTTCTTAACCCAACAATCCCCATTTATCCAGGCTCCCCATTTATCCATTTATAATGGCAGTATGAAGGCAACCCTAGTGGCTGGGGTAATTGGGATTAAGGGCCTTGCTCAAGGGCCCCACTAGTTGCGGCCCCTAACCTGCGACCTTTCGTTTTAGAGCCCAAAGCCTTCACCACTAGACTGCCACCTCCCCAGTGGTGAGCAATAATGAAGCAAATGCAATTAATTAGTGAAGAATTTCCATTTGGGGAGACTTTCATTTAAACTTCACTACATTTTGCAAAGTCATTCGTCCCTTGGCCTCTGTTCTGAGCTTGTTTTGCCGCCTGTGGTATCTACTGAGCACCAGCCTACAGTTCAGCATCAGTTCAGCAGCACGAAGGACATTTTGAAATGAATAAATGATGGAAGAAACGCCTGCCTTGAACTGGCCACAACATCGGTGACTTTGTTAGCGTGATTTTTTTTTCTCCTTTTATTAAGTAGTTGATAAGAGGATTTTAATGATCATTGTAATTGATCAGCCAATGTTTTTGATGAATTAATCTCATTCTATTAATAGACTGTTATGCTAAGAGTAACATTGGAGTCTCTTTTTTTTTTTACCTAACCTGAGGTGATTAAGCAAAGACTCTTGTGACAGTATGAATATATACATTTGAAAGCAAATACCTTTTATACCTTCACTCAAGTGAAAGTTGAGTGAAAGGAAGCACATTTGCTTTAAATGAGGTAATATTTCACCACGCGGATCTCTACTTTTACTCATGTGTATGGTTTGTGTACAACTTTCACCACTATTGTTATAGTTCCTGTCAACGTTACATTATCCAGACATCAAATAAAACTGGATGTTTACAGCATTGTAGTGAAGGTTTGGAAATAAGCCATGTCTGGATTTGCGTGTTTGTTTGGTTTCCCCTCCATTGTGCACTTAAAACCAATATTTAAAAAAATATCAACAATGATCAATGACGGGGGCACGGTGGCTTAGTGGTTAGCACGTTCGCCTCACGCCGCCAGGATCCGGGTTCGATTCCTGTCTCGGACATGTGTGTGTGGAGTTTGCATGTTCTCCCCGTGCCTCAGGGGGTTTTTCTCCGGGTTCTCCGGTTTCCCCCCGGTCCAAAAACATGCACGGTAGGTTGATTGGCACCTTGGAAAATTGCCCCTAGTGTATGAATGTGTGTGTGAATGTGAGTGTGTGTGCCCTGCGATGGGTTGGCATTCCGTCCAGGGTGTATCCTGCCTTAATGCCCATAGACGCTTGAGATAGGCACAGGCTCCCCGTGACCCGAGAAGATCGGATATAGCGGTAGAAGATGAATGAATGAATGAATGATCAATGACTTGTCGGCCACCGAAAATGTTACAAGGTGCTTTGTCTCCATCTAGAGGTGAACAAAGGCACTGCAGCTCTCTAAATTCCTGCACTTGTTCGAAGCTTCGAAGGAGTTGATCAAACCGGAATCCATTATCATTAGGAAGAACCCATTCGGACCTGCGTGGATTTCAACAGTGCGAATTCTGCATTAGAATGCCGTGGATGTTTCAAGAAATAAAACGCATCGTCTTTACTGCTTTTCTTCTACGTCATGTGACTTCCCCTTTGTGTGTTTTATAACCTCGTGAAGTAAACAAGTGGCGGGACATCGCGAGCTGTCTACCGCAACAGTGACGTCTACTAGAACAGACGGGGGAAAGAAAAAAAAAACAGCCTAGCAGCGGGTTCTGATTGGCTGAGCCGGAGAGCCTCGTCGCACCTGATTGGTGGGGCCTGAAAGCCACTTTGTATCTGATTGGCCAGAAGGTGAAACTGTACACTACTGTACACGGACGACAACAACAATAAACCCGTGATGATATGAGATCATACACACGCCGCTTCAAAAAAAAAAAGACACGATAGGAGAAGGTGAGGAACCGGACAGTGAGAGCGCTGAAGACAATCACTTGGACTGTATGTTTCGTAAAGCGCCGTGGGTTTGTCTTTTTTAAATTCCCATTCGGTGATGTTAAGAGTAGAAACAGAGAGAGAGAGAGAGAGAGACGGTATGTGTGTGTGTGTGTGTGTGTGTGTGTGTGTGTGTGTGTGAATCTCGCTGATTAACTTAGGCATGGTGGCTGTTGTTTTTTGGGTGTGTCTCGGGCCATGAGCAATCAATACCTTCTGAAACTGAGGAAAGCACATTTCCATTCCGAAAAGGAAGGATACACACAAGTTGTAAACACCCGAATAGGGAGTGAAGGAGGAGCCGCGATTCTGAATCGCTTCTACAACAAGAATCCATCAAGAATTACAGGTGACCTTTTATTTTTTTTTTACTATCTTTTTTCCCCTACAATGTAAATGTCGTCCCACAAGCGTGCGTGAAGATGCTGCGCATTGCTGTTCCTGCACGGACTCATGTTGTCTGTAACACTGTTCTGTAGATGACATGACTAACAGGTGAACCTGTGATCATTCATTGCCACCAGTTTCCACAATGGCTGAGACGCCGCACAGTGTAAGAGGAGAAAACAGTCATTTGGATGACGAGGAATCGAGATGGTTAGAGACGATCAGGAACATCGACCCACCACGTAAGAGCTCACCAAGTGCCCGTGTCAAAGTATAAAGTATAAGGGTTTTTATGAAGATATGATGAAAATTGGAGAGTCATCTATCTATCTATCTATCTATCTATCTATCTATCTATCTATCTATCTATCTATCTATCTATCTATCCACCTACATAATTATCTATCTGTCTGTCTGTCTATATTCATAATTATCTATCTATCTATCCACCTACATAATTATCTATCTGTCTGTCTGTCTATATTCATAATTATCTATCTGTCTATTTACCTACACAATCATCTATCTGTCTGTCTATATTCATAATTAATTAATTATCTATCTATCCACCTACATAATTATCTATCTATCTGTCTGTCTATATTCATAATTATCTATCTGTCTGTCTATATTCATAATTATCTATCTATCTATCTATCCACCTACATAATTATCTATCTGTCTGTCTATATTCATAATTATCTATCTGTCTATCCACCTACATAATCATCTATCTATATTCATAATTAATTAATTATCTATCTACCTATCCACCTACATAATCATCTATCTATCTGTCTGTCTATATTCATAATTAATTAGTTAACTAACTAACTATTATTAGCTATTATCTATTATTATTAACTATTATTATCCATCTATCTATGTATCTATCGACATAAATATATATCTATCTGTCTATATTCATAATTAATTAATTATCTATCTGTCTGTCTACCCGTTGAGAGATAAATCTCCACTTTAGTTACATTTTGTCAGAATGGTAAAAATGATGTTTTTCAAAGCTAAGATTACAGTAATCAATGTTATTCTAATCCCCCGTTCACTTTGATGTGGTCTCAGGGGTCGGAGGTCGAGTGCGGCTCTATTCCGAGTCCCAGGTGCACACGGTGAGCCGCTGGGAAGACACCGAGCTCCAGGATGGAACCGGGGCTGAGGAGAGCGGAGGAGCTTCAGACGGCGCCCCGTTCCGAGGCCGATCCCAGTCTGCTCCCGCCGCGCTTTGGAAAGCTAAGAAGTACGGACGACAGCTGAGGAGAATGAGCGATGAATTCGACACCTGGCTGGACAGAGGGGTACGTTTGTGATATAAAGGATATAGTGACGACGCATAAAACAATACACCGCACTCGTACAACCACCTGATGGTTTATATGCGCAAATCTGTGTGGTTTGACCCCACGTGCTTATTTGTCCTTTATATCTGGATGTTGCCAGGACTTACGGCGAGTAAACAGTCCTGGAAAAGGGGCGCAGAAGCAGTCAAACCGTGGCTGGTTCTCCTTCATCTGGGGATCAAGAGAAGAGGAAGGAAGAGAATAAAACGCCACAAAATGAAAACAAAGAGAGAAAGGTGAAGCAACAATCATCACGACAAAGGCTGGTCATGTGACATCACCAGTATGGCCTTTTCATCAAAGTGCTTGACCAACCCTGTTTTTAAAAAACGAATAAATCAATCAATAAATAAATATGTGAGAAATACTAGAAAGGTGCTAAAACATTCAAACATTGCAATACACGATTAATAGTTTTAAGGAGATTTGACAATCTGAACTGACAATCTGTGATATTTATGGACAATCTCACGTCTACTGATCAATTCAACCCATAAATATCTATGAATTATTTATTAAATTGTACCCTTTAAATGAATATTTGGTAAGAAATGTGATATATTGTTCTATGATGTCTTTTACTGAATAAATGAATAAATATATATATATCTATATGTTAAGATTTAAACATTTGTCTTATTGAAGCTTTTAAATGATTTTGACGGTGAAATGTTTGTGTGTGTAAATATATGTTTGTATATGTTCATTTTTATATGTGCATATGTATATATGTATATATATTGTATATGTTTGTGTGTGTGTGTGTAACCCCATCATCATATATATATATATCATTTGACCATATATATTTTGTGCATGTTTGATGTTGTGGTGTGGTCTGTATATGTAATATATATATATATATATATATATATCACACACACACACACACACACACACACACACACACATTTCGTCCAGACTCAAAAAGTCTCTAAAGCAGCCTGTAAAAATCGTGTGTATTGCTGGTTTAAGAATCATGCGGGTGGGGGGGGTATTGGTCTTGGTAAATCCTTGGGGGGGGGGACTAATTCAGTCAGGTTCGGCTCAGGGTTTTCTCGTTTTCTCGCTGTTGCTTTTGGTACCGTTTCCTTTTCTACTATTAGACATCAGCTGGAGACCTGAGCGCATAATGTGTTTGACATGTTTGCATTTTCTGCCTTTTCATGTACATATTTTCCTAATGGAAGAACTGGTGGTTTATCTTCAGCCTTTTACACACACACACACACACAAACACACACACACACACACACACACACACACACACAAACACACACAGCACTGGACTTTAGCAGCTTGGGTTACATTGTTTTGTATGCAAAAGAACAGCAACCTGTGGTTAAACAAATCACCACAGCCGGACGACCCGAACGCTGCGTAAGCTAGTCTTTATTCTAGGCATTTTGGCGATGCCTTACTTGAAACGTGTTTCTATTTGTCTTTTTCAAAAGCTCTTGTTAAGAATTTATACTGCATTACATGAATTGTGATGA
The DNA here is from genome assembly GCA_030449085.1 of Kryptopterus vitreolus. NCBI lineage: Eukaryota > Metazoa > Chordata > Actinopteri > Siluriformes > Siluridae > Kryptopterus > Kryptopterus vitreolus. Next base: position 6,287,305 of record JACRUU010000024.1, read on the forward strand.
AACTGTTTGTATAACGATTTGTTCTGTTTGTATTGTTATTTTAATTTATTACTTGTGATCAAATCGAATAAAATTTGGAATTCAATTTATTTTTAGTTGCAGAGTGCTTTACCATGATTTCAAAACACAGATAAAGATAAAATTTGTTTTTTAGTTGTTATAACTACAAGATTTGTCCCTAATGAGTGAGGAAGGAGATTTTAGAGGAGCCAGACTCAAAAACAAGCATAGAAATATCATTTATATATATATATATATATATATATATATATATATATATATATATATATATAATATATATATATATATATATATATATATATATCTATATATATATATATATATATATATATATATATATATATATATATATATATATATATATATATAATCCTATGCTTATATATTTATATATATATATATATATATATATATATATATATATAGATATATATATATATATATATATATAAAGTTCTGAATCATTCCTCCAATACATAAAGAACATAATTATCAAACAGAAATAACAAATATATTATATGATAGAGGTTGAATCTCTTGTACAGTATCTGGTTCCACAGTTTAGGGCACAAAGTCTCAGCATGTCGTTTTCGCTCAATTCAAAGTCAAAGATCCTGCTGTTTTGTTGGACGAGTTGCGGCCGCGACGTGCGAGGCAGTACAGAGATGTCCTGCTGAACGGCCCACCGAAGTAACACCTGAGCTGGAGTTCGTCCGCAGCCTTCGGCCACGTCCTTCACCTCCGGGTCCTCCAGGAGTGCACCTTTTCCGAGAGAGGAGTACGCTTGGAAGTGAACGCCTGCCTCTTTGCATATGTCCCTCAGCTGCTTTTGGATGAGTTTCGGATGACACTCCATCTGCAGCACTGCTGGGGGCACGCGGCAGCTTTCTAGCAGCTCTAAAAGATGTCTTGTGGTGTAATTCGACACCCCGATGGCTTTGAATTTCCCACTATGAAAGAATTCCTCCAGGATAGTCCAGCTCTGCAAGCGATACTTGGCATGAAGAGGATCTGTCGGTTCGAAACCCACAACTGCCGGCCAGTGCACCAGATACAAGTCTATGTATTCACAACCCAGCAGTTGCAGACTCCTCAAGCAGCCTTCTTTGGCTCTGGGACCGTGGTCTTCCGGCCCAAGCTTGCTGATGAGGAACACATCTGAACGCACGAGGCCATGCTCGGGCAGGAGTTCCCTAATGACCTGACCTAGATGACCTTCGTTACCATATGCTGCAGCAGTGTCGAAGGCACGATAACCGGCATCGAGAGCAGCGCTGACAGACTTGTACAGCTCTTCATAAGTGTGCAGCTTGTACGTTCCCAGACCCAAGAGTGGAAGCCGGGTTCCAGAGTTGAGAGCAACTGAATTCATCTGGGGGGAAAAAAAACATCCATCAATTCAGACAAAACAATAAAGTAAGTCTGACTTTATGTTTACTTTTATGGACAAATAAGCCATGGTGGACCCAAATACACCATTCCTGTACATGAGTTTTTGAGACACATGCATGTTCATTTAGTTTATATGTAACAGGGTAAAGAAACAACATAAATAATAATAATTAAACGATTGTAAGGAATTTCTGTGGACAGATGAGTCCAAATTAGGAAGTTTGGGCATTAGACTTCACCCTATGACAAGATCCTGAAGCATATGGTATTTTCTAACAGTGTTATAGAACATGGAATGGCCTTCCCAATCTCTGCACCTAAATCATCTGGGCTTGAACTGGATCTCAAGGTCAGAAAGAAATCTCCAAATAGTAAAGAAACTAGGTGTTTGTCATGTTTTACAAAGACTTAGTGGCATGATAAAGTATTTGTGCAGAGGGTAAAAGAAATATAACTTCGTAACTAAATGTAAAACTATATTTTTCAACGGAAATATTCATAGATTTATACACTGATCAGGCATAACGTTATGACATTATAACATTACCAACTGTGACTTGAATAACAATGATTATCTTTTCATCATGGCCATGTTAGTAAGTGGGGTATATCCGGCAGCAAGTGAACATTTTGTCCTTAAAGTTGATGTGTTAGAAGCAGGAAAAATGGCCATGGGTAAGGATTTGAGTGAATCTGGGTCATCTCCAAAACTGAAGCCCTTGTGGGGTGTCCCGGTCTGCAGAGGTCAGTAGCTATCAAAAGTGGTCCAGGAAGGAACAGTGGTGACCAGGGACACCGTCATGGCTGGCCAATGCTCATTGATGCACATGGGAAGGGAAGATTGTCCCGTGTGGTCGGATCTGACAGACGAGCTCCTGTAGCTCAAATTGCTGAATGCTTGATGGATCAGAACTGTTGTGGCTACAACACAATATCAGGGAGGTATCACTGGTGTCAAAAGTATTTACATTTATTACTCAGGTAGAAGTATAGATACAAGGGTTTAATAAGACCTCTGTAGAAATATCATCTCAAGCTTTTTTCTCTCAAGTAAAAGTGCTGTTTTCAAAACTACTTAAAGTATAAAAGTAATGTAAGGGAAAAAATGCCATTAATCGTTAAATAATAATAAATAATAACGAATAATAAATAATCGTTTTTTGAGTAACGACCCAGGGGGCACGGTGGCTTAGTGGTTAGCACGTTCGCCTCACACCGCCAGGATCCGGGTTCGATTCCCGTCTCGGGAATGTGTGTGTGGAGTTTGCATGTTCTTCCCGTGCCTCAGGGGGTTTTTCCCCGGGTTCTCCGGTTTCCCCCCGGTCCAAAAACATGCCTGGTAGGTTGATTGGCACCTTGGAAAATTGTCCCTAGTGTATGAATGTGTGTGTGTTTGTGTGTGTGTGTGCCCTGCGATGGGTTGGCATTCCATCCAGGGTGTATCCTGCCTTAATGCCCATAGACGCCTGAGATGGGCACAGACTCCCTGTGACCCGAGGAAGATCGGATAAAGCGGTAGAAGATGAATGAATGAATGAATGAGTAACGACCCCAACACTGGTTATGTTCTTGTCATTTGTGTCGTGTCCAGGTGCGAGGGATCGCGTAGAAACCAATAGTGTGTCGGAATTGTATTTGTTTACATCTCTCATCCAATCACGTTCACTCTTCACTCTGGAGCGATTTATATGGATAGGTCTTTATTGTTATTTTATGAGTTTATATTTTATGAAGGAGAAGTAAAATAATTACTCCAGTAAAATATAGATACCCCAAATTTCTACTTATTAACGGTAACGACGTATTTGCACTTTATGACACCTATGGTCATAATGTTGTGCTTGATCTGTGTACTTGGTCAAAGTAAATCTTCAAATTATTATATGATGCAGTTTGTCTCAGAAAAAAAGGAATATTTGTGTCTCTCGAAAAAACATACAAGACAAGGTGTTTCCATACATTGGACAGGTATTGCACTTGCTTTTGAAGTGTTACTATCTCAATAGTATACTATTATATAGTGTGAAATGCTTTTCCATTAGCGGTAATGAATGAAAATAACTAAAATGGATATAAATACTTACTTGAGTTTTTATTTCATCTTACCGCGACACGTTTCAAAGCATGCACCAACTTCCCCTAAACAACTTCCGGCTGATTAACTGCAACGCGTGCTTCGGCCACAGGGGGCGCTTGATATCAGTCATGATTGATCGTGGTTGGGTGAAATTGCTGTATAATTTAACCCAGTTTCCTCATTATAATAAACTCGTCCTTACCAAAAACTCCCATTAACAAACCCAATTCATCAAATCAAGAACTGTTAATTAGCTTAATTAGTTATCTCAGATGTATGATGAGGTATTGGGAAAACAGTGACCAGTGAAGGAAGGGGGGGGGGCGGTCTGGATTGGGATGTACCCGTGTTGAATATCTAAATATGGCAAACTTTTACAAAAACATTATGTCAATCCGAGGCACGTTCGCCTCACACCGCCAGGGTCCGGGTTCGATTCCCCATCTCGGCCATGTGTGTGTGGAGTTTGCATGTTTTCCCCATGCCCCAGGGGGTTTTCTCCAGGTTCACCGGTTTCCTCCCGGTCCAAAAACATGCATGGTAGGTTGATTGGCACCTTGGAAAATTGTCCCTAGTGTATGAATGTGTGTGTGTGTGTGTCCTGTGATGGGTTGGCATTCCATCCAGGGTGTATCCTGCCTTAATGCCCATAGATGCCTGAGAGCAGTAGAAGATGAATGAATTAATGAATTATGTCAATCCTTCTTTGAAGAATGTTTATCCTGGCTTCAGGGGCATATAGCTCAGTGAATAAGATGTCTTCTGATCGAGAGGTCATGGGTCCATATCCCAGCACCAGAAGGCTGCCACTGGTAGGCCCTTCAGCAAGGCACTTAACCCTCACTTGCTCACCTGTATAAGTGAATTCTGTAAATGTATATATCCACTGGATCCAATCTAAAAACAGACCCAGCGTGTCATGCAAGCTTATAACAGGGTATGACCTGTACAGAATAAAATAAAACTTCTTTAGGCTGTTATGCACAACACATTATTTTTATGCTGATATAACACGCATTTTGAGTATGAATATTCAGAGAGAATTATGTAAAAGGTCACTATTGTTGATCTGTATAATGTGAAAATATCCAGGAATAATGACACTCATCAATATACAATAATAGAGAAGACATCCAGCATATAATAACATCGATCTTTATTCACAAGTTTTATACAGACAGACAGACACCCTGTACATTTACAAGACATGTTTGTGAAAGACATGATTAACAGGACGGGGGAGGGGCGGATTTAGTGCAATTAATACATTTTTAAATAATACTGACTTTATATTAAATTAAAATTTGGCAAACTTCTAGAAAATTGTCTGATTTGTATGGCATATCATGAATAATATGCACCAAAGCCATTACTGATATAATGAAGCCAAAAATGTTTCAGAAAACTCCTCAGTATAACTACGTACAAAAATGTAGTCTCTAAATATAGATTTCTATTCTGTTTTGATTTAGTAGAGATCCAGTACGCGAGAATTTACAAATGAAGCTAGAAAACATGACTACGGCAGTGCTATAACAGATATTAGTACATTTTCAGGGCAATTATATTTAAAAAAAAATTATATTCCTAGACACCTGCTACACTGATTTGTCCTGTGACTGGCAGTGTAATGAGCAATTAGATTATTACTAAACCATTAGTATTATAATGTAATTTAGATTCGCTATTAGAATAATATATTTATGAGGTAACTACAGTTGCTAAAACAAGTAATTTACACAATTTTCCATCATTTCCAAATATACTACATGAACAAAAGTTATGGAATATGGGATTCACAATGTGCCTTTTGAACATCTCATTCCACATTAGCTGTTAATATAACCTCAACTCTTCTGGGAAGATGTTCCACTAGATTTCCGAGAATTGCACCCCTTCTGCCACAAGGGGGTTAGTAAAGTCAGATATTGATGTAGGTGTGGTGAGAAGGCCTGGGATGAAGTCAGTTTAGGGTTAATCTGGTTTTTATAATAGGCCACTCAAGATCTTCCACTTAAAACCATGTCTACAATATCTTCATGGAGCTGACTTTGTGCACAGGGACATTGTCATGCTGGAACAGTTTGGGGTATGCTTATTTACGTATGTAATGTAATTTTCAAAAGACATTTTATGATTTTATAGTAAGGGTTTAGGGAAGAACCATATACAAGTGGAAAAGTCAGGTGTTGCATTACCTCTGTCCATATAATTTACTCAAATAATGTAATCAGCCAAAATATCTATAAATGTGTAATTTATAAAGGATACACCACTACCAAGAAATTAAAATCTGATTTCAAGCCAAAAAACACTCACAGTCATTAGAGCACTCTACAAACTATTATAATCAAATATAATCTTCCGTAAGATAGCAAGAATCATTTAAATTCACTGCAGAAACATGATGTTTTACAATTACTTTCCTGTGGAGATCTAAGATCACCTTAATGACTATTCAAGAAACAACTAAGAGAAAGTAGTACTAAGAAATCTCAGTTTAAGATGACTGCATTTTTCATGAATGAATGTGCATCAAGGATTGGCTGAGACAAAAATTAAACCGCATGTTAACCTTTGCACAAAAGCCCAATCATAAATGTATAAACGCATTTTAAAAATTAAAAGGGGGTATTTAGGTTTAGATTGTACTTTTCGTTCACCTGAATGTTTAGAAGCTCTTCAACAAGGCGTTCGTTTTTCTGAGCTATAAATACAAGAGAACGCAGAGGCCAAAATCTCTTATTCAACACGAGGAGGATTAGAGAATACAAAAATAAATTGAGAATGAACGTGTTGACCTTCATAAATCAGGCAATGGCTATAAAAATAGATGCACATCTGAAAATATCCATATCAACTCTCAGGGCTACGTAAGAAGTTTAAAACAAGGAGAGCTATAATGATCTCGGGTGGAAGAAGCCACAACTGTATTTAACCCGTCACACACAAGGAGCAGGACGGTTATGATTAAAGAGGCATTTTTGGGGTCGCTGAGTCTCCAAATGTATAATTAAACACCATTTCCATGACAAGCAACTTTTTGGAGGTTACTTCAGATAAAAGCATTTTCTTTCATTTAACCATAAATACAAGACAATAGTCTGGAGATAAATAGGAGTTTTCGGAGTAAACTTTAGAACAAAATAAATAAAAATATGAGAAAGAACCTAATCCTAGTTTTACGTTGGGTCCTGGGATCTGAGAACCTTGTTAGGTTGTATGGCATGATGAAATTCATGAAGTATATTAAATACAAAATAAAAATAAAAATAGGTTCATGGACTTATCCGCGCAAAAGCGGTGGCATAACCCTCGTAGTCCTCTGTTGGAAAAACAAGAAGGGTAGTGAACTAAATATTGTCACCAACGTCTGACCAATTTGAGCGATGAGATTTATTTATTTGATCCTACTGAAAGGTATTGAGATTTCGCAAGACAGAGTTTTAGCCCTTGCTTGCTTTGTGGATGTGGCTATTCTGTAAACCTCCACCAATATCACTATATGCAATCAATGCTCTACAAGGTACTTAATTATATTATGGGTCTATAGAGTACATGGGAATGAAAGAATGATTGTGGAAACCTGACCATCACACATATGTGGTCCCAAAAAATGTCACCACACAATAGGAAGCACTGAAACTAAGAAACCTAACCATGTTCCAGCATTACAATGCCTAAATACCCAAAGGTCCTGAAAGACAAGGCTGAAATGGAAGAACTCAAGTTAAGCACCTCGACCAGCCCAGATTCATATAATGATTGATAATGCTAATTGTGTAATGAAGAATGATAACTGTGCTCCTTCTTCAAGCCTCATAGCCTGATCTTAATAAAATTTTTCTGTAGGCACAAGCACAAATTCACACAATCAAGGTCCTAAACCAAACACAAATCTGTTAATGCAGCAAAAGGAGAACTCAAAATCGAGCCAAGGATTTGCTATGTGACAGAAAATACGCAAATGTGCACATACCTTTGATCAATATTTAAATCAGACTTCCTTTAGTGGTTATCTAAAATGACTTCAGTGTCACATTTGTCAAAAAACAAATCTGTACACTTTCCTAAATCACTCTGTTTTTAGTCTGCATTAATTAGTCTACATTCACAAACATCACCCAGTGACTACAACAGTGTTTTAGTGCCATGTTAAATGTTTTTTTTTTTTTTTAAATATAAGATTTGAGAAAAGAATATGAATTATAATAAGAATAAGGCCATAGCCATTCGAGAACAAAGTCAACTATTTCAGGATTAAATGTAAAATGTACGAGAAAAAAGTGCGATTCTGGTTTTCAACTTTTTGATTATAATCCTCATAGTCTCTTGAGAAACAACAACCCTTTGAACTGCGCACGGATATAAATCGGTGACATCCACGGAATCGACCACAGGTCACCATTTCGTACAATTTCCTCAACCTCCCTCTGATTTAAACCTGGATTTTAAAAAATTTTCTTTAGAACCCGATACCGTGTCCATTTACTAATTATAACGATGCACCAAAAGACAAAGTATTTCCCTATTGCTAAACTTTAATGAGCATTTAAGCAAATTATCGAAAACCATTTTATGCAAAACTGCGAAACGTTGCTGCAAATCAGTGATATTTCTCAAAAGAAAGTCTTCTATTGCTATGACTTTATTCTTAAAATATTTCTACTTTAATATTTACTCTCAAACTGTTATGCTTTTATACTCATAATCTCATTTTTTAAAATTATATTTGTTTATGTTTATATATATATATAATTTTAAAATAATTTTTTACATGGCATTAACACCATCGTTAATCACTGGCAATCACATATAAAAGGAGGAAAAATGGCAAAAGAAAGTAAAAACAAGAAATTACTCCAGAAACACTTGCCTGTGACAATCTGGTGACTTGTATTGAACAAAAAATGGGAGGGAAAAAAAGAAATTTGACATGAGTGCAACAGAAATCATGAAAGGAATTCAACAAAACCAAACATATTTTTGATAATCACTTACCTGTGTTTATAACTTACCCGTATTTTATGAAATGCAACAGCGTTATCTACGAAAGCATTTAATCATGCAAACATTGGTACGAATCATTTTGGCCAGGGATCAGAGTGGGGCAGTAGAGTACAAGCAGACTTTGTGGTGGGACTTTTGGCCAAGACCATTTCACATTAGCTTTATTTGTAAGAGGGGCCAGGTGAGCCGGTCGGAACAGGGCAGAAGTGTTCACGGGTACGAAAAATTATACGGGGAATGTATACGTAAGCAAGAAGGAGGGGTTTAAAAAGAAAAAAAAAAACGGAACAATCGAGGGGGAAAAAAACGGTAGTTATATCAATCGGTTTTATTTAATCGATTGGAGATACATCGATTGCTAGAACATGACTAATTTTTTTTTCTTTTTCCCCCCAAATACCACACCAAGCAAAAAACGATTTCGCGTTCGGACACCCGCTGAAGAGCTCAACCATTTATAAAGACATCGGCTTGCATCCAGAGTCGAGATATAAAAGTGTTCAGAGGTACATTTTAATAAATGTTTAACAAATGGAACGCAGGGAAACACCTTCACACGTGGGACAGGCTACATTATGTGGGTTTTGGTAATGCTTTCAAATCACAAGCAGGTCCAGTGTGTCGAGATGTTAAAACGTCTTGAATATCAAGAAAGGCTACAGAGTCTGTGTGAACGGTTTATCACAAATATATAGGAGCAATACCGACTATGTGGTAGTGTTTGTTTTATGTAGCGGATGGTCGTTTGTTTGTTAGTCTCACCCCTACCCCCCCCACCCCGAGTTTCCTTTAGTTGACGCTGCTTTTTCCTAGGAGGCGACGTCGTTTCCCTCAAGCGCTGCGTCCCGAGTCGACGTTGTGCTCAAGCGGCTGTTAAGATGCGATTCGATGATCAAGTTGGTGTCCCCCGGTCCTGCCCACTACCGCATATTTAACAGCAGCCTCCCGTTTCCTCCTTTTTCTTATGCTCAACAGGACTAGGTCTGTATCAAAGCAATCCTTAATCATGCAAGTCACATCTCATGCTTTGAGTTTATAAAAAAAAAAACATAAAATAAACAAACAAAAAAAACGGAATAATATGTATAATAACGGAAGAATATTTATGACAATTTGTACAAAATTTCGGATCCATGCTGGTGTGGGCTAAGGTTCATTTAGACAAGGGGCAAATTACACCCCTGCGACAAACAATATCAATGGGAACAACACACGTACTAGGCAGTCCCTCACTATCTACACTGACACGCATGCAAAAGAAATGAGAGAACTTTTTTTTAATTAAAGAAAGTTAGAAATTCAATCTTCCGTCTTAAAACGTTACTCAAAGCGAGAACACCTACACCCTTATGCTCTATAAAAGTCTAAAGTCTAATTTCAATCAGTATTTCACACATTTCTAATACACTAAGTACAGTTTTACGGAATATTAGTTGCGCTAAATTGGCTACAAGCGTTGTAGAAAATTCCTAATTCCTGCAGATGTCCCTGTTTTATTAGCTTGCCTTATAGACTGTCTGGACAAAGCGAGTTTAGTAGCCACGACTGAAGCCGTTGCTATACTTGTCCTCCATGTAATCATCTTTATCAAAACCTGAGCCGAGCGAGTAACGCTGATAGCTGGAGGCTGCTGCGGCGGAGGACGGGGGAGGAAGTGCAGAACCCGAAGCGCCACGGGTATAGTTGCGCATGTAGCTAGGAGGCGGTGGCGGAGGAGGCGGGGGCGGCGGAGGCAGCAGAGACCGACGACTGCCCATAGGGCTGCGCTCTCGGTAGTATCGAGGGGCAACGGGAGGCGAGGGGGGTTGCTGCGGAGGCGGAGGGCGCCTCTCGTAGGGGTCCCGTTCGTAAAAGTCCGGGGCGGCGGCGTACGGGTCGTGTCGAACTCCCCTCTCGTAAGCGTCGCGGTCATAGTAGGAGCGCGGAGGCGGCGGCGGGAGTGGTGGCGGCGGAAGACGACCTCGAGGCGGATAGAAATCGCCGAGTGGAGGGCGGGGGGGCAGGTAAGGAGGGTGGTGCGGATGCGGTGGATAGTGATGGGGAGGAGGCGGGAAATAGTCGTCTCCTCTGCTATTTTTGGCTTGATTACTGCGAGAGAGCGACACAAAGATTTTTTGATCCTCCAATTTGGTATGATTAAGCTCCCTGATGGCCTCCAAGGCCTCGTTTTCCCTCTGCATGTGAACGAACGCATAATTCTTCACAATATCACACTCCACCACTTTGCCATACGGCTGGAAGAGCTCCTTGATTTTGGAAGCTGTGACGCCCTCGGGGACGTTGCCCACATAGATCTTGGTGGCGTTGCGCACCTTGGTGGTGGCGTACTCGACCGTGATGCGCGAGCCGTTCAGCACGTGCTTGTGTAGAGCAGCAACTGCTTTCTGCGCCGCGTCCTCCTCGTCCATGTGCACGAAGCCATAGTTCTTCAGGATGTCGCAGTCTGATACGACGCCGTGTTGTTCAAACAACGCACGCAGTTCCGCTTCTGTGGTTGCCGATGCTACA
>JACRUU010000024.1:6303312-6310812 GCA_030449085.1 Kryptopterus vitreolus
AATATAAGAATCTCCAGCAAACAACTTTTCAGTTCAATAATTACATAAACGTCCTTCCTCCGTCACTATACTGTTTAAAACAGGGGGGGAAATAATAATAAGAGGAGGAAGGAGAAACCACAAAATAGAAGGGGGAGGAGGAGGGAAAAAAAAAACAAAAAAAAAAAAAAAAAATCAGCAAAACGATGACAACAAAAATACAGGCGTGGAGGCTTGAAGAAGGAGGAGGAGGAGGAGGTGGAGGAGGGGTGTGTGACGTGGGGACAGAAAACCCAAACCAAGGAAACACGTCCCAGCAAAAATAATAATTATTTTAATAATAATAATAATAATAATAAAATAATAATAAAAAAACAAATTTAATTTAAAGTGGCCCTCAAAACATCTATACACACACACACACACACACCAAGCTCCCCCACCAAGCTGTGCTAACCATCCTGCTTCATTTACAGCCTTCACCGTGCCTCGCTTCTGACGGCGCCACTTTGTCCATCTTCCCAGAACGCTCTCACATATCTGCCACATTACAGCATTTATCGTCGTCCCCCGGGGGAAAAAAAGGCTTCCCCCCCCCCCCCCCCCCCTCGTCGCTCCACAACTTCAGCTCGTTGGCGATCTTGGAGGCGATGTTCTTGAAGGCGATGGAGGTGCCCGAGATGCGTTTGAAGCGCACGCCGTTCAGGGAGAGGCGGGGCAGCTTGCACACCTCCATCTCCCACTGGACGAAGTCGTCCCGCGACGGGTTCCCTGACTTGCAGAGCAGCATGAAGCGCTCGCGCAGCTCGTAGTCGCAGCTGTTGGAGTCCAGGACTTTCCGGATCTCCTTCATCATCTCGTTGGGCTCCATGGACGACGTGGTCTTCATGCTCCAGGTGAAGCGCAGTGAGCGCGGCTTGATGTCCCTGGAGGACTGGGTGGACGAGGGCGTGCTGGACACCGGAGAGGAGGACGACACAGAGTCCCTGTTCTCATCCCCCGCCGTTCCCTGGGTGCCTTTCTCCATCTTCTCCGCGGTGCTCAGCATGGGTCTTGGGTTAGAAGCGACGAGAGGAGAAAAACAAAAAAAAAAAAGAAAAACGGTGAACGAAAGGAGGGCAAACCAAGCGGAGGGCACAACAAAAACGACCGGGTGGGACTAAAATCTCGTGTTTTAATTTAGCATCAGCATCTGAATCGGACGCAGGGAAACATGATCAACTCAAAAAATAAAATGTAACGTTATGGTGCAGAGCTACAATGCAGTCAAACCACACTTTTGGCACTTTTTTTGTTTTGTTTTTAAGCATATTTCAATTCAAACATAAAAAGAAAAATCCCCCCAAATACACTAAACCACTTCTATTCATATTTAACTACTGATTATCCGGATTGAAACTTAATCATCAACTACAAATCCCAGTGATTCTATTAGAAGGGCAAATTTCTAATTTCTTCTTAGAAACGATTCTTACACACATTCATTCCCATGTAGCACATTATACCCAAACTATTGATCATGTTGAAACATTGTAATGATCACTGCTTAATTGGTGTCCTCACCTGCTGGCCTCATCTCGACCCTCGCCCTCATACGGACTCCTCAAAGAAAACCGGCACAAGTTTAGTCTATTAATCACTTTTCATGGTTCTCGTTTAGTGGCCATTAAAACAGAACCTCTGGATAAAGGGGTTCCGGGATCAGATCTTAGATTCTTTAAACAGTAACAAAACACATAGAATAATATTAAAGTACCTCTGAATTTTTTTTTTTTTAATGATTTGAAATGGCACTTTTTTGGAATGAATAGTGGAGGTGGATAGGACTCGAACCTACAATGAATTCAAACTTAAAAATACATAAATCCATCCGTTTATTTCATGGAGGCATGAATTTATGTAATGAACATCCATTTACCCATCCATTAATCAATCGAATGAAATGAATACATACAGAAAAATAAAAATTCATCCACCCATGATATGAATGCATGCATCCATTAATCCAGTCATAAAATGGATACATCCATCCAATTTTATTCTATTTGTATATAAATAAAAAAAATTCATTGGCTAAAACATCTTAATGACATTGCATAGGCATCTTGTCATGTCATATAAATGTTAATCTACCATTAAAGAAAGTTACCACCATAAAAACAAACTATTATCTCAAACTAAAACCATGTGTGCTCTATTAACCAAAGATTGGCGACCAAGGAATTCACATATGTCAATAAATCATTTTGATATTATTGTCCTTTTAATTAAGATTGGTCTTGCCACATAATCTAGACTCTGGGATGATACTGGGATGGTTACAAACCCAGTATAGTTTAGTTTAATACATGCTTAGCCATTTACCATAAAAAGCCCTCAAGTCGGGCCCTCTGTACGATTCTTCATGGGAATCATAAAAAAAAAAAAAAAATATAATATATATATATATATATATATATATATATATATATATATATATATATATATATCTATATATCTCTCGTATCTATCTATCTATCTATATATGTGTTGTGTGTGTGTGTGTGGTTTTAAATGGCAGTTTCAGGGGTACTTTAATATTAGATCCACATACATTTTTAACAGGATACCAGGCTAATGGTTTTTACATCAACAAGAGCTACTGCTGTACTGCAACTATAAGCTCAGCACAGTCTAGACATTTGCTTCAACAACAGTTTGTATAAGCAGAAGCAGCCTTGAGAACAAAGAGAAAACAAGGGCGATAAACATATCAGCGCACAGAGACGGATATTAAGTGGTGAATCATTTTCCATTTCCTCACTGCGGAGAACCAGAAAGCATAAGCCAGAGAGCATTGCTGCGACAGGCGACAGTCCATTCACCACATACATATATATTGTGTAGAGCCTTCTCTCTCTCAAACCCCTCCAACCTTCGAGGAGCAGCACACACACACACACACACCCCTTCACTCATTTACACACACACACACACACACACACACACACACACTTTCACAGTTTTCGGACAATTCTTAAATAAGTAGAACACTAATTTTAGAATAATTATTATTCTTTAAAAAAATTATTCAAACATATATATATATATATATATATATATATATATATATATTATATTTCTATTTATTTACATGTACATTATTCAAAAATTATTCAAACATATATATATATATATATATATATATATATATATATATATATATATATATATATATATTATATATTATTCTATTTACATGTACATTCTTCAGTCCTGAGCATTTCAATGCATGTCGTACTCTGTTATATGATTTTTACATTTTTTATTTTATTATTATTATTATTATTATTATTATTATATTTTTATTAACAATGCAGCCTGTAATAGTACTGGTAGTCTTTATGTACAATAAGAATAAAAGTCTAATAAATAATTAAATATTAGTTAAATAATTTATATTTTACATTCAAAAGACACTTAAAACTTTTATCATGAGACAAAAAGCTACTTTTAATATTATTTTTTTTTAATATTATTAAATATTCTATCTAATTTAATCAAATTAAATTACACCTCTATCTCAAATCAGATAGTTTACCGATTTGAAGTATTTGCTGATGTTGGATAAAAAAAACTTACTATGTTCAGAGGATTGTTGCAAAAGGGCAAAAAGAGTTTTCTAGTAAATTTCCAAAAACTTTCCATGGGAACCCCAATTTGGGAAATAGTCCAAGTTGGAAATTTACCAGGTATTTATGGGAATAACGAAAAAAAATTGGGGAAAATATAAAATACAAAGTGTATCGTATACAAAGAAACATTTTGTGTTTGGTTTAAGCTGATATTGCACGCAAACTATTACAGCACTAAAAATGTATTTTTTTACATTGATTTATCTGTAAGTATAATTTTGTTGTGAATAGCTTACAAGCACAACAAATAAGTTTTAAACCTAAATGTTTGTAATATTTATGTAATTTACATGCCTACTCAAGATAAAATGACATTTTTGCGTGCAGGATTCAAGAATTGATGCGTGTCATGTTATAGAGAAATGCACAGTATAAGTAG
Organism: Kryptopterus vitreolus; assembly: GCA_030449085.1. Classification (NCBI taxonomy): domain Eukaryota; kingdom Metazoa; phylum Chordata; class Actinopteri; order Siluriformes; family Siluridae; genus Kryptopterus; species Kryptopterus vitreolus. The sequence goes on from JACRUU010000024.1 coordinate 6,307,345, forward strand.
GAGGTGTGGCCTCATCAGCACGTGTGCTGTATGAATGATGAAATTCATACTGAAATTGCATTCGATCTGGTTGTTTTAATCGAGTTTATCCGGAAAGAATGTTTTTCAACTACATTAAAATTACCTGTAGAAATTTTGTAAATTGGCTGTTTATTCCTGTTAATTCACAATTTCCATTTCTTAGAAATGCCTGGGATTTTGCTCCCCTGGTGGGTTTTGCATACCCTGTATTACAAGCAATGAATAACTACCACGTATAATCTCCAATCCTTTGAAATGTGTGTATTCCCTTATTGGAGGCTGTATTGGGAACAGTAATAAACGGCGTGCATAAGGACTCCTGGAGGCCCAAGAAGACAGGAAACACCCAGAGCAGACAAGACGAGGCCAGAACACAGACAAAAGCAGCACATCCAGCTCCCGTAAAGGTGGATTAGTTCAGCCAGTAGGAAACTTCAATAATAGGCACGGAACTGGGGTTTGTCGTGTTTCGTCTCGAGCATGTGTGACTTCGAGGAGTCGGTCGTTGTAGTTACTTAACTGCATTGTAGGAGATTTGCATGAAAACAGCACAAACTATGGCAACAGGGAGGACCCTCTATTCACGAGGTCTTGTGGCACAACAGACAAGGACCAGGGAGTCAACAGCCCCAACAAAAGGGTGAGATGTGAATGGAAAAAAGGGATCGGTGTTATTCGCTGAGGGAGGAGAAGCGAGGGGAGGAGAAAAAAGACTGAAGAGCCGGGCGATGAACGCAGGGAGAGGAGGAGGAGGAGGGGGGGGTTATTAGTGAAAGGCAAAACCGTAAGGAAGATTTACGATATATCCAGAAAGAAAATAAAATCCCTTGCATTGAAAGACCACAGGAGGGGAGGGAGGGGAGGAAAGAGCACAAAAAAATGTTTTGGCGATGAGTTGAGGGTTTTTGGTATTGCCTACCTTCTGGGGAATCGGAATGAGAGATTTCTACAAAGGAAAAAAAAAATAATAAGGTGGGGAAGTAAAAAAAAAAAAAAAAAAAAAAAAAAAAAAAAAAAAAAAAAAAAAAAAACAAAAAAAAAAAAAAAAAAAAAAAAAGAAAAAAAAAAAAAAAAAATACACAAAATAAGAAGGGTGTTCTCAAATATATGAAGAAGAAAAAAAATAAATACAGCAAATCTGAGGGAGAAATGTTTTTTTTTAAGTAAGACATAAAATCCCACGTGGCCTGTCGGGGGGACTGAGTTGCTGATCAATGGTTAACTGGAAGGAGGGCACAGAACGGGGATCATTATTAAGCAAATGTGTTATTATAGCTGGAGTTACATATTGAGGGCAAAAAATGGATTAATCTTAATTACTGGTGGAGGTTCTGAGATTACAAAGATTAATAAGAAGAAAATGGGGGGGGGGGGTGGGGGGGGGGGGGGGGGGGGGGGTTGTTGGGGTTAATTAATGGGGGGTTAAGGGGGTAATGGGTTTTGGGTTTTAATTTTTTTGGTCTGGGGGTTGGTTTCGGGATGATCATGGGGGTTCGTTTGGGGTGGATTTTGTTTGTGCATGGGGGTGTTTGGGGTGGGATTTGGGGGGGGGGGGGGGGGCATTAATTGGGTGGATAAGCCTGATCATTATCTCAAAGGGGGGTTCGTACCGGTCTCATTATGGTGTTTCTCACAGTAAGCCCATCGTTACGAGGGAGCAGTTTCTTAGCCACAGAAATCTGTGCCACTCCAAACCAGCTTGTCCTGAAAGAAGGGAGGTAACTGCAAAGTCAACAGGCCAAATGGGTGAAATTGTTTTGCATAGAGATCCAACAAATAAACAAAAACAAAAAAAAAAAAAAGAACCACACACATTTTGTGTGTGTTTGTGTGTGTGTGTGGGGGGGGGGATAAAAAAACATTTGTTCTGGACAACATAATGAGCTGGTGAGCAAAATTTGGAATAAAGTGATAAAGACTACAAGATTTTTAAGATTGTTTATATTGTAAATATACTAACGCAAATCCACTGCGTACTCGTACGTAACTTTACGGATATGAAGACGGTCATTTTTCAAAATAAAAGATTAAAAAAAAAAAGATCGCTCAGACTCGGGTAATAAATAAGACGGACCTAATTAATGAATCCTTGTGCGGCCTGGTACCGGTCCGGGTGGGGGGGGGGTGTTTGGGGACCACTGCTGCAATGTATATGGCTATATGGCAAATAAAGGCTATTCTATTCTTCTTCCATTCCCTGTTCACAAATGTTAATATTAATAACTGACAATCAATATTATGCTTTGCAGTTCTTCCCCCTAATCGAACCGTGACTTAAAAACTGAGGTACGCACTGAACTGTGAAATTTATGTACAGTTAAACCTCTCACCTACAGTCGATTATACTGGAACCTTCTGGATTCTCATGGGTAGAAGTGTTTTTTTTTTTTGCTATATAGGCCATAGAAAAACAAATAGTAAACAACAAAGGATAAGAACAAACTGAACGCTCAAGGAGAAATGTTCAGCTCTTAAACAGTGTCCTGCAGGTTTGCAGAGGAGGAGAGGGAGGGGGGGGGTTGCGTGTCCTGATTGCAAACGAGGATACAGATGGCCAATGAAGGTCTTGTTGCCCTCTCCTGATTATGTTTTTAATGTGTAAAACACCTGTACAGATTCCTTGACAACTTTAAATTCCAACAGCTTGCAACCTCGTTCCTCTGGGGGAGAAAAAAAAACAACAAAAAACTCCCTGTGCTTGCTTTCCCCTCTGTGCCAAAGTGCTCAGGAAGCAAAACTCGCCTGTTCGTTAAAAGAGGTATTTACTTCCTTATCCCAAATTAGCTCGTCCAGCTCATTACGGCTATCAGCATTTATGAACTACACACGACGTTATAATCAATAAACGGAGAAACGATAAAGCTAAAGCGTCGGCACTGTCGTGAACTCACCTGCGCACAAATTTGGAGGTGAATTTGCTGAAGATGCCAGTACCAGTGCGACGGACCTGGCTGTTCCCGTGCGAGAGCGATGGCGAGGCCGGCGGCCCGTTGTAGGTCGAGGCGTGCTGGTCACGCGAGGCTCTCTGCTGGCCTGCATGGAAAGTGCTTCTGCTCGTCACCCCTCTGGGGAAGTTGGTACGATCTGCTACCGTGGAGTTGCTTATGTTGTTGGTTGATGGAGACACCACTGGAACTCTTTGTGGAACGGCGCTGTATATGTTTTTTTTTTTTAAACAGACATTCAGTATTCAGATTAGTGTGAACATGCATTTTATAATCCAACACTCACACTGGAAGCAAATGATTTGGTGTAAACAAAAACTGTAGGTAAAATATTTTTAATATATAGTTATATATAGTTAATATATATATATATATATATATATATATATATATATATATATATAGATATATATATATATATATATATATATATGTATATGTAAAAATTCCTAAAAAAACTATATGATTATATATTTTTTGTACAATTTTACATACACAAATA
>JACRUU010000024.1:6313312-6423312 GCA_030449085.1 Kryptopterus vitreolus
GTTTTTCCACGGTACAAAAGCCCAAAAGGCTGGAAATTTTTCTTTAATCGCCAGATTAGTACCAAAGGTTTCCCTGGAATGACACGACTGATGGTCGAAGGTGCTCCCTGTGACTGCTACAAACTTTTGATCATGCCCAGTATGGCAGAAAGTATGAAAAACCTTCCACAGGGAGGGTTTTGGAGTACTGCTGTAGACATTTTTGTTTCTGTTGACATCAGGAAACAGGGAAGGCAGTGACCATTCCAGTCACCATTCCTCAAACAACATGCAGTCAACTTTGTACAACTGCGCACTTCCTTCTTTGTGGTAACAGTTTGGTGACGAACAGAAGATCAGATGTGCACATTATTTTAGCCATACAGGCTCATTTCACAGAGTAATGCCTACTTTGATTGCAATCATTAACTGTATATAAAAAATATATATATATAAAAAAAAAACACGTCTATTTTGTATTATTATTACTGCCAGGATCGTTCATTTAAGCAACCTGACGATGAAACAAAAAAAAAAAAGAGAGAGAATTGCATTAATAAAAGCTATTCTAATGTCAAGGAGATGTTTCAGTCTCTCTAGTTCGCTAAGAGAATCAGATGCTGGCTGCTTGATTGGACCGTCATGTTTGCTCGCTGTGCAGTGGGGGGGAAAAATACTCTAAAAGATGTGTACACTTTAATGATCCATCTGTGCATCACACAGACGAAACTGGGTTTAAACCGGTGATCGTTCAATCATTTGGCCCATTTGCTTTGCAAAGGCAGGATTTCCATGTGAAAAGCAAAGAAGATTAAAATTCTGCAGGCTACAAGAGTAATGCATTCAATTAGGAGCATAGACAGAATTTGTATATTAAAGCAAATTTGCATGCGTGTATGTGTGTGTGTGTGTGTGTGTGTGGTGCCCCTGAAAGACCATTTAAATGAAGTGTCACCTTAAACATCAGGCAAACAGGCACAAGACTACAGGGGGTAACGAGATGAAATTACACGTGTGAGTTTGTGTGTATATATATGTGTGTGTGTGCGCGTGTGTGTGTATATCTATATATATATATATATATATATATATATATATATATATATATATAGATAATATACACACACACACACACACACACACACACACACACACACACACACACACACCACACGTTCGAGGCCACTCTTGTAATGACAAAGCATTTTACAGGTTTGTTGCTCATAACAAGCAAGTAATCCTTTACCCTAAACAACAGTGCTAAGACTACTTAATATTACGCAAGGATAGATTTGGTTTGGAGTGTGTGTGTGTGTGTGTATACACACATATATACACACACACACACACACACACACACACACACACACACACACACACACACCACACACACACACACACACACATACACACACATACACACACATACACATATATATATATATATATATATTAAATAACCGAGCAGATAAATATTACAGTAAATCCTTCAGCTGGGACTTTTTTTTTCCCCCCACCCCTGTAATTAACCACACTACCCAAACGGGTGATTTCAGCCTCATACTGTCAAACCTGCGCATTCAACGTCATTAATACGCAATACATTTAACACAGGGTGCGCATGCAAAATGATACATCCGGAGACGTTTTGTGTCGGCGTAGTTATTATACGTACGTGTGCTTTTCTATGCGATCTAAACCGGAACCGTACCTGTCTTTGCCGTTCTGTACCCCCAGAGTAGATCTCTCAGGACCTGGAGAGCTTCTCCCACGGCTTGTACCAGTTGAAAGGATGCTGTTCTGTATGGCACAAAAAACAAACAACAACAACAACAAAAAAACAAAACACAACATTGGCATCAGAAACACTTACGAAAAATGTCACGTCAGCAAACAGGAAGGAAACGTTAACTAACGGTGGACGGGGTCGGGGTTTTCTTTCGGTCAGCCGGAGTCAGCGGGCTCGGGGGAACCTTAGCCGAGCTGCCTGAGCTTTTCCTCCCGTAGTCTTCACCGATGTGCTTACCGTCGCCCTGAGAGTGCTTCACCGACACCGACAAACCTGGAGGAGAGACGGGAAACGGACCGGATATAAGCACCAAACACTAAACCGCATACAAATTCCGGGGCTTCTCAGGAGGCTTACTTTGGTCTGTGGACCGGCGCGGCTTCTGGTTCGAGGTACTGCGCTGTACCTTGTGAGAAGGTGATTGGGCATTGCTTGTGAGGTCGATGCTTGGGCGCGGCTTTATCGAAAGCTCGTCCAACTGGGGGTAGAAAGCAGAGCGATCATATTATTATTATTATTATATTGGTTATTATTAATTTGGTAATATTATTTTTTTTTAAATCCTTTTCACTGTGTACACATAAGACACGTATTGCTTCAGAGTTGGATTAACAATAATATATTTTTAATAATATTATATAATAATAATATAATATTCATTCATTCATTCATTCATCTTCAACATTTAAATTTTTTTAAAATTCTTAATATTAAGTAATATTAAATAAAATAAATTAAATGAATGAAAACACGCAATTCGTTTACTTTATTTTATTTAATATTAATATTACTTAATATTAAGAATAAAAAAATGTAAATGCTTACAGTCAATTTAAAATTTAATCAATTAAAAAGGTACAAATTCAATGGATTAAATAATAAATCATTTATACGTTAGCTGTGTATATAAATGTGTTATTCAATATTTAACTTGACAGATTTCTTCTAATTATTTCAGCACGATGCAACAAATTCCTTCCTTCCTTCCATCCTTGATTCATTCACTTCCTTCGACATGTGCCTTGCCTCCTTCCTCCTGATTCATTCACTTCCTTCGAATGTGGAATGGTCAGGATTCTCTCTTTTTAAGAGGATATTAAAGGTGAACGAAACCAATCCATGAGTTTCACAACTCCTAATTAATACCGCCATACCAGTCATAATGAGGGACATATAATTAGATAATGCTGACTAGAAAACATCTCGATCAATAATCTGGATGAGACTAAAATCCAATAAATAAACAAAATAAAAAAAAAAAAAAACTAATTCAGTGCACAGTTTTTCATGAACATTTATAACATTTTCATTTATAAACAGCATTTTTCTAGTAAAGCAACATTCCAAGAGACAACAGATTATTTTCTAGCACTTAAAACTAAATGCGTTTTGGTTCTAACACTAGAAAGTTCACTCACACACACACACACACACACACACACACACACACACACACACACACACACACAGGGAATTCCAGTGGAAAAATAATATAGCGAACAGCAATTAATAATTAAAGCTTCCCCAGCTTAATTAAAACAGACGAACGCCTGCTTTCCTCCCGAGTGCCCAGCGGTTACCGTAAAAACCTGTATAAACGCGCATGCTAGTTTCTAGCGCCTGTGCGCTGTAACCGCCTTCGATGGTAACACATGGAGGGGATTTCATTTCCTTACTAATCATCAGGACCATTAGATGTATCTGTGAAATATTTGACGTTATTATTGGGTAAAATTGTAGCACTAGGAGAATAAGGTCAAAACATTTTCAAAATGAATTCGAAGCAGATTTAAGTGGAAATATGAGAAAAAAGAAATATCACAGAAACTCTTTGCACTTTTACATAAAATGGACGAGGAAGATTTGGTTACCAAATTTGAACTACTTTTCGTTACTTCCTCCTTTAACGAGAAAAAAAATGGACAGTTATGTAGGAAACTAACTGTGTATTAAAAAAACAAAAAGATACGATGAGCATGGTGTGCCAAAAACTCGATCCTGAACAATTGAAGCCTTATTCTCGTGGCGCTACGTCATTATTCTTGTAATTTTATTTATTTTCAAGATAGTACTAAAATGAAGGTAATGGTGGCAAACAGAAAAAGTAAACAACACACACACACACCTAAGATTCAAGCAATAAGAATGATGATTATTGTGAGCTGGACAGAAGGGGGCGGGACTTCGTAAAGGCTGGTCAAATTTAGGATGGCCCATATCAGGAAAATATTTACATTCACATTTGGTGACTTTAAGGAAATGTGGTTGTGTCTATGCAAATTCATTTCCATACCTCTGAATTCCTATAGTCCAGTAACAGGTAGGTCGCCATAATTTCATCATACTTCTGGTTGACCAGAGAGTCCTGAATCTCTTCTTGACTGTACCCCATTTGTAGCATGATATCTAGGGAGGGTGGAGGAAAAAGAAATCAACAGATAAACTAAAAAGCTAGAACACAAAGTAAAAGCTCAAACACAAAATGAAATGATATATACTATATGATATATACATACAAACACAAAGCAAGAATACAAAATAAAAACTAAACACAAAATGAAATGATGTACATGATATACACACATATATATATATATATATTTTTATATATATATATATATATATATATATATATATATATATATATATATATATATACACACACGCACATACACACAAATAAACAAATGCTCGCTTAGTACCATATCTGCATTTCTGAGGCTCCATCCCATCCACCCTCTTCCCCCTCCCACATTTGCCCAGCCCACTAACACCAGACGTCTGCCCCACCTCTCTTCCAACCCCCTGCACTGCCGGGGTGCTGACCTGTCCTCTTGGGGTCCTTATAGTCGGGCTGCGGCTCGATGTAGGGCATCAACTCCTCCTCCTCGTAGCCCACATTCATCCACCGGTCCTTCATGATCTGCTGCTGGATGCAAGCACAGACAGACGAGAGACAAAAGAGCGCACGCGAGGGGGTCTAGTTTAAAGCCGGGACCTGTACGAATGTTTGTCAGGATTGAATAAGTGAGAAGGGCAACACCAACCTCGAGGCTTCCTCTCTTGGTGGGGTTAAGGATAAGGAATTTCTTCAGCAGGTTCTCACAGTCAGTGGACATGTAGAAGGGGATTCTGTACTTGCCTCTTAAAACCCGTTCGCGCAGCTCCTGCAAAATCGGCTCGTCTTTAGTTCAGAAGCCTCCCGCCACATGACTTCTGCGCCATCGCGACAACTCACCTTCAAGTTTTGGCCATCGAAAGGCAGCGAGCCGCTGACCAGCGTGTACAGGATGACACCCAAGCTCCACACGTCCACTTCGGGCCCGTCGTACTTCTTGCCCTGGAAAAGCTCCGGAGCTGCGTATGGAGGGCTGCCGCAGAACGTGTCCAGCTTGTTGCCCAGGGTGAACTCGTTGCTGAAGCCGAAATCAGCAATCTTTATGTTCATGTCTGCGTCCAGTAGCAGGTTTTCAGCCTGGTTGCAAGAAAAAGCGCATATATATATATATATATATATATATATATATATATATATATATATAGATATATATATATATATATATATATATATATATATATATATATATATATATATATACATATACATACCTACACATACACACAGACACCCGGACCACATTTTTTTCTTCTACTATTTTATAGTTGCTCTGAACCTGAACTATTTATTTACATTCTGCACAAAACGTGCTTCGAGTCTCAGATAAATCACGCTAGATTACAAACTTAAGATACAAGCAGCCTAGAACAGTTATAGATAAAAAGATAAGTGCTTTGCAATGAAACATTCTGTCCATGTGTGTTTGTTATCAACAAATAACGTATAAAAACACATTGAAAGAACATTAATAACAGTACAGTACACTTAAAACAGTAAAACGATAAAGAGTCACTAGAGTAAACTCAGAGAAAGGACAGGATGCTTGCATTATGAAACAGCAACGCAGAGAGTGTGAATGCGTTTTCTAAGTACAGGCCATGTCGCTTGCTGATTTGCTGAGATTGTTTACAGAAACCTCGGCATGCGAATGTTCCTTCCTTATGTTTATATGTAAAGTACTGTACTTGAACACTATTATTTAATATGAATAATACAAAAAGGTGTTAGTGAAAACAGTTTATACACACAGACACAATAAAAGTCATGTGTGTGTGTGTGTACACTTCACAATTTTTGCATAGGAACAGATCCTTTTGTTGCACAGCATGCACAAAATAGTCGGTGCTACTGTTAAGTGTCCAAACTATTACTATTATTATATTATTATTAATATAATTAATAATTATAATTATTGTTAAGTCCGGTGTCTTGTTCATTTTTGTTGTCAGATGAAGCACCTTGGTCCTGGGGAAACGGTTCACTGTATTCTGTGCTGTATATTGTTGAAATGACAATAAAGCCTACTTGAACTATATCTCGTGTGTGTGGTGTGTGTGTGTGTATATATATATATATATATATATATATATCTATATATATATATATATATATATATATATATATATATATCATACCACAAACCAACACACCACTATATATATATATACATATATTACATATATATACACAAACATACATACATACATATGACATATATAGACCACTACATACATATAATATACAAGGTATATATATAGATATCAACACAAAACACACACACACACACACACATATACATATATATAGATATATATATATATATATATAGAGCTAGGCATGATATAAGTACACACCAGAGAGTCACACATACATACATAGTACACATAGTATATCTGATATATATAGCACATATAATACATATATATATATATCTATTATATATATATATATATATATATATATATACATATATCTATATATATAGATATATATATATAGACACACACACACACACACCACACACACACACACACACACACACACCACACACACACACACACATCCAATAAATAGATAAATAAACAGCAAAAAAAAAAAAAAACAACAACAACAAATACTCATGTTAAAGAGAACCGAAAATGTTAACCATTAAGCAAAATGGAGTAAAACAAAACCATCATACCTCCGTGGTCATTCATAACCCAAAAGATAAATAAAAAGCGCCTCACCTTGAGGTCTCTATGAACGATGCACTTCTGGTGACAGTACTGCACTGCGGACACGATCTACTCAAACAAACAAAAGCAAAAGTGACGTTCAGAGGAGGACCACTAGTGGGCCCTTGAGCAAGGCCCTTAACCCTCAATTGCTCAGTTGTAAGTCGCTCTGGATAAGGGCGTCTGCCAAATGCCTCAAATGTAAATGTAAAAGTGACGTGAATAAGCACCTTGCATTGACACAGCAGTAAACAAAAAGCCGTTGTTCCTTTCGTTCATTTGTCTGCTTTGGTTTTTACTTAATAAAAATGTGCTGTATTTTTTTTTTCTTCAGAAAAATAAGCTCAACGCAAACAGTCTCACCTGTCTGAATTTGGCTCGGGCTTCTTTCTCTTTCATTCTGCCATGCGCAACGAGGTAATCAAACACCTCCCCTATATCAGGAATAGCCAGAGACACGGAGAGAACAGTCAGGCGGACGACAAAAGCTTGATTTAAGAGCACTCTGTGGATAGCGTGAAAGAGAAAAGGAGCTCTGAAGGAGTCACTTTTACACTCGGAGAAATTGCGGGAAGGATAAACACACCCCTGTGCCGTGCGTTTAAGACGGGGAAGATAGAATGTACCCAACGTTAACATCTAATAATATGACGAGATACGCGAAGCAACCTTTCTACTGGAGGAATGTTTTGAGAAAAGACAAGAATTTTTCGGGGTTTTTTTTCCCTGAATTTTTCCCCAAGCTGATTTCAGTTCCCCTGCAGCAAAATAAGAGGTACTTTTCTAAGGAACAGGAATAATAGCAGGTGAATTTGCTCCACTGAACACCACACAGGAGAAGAAAAACAATTTAGACAAAAAGGCAGACACACTTCCCAAAAATTAATAAATTAATTAATTAATCAATAAACCAATCAATTAATTAATCAATTAATCAATTAATCAATTAATCAATCAATCAATTAATCAATCAATCAATCAATTAATTAATTAATTAAAAAGACAGACTAGATTTTGGCGTGTGCTTGTGGATAAGGTTGCTCATAACCTCGTGTACTGACGTGAACTACATGGACAAAAGTATTGGGACACCTGACCTTCCATGACACATGCTTCAGTACTTAAAACCGAATTAATCAGGCAATCAATTACTTGCATTTTCCAGCATGGCACAAAGCGAGCTTTTACATGGTTTCTACAAAAAGGATATTGAATGCTACAGAGGTCAACCCTATTGGACGTCTTTGGGATGAATTGGAACACCGCCATTTCACCTCCATCGATACCGGACTTCACTAACACTCTTGAAAGGGATGGACGCAAATGTCCACATGTACATTCTAAAAATCTATCTTGCCAGAGGGGTGGAGGGGAGTAATTAAATGAAAAAACGAAATGTGGACTGCAATGCTCAAAAAGCACTTGTGTCCACAAAGCATAGCCAACATAACGTAGTGTAATTCCAATTCATCTCAAAGATGGTGAAAGCTCTATAGCAGGTTATTCTTCTGCTCCAACACAGGTAAACCATACTTTTTTGTCTATAGAATGCATTATAAATGTGTTATGTCCAAAAACAGCCATGAAGGCATATTTAAGCAAAGCACACCCAAAAGTGAATTCCATGTATGGTTTTAATCACAGGATTAAAATAAATAAATAATTAAATAAGCAGATTATTACAAAAACAATAACACTGGAGGGGGAAAAAAACCCTTTAGACATTCAACCAAAGCGTAGTTTCCCTACGGAAACAAGTTACAGATCGCTTCACTTCCTGAAAATCTCCGAAATCTTTCTGTGAAAAATTGACTCATGCAATCGTAGCACATTCGGGGGGGGGAAAAAAGGGGGGGGGGGGGGGGTCTTTCTAAGTAGAATTGATTACATTCAAGTAGTACATAAATAGAACTTCACATTCAGTACTTAAGTGCAGCAAACAGACCAAGTTAGTTCTATAACAAATAATACACTATATTAGACACGGGGAAACTACGCCCCGCAGGCCACATCCGGACCGCCGGCCCTTTTAGTCCGACTCGCCGAATATTACTACAGAATCGTCCAAATCAAAGTATAATCGCAAATCGTCCGAGTATGTGCAGGGAGTAGAAATATAACGAAGCGCATGTAAAGCTTGAAACAGAACCGCGCCCCCCCCATAATTTATTTTAATTAATATTTTAAAATAAATAAAAAAATGGGGGTATATCATGTGACCTGGAAATGCGAAAAAAACTGTTTCCATCACAGTTTTGCGAATTAATCCTTTTTCGCATCGTCTTTTAAAAAAAAAAAAAAAAAAAAAAAGAAATTTGATGCGTATTTTCGCTACTTACATTTTGAAGGGAACACACCTAATGTGTGTGTGTGTGTGTCTGGTCCAAAAAAAGTTTGCCCCCCCCCCCCCCAACCCAAGAACTACACGGATAAAACTTTTGTGGACACACGACCATCCGATTTCACCCAATCCGACATTTAACTCCTATTCTCCGTACCTTCGGGAAAGATCGTTTTATGGATTCAGCAACGAGGTTATTGGTGAAGTCAGATTCGGGTGAAGGGTGATGAGAGGAGGTCTGGGGTGCAGTCAGCGTTCAAGTTCAGCGTGAAAGGGTCAAGGTGAGACCTCTATAGAAGAGCACTTCTATAGAACCTATAGAAACTATAGACCAGATCTTTCTCACACATCCAAAAACTGTATAGAATATCGAAACGGAGCTTCTGGCTTTGTGCAACATTGTGTTGTCAGTCTAGAACGGCATTGTCTTTTATAGTTATAACTAAAGGGGAAAATGTAATCCTGGAGTATTGTGCACCGTCACATACACACTGTTTGTTAAAATTCGTCCGGAATTGGCCAAAATACAGGACTTGAACAAAGGACTTGTTCAGTAACATGTCGACTGCCATTTGGATCATAGTGATCTACAGCGATTCATTCATTACTGTATTGGAATGAACAGGAGGGATATATTTTTTAGGCTAACCCAGTTTTATACAGGATTTCTACAGAGACACTGATGGCAGTGTTAAATCAATTACGCCGTCATCGTAACATGACTCTCCAACGGTCCTGTGACTGTCAAGGCTTTGTAACGACGATGGGGGGAAAAAAACGTTTTCTTGCGATATATCAAAACACACCGTGCACCGCGTGTCACGTTCTTACGCTGCTCCGATCCATATTGAAACGGAAATCTCTCGCCGAAACGCAACACGGCTTTGGATTGCTTACAAATGAATTGTTAAAAGGCGAGGCCCTGCTGATCGGTTTTCACCAAAAAACGAGAGCGCCAGATGAGTCGAATCATTTGCAGGTATATTTTTTAAAAAATAATTAAATAAATAAATAAAGCGGTTTCACCATAGAGCTGGGTCATTATTAAAACGGAAAAGTAATAACAATAACGATAATATGAAAAAGGAAGACATTTCTTTTACAAGTCTACATGACCAAACAGAAAAATGAAGGAGGAATCCGAACCTCCGCTGGCGTACTCCATAACCAGGTAAAGTGTCTTCTCGGTTTCTATCACCTCGAACAATTTGACTATGGAGGAAGAAAAAGAGAGACTGTTGAAGAAAGACTGGTTATACATTCTAAGGCAGTTAAAGCTTTTCATGACAAGCGAGTCACATGATACACAGAAGCAGCTCAATGAATTAGAATGTCATGGAAAAGTTCGTTTATTTCAGTAATTCAACTCAAACGATGAAATTCGTGTATTAAATAAACTTTATATACACAAACTGAAGTCTTTGGTTCTTTTATATGGGATGATTTTGGCTCACATTTAACAAAAACCCCACAATTCACTCTCTATCTCCCTCAAAAAACAAACAAACACATAATTCATAGAGCCAATAGAAAAAACATTTTAACCATCTGGAACGCATGTTAAATTTACTGTATATGTACTCAATACTCGGTAGGTCCCCCTTTTGCTTTATCTAAAAATATATATATATATATATATGAATATGGCGACACGACAATCTGCAGAGGTTTCCCGTGTCTTCAAAATGGTCTCTCGGTTTGGTTCGCAATCATAGGGGAGACTGCCGATCTGACACTTTGTCCAGGAGACAATCACAAACACCCTTCACAAGGAGGGGAAGCCAAAAACACTCATTGCTAAAGAAGCTGGAGGTTCCTGAACCCAGGCACGTGAACGGAAAGTTGACTGGAAGGGAAACGTGTGGAAGAAAAAGATGCACAAGCAACCGAGAGAACCTCAGCCTCGAGAGGCTCGATTAAAGAATTTGGGTCCATAAGGGATGGACTGAGTCTGGGGGTCAAGGCATCAAGGATTTGTTACCAGGAATTTGAATACAGTTGTCGTATTCCTCTTGTTAAGCCTCTCCTGAACCACAGACATCATCAGAGGGCTGCGCTAAAGGAGAAGAAGATCTGGACTGTTACCCAGTGGTCCAAAGTCCTCTTTTCAAATGATAGCAAGTTTCACTGGGAAACAAACCTCCTAGAGTCTGGACAAAGAGTGGAGAAGCTCATAGCTCATTGCTTGAAGTCCAGTGTTTACGTTTCCACAGTATGTGATGATTTGGGGTGCAATGTCATCTGCTGGTGTTGGTCCACTGTGGGTTTTATTTTTTAAAAACCAGTCACTGGGCCCGTTTATCAAGAAATTTTCAGAGCATTACAAGCTTCCTTCTGCTGAGCAGCTTTTTAAAGTGTTAATTTTCCAGCAGGATTTTGCTCCTGCCCACACTGTGAAATGAACCAAAAGTTGGTCCAATGACCAATGACCAAACTCAACAGATCTGAACCCTATAGAGGATCTATGGAGTATTGTCAAGAGGAAAATGGGGAAACAAGAAACCAAAAAAATGCAGATGAGCTGAAGGACACTGCCAAAGAAACCTGGGCTTCCCTACACTACCGCCTCAGCAGTGCCACACACTGATCACCTCCATGCCATGCCCAATTCAGGCACTAATTAAAGAAAGACGAACCCAAGTATTGAGTACAGATAGAGTAAATGAACATACTTTCCAGATGGCTAAATATTTTCTTATTTGTCTTATGAAGTATTCAGATTGTTTATATATATATATATATATATATATATATTATATAAATATATAATATATATATATATATATATATTCATTTGCGCGTGTGTGTGGGTGTGTGTACGTGTACAGGTGCATATCAATAAATTAGAATGTCATGGAGAAGTTCGTTTATTTCAGTAAAGAAATTTCAAATATATATATTTATAGATATGCGAACACACAAACACACAGGAGAGAGAGACAGATGATTCGAGAGAGAGAGGAGGGAGAGAGAGAGACAGAAAGAGAGAAAAAAAAAAACAGTAATACATTCAAAAGTAGTAAGTGGAGCTCACCGATATTTGGGTGATTCAACAGCTTCATGATCCGGACTTCCCGAAAGAGCTGCGAACGAGACAGAGTTCACGCTTGACGTCCGGCATGATACATGGTATATTTGTATTCAGGAAGCGCTTGGGCCTAATTTGGCGTAATTGGCTCGCCTCTATGGCCTCGAGCGAAATCAAAGCCCGAGCAGCAACGAATGAGAGGGGCTCTAACGAGCGAGGGGTCTAATGTGAGGAAGTCGAGGCGTGTACCACTTAAACAACGGAAAGGTTTTAGAAGTTCGTAAAGGTTAATAATGAAGAAAAAAAATAAAAGACCTCACCTTCTGGAGACTGGAAGAGTTCAGCTGCGTCTTGTCTATAATTTTTACAGCCACCTGAATATACACAGAATAGCGAGTTCGTAAGAAAGGTGCAAGTCAAGGAATTCAAAACATTGCGTTGTGAAGTGTTCGGAAAAACCTTTTACGTTGTTTCATAATGAAGTACGAGGTGCAAAATAAATAAGTAAACAAATAAATACATTTCTAGGGGTTCTGAAGGAACATGGCCGTCAAGATTTAGGAAACCGAGGACGAGACGGCCCGGGTAAACGGAGCGTGACTTCAAGTAAAGATCTTGGCTGACTTCAGATTTGCCTGGTCCTTTGCAGAGATCTCAATCTAACATCATCAGGAAACAATTCAGTGCACCACATGGTGATTATAAGGACGCACACACGCAAACACACACACACACACACACACACACGGTTCGCTTTCTTCTACTCTGTGATTCCGCAGACCGAGTGCGCTCGTGTTAAAACTTGAGCAATGGGGATGGACTGAGTGTGAACTGAGATGTGTTAAATGAACCACTTCATCATGCAGAGGGAGTGAAAAGAAAAGAAGCGGGGAGGAAAAGAGAGAAAGAAGGAGGGAAAAAAAAGCAAGCCTGCCCAGTGCAGCCATTGTGGGAGGGCTGAGGAACTGGCAGCCTTTACAGCTTGGTACGGATTTTCAGCACAGAAAAAACAAATAAATAAATAAATTGCTCTTGGAGGTCTCTAAAGTGTGTGTGTGTGTGTGTGTGTGTGTGTACACAAATGCAAAGATTTATATGAATTACAACCAAAAAAGGTAAAATATTAAATTATCTAAATTTAACGATAAGATAGAAAGTAAAAGCTTGTTTTATTATATATATATATATAATATTATATATATATATATAATTGTTTTTTATTTAGGGTCACCTCTTTGCCGGTGAGAACGTGCCGGGCCAGCTTGACCTTTGCGAAATTCCCCTTTCCGATGGTCTTCAGCAGGCGGTATTTGCCGACGTGCGGCTGCTCGTCGGCCGAGGTGGCCAGCGAGTTGCGGCCGCGGGGCATGTTGGAGCGGCTGGCCGGCTTAGATTCGGAGTGAGCCTGCAAAACAAACACAACACGACCTTAGAGCAGCGGCTTCTCCCCGGCGAACGGCGCTCCGCTTCATTTTCCGCCAGACAGCGAGCGCGGAACGGGCGAAACCTGCCGGGAAGCAAGCTTTTGTGGTTAATAATATCCCCTGAAAGAGCTTATGTAATGCTTATTGGACTGTCACCAGGCTCGTTCTGACTATGCTATCAAGCAGAGAGAGAGAGAGAGAGAGAGAGAGAGAGAGAGAGAGATCAGAGGAAGGGAGGGTGGGGGAGAGTCGAGAAAAAGAGAAGAAAAGAAGACTGTGGCAAGGAAACAGAAAGCACAAAGCGAGAGAGAGAGAGAGAGAGAGAGAGAGAAAAAAAAACAGACAGAAAAAAATAGAGTTGTCTGAAGGAACCCAGAAAGGAAACTGAGGAAAATAATTATCATTTTCATTCCCATTCATTTGTGCGCATAGTGGGGTTTTTTGGGTACAGGACATCTGTAGACCCGTAACTTCCAGTTCTCACTTACGTCCTTGCAAACATTTTCTCCCTCCGTCAAAGCCCATTTAGCTCTCGTTCCTAAACATCTGCACCACCACACACGGAAAAGCGCAGCATGAGAACATTCTCAGACCAAGACATAAAACCCAAGATTCACCGCTTCGCATGTTTAAAAATTGCGATTATTCGATAGTAAAAGTTCGTGGCTGTCCGTTAGCAACGTCAGTCCCGGGACCTTCGTAGGAAACGTGGTGGCTCCTGAACGTTTACTGACTGAATGATCGAAAGAGCTGATTTTATACCAACATACATTAAAATGCTCCTGATGCTTACTTTGCATTTTTAGTAATAGTGATGAGACGTTATGCGATTTTAAAGGCCAGTAGTTGTAATAACTTATATATGTTGGTAGTTTCCATATATTTAGTGAGTTAAAAAAAACAAAACAAAAACAAATTATAATAAAGAAAGTGTATTGCAGTCAATATGTTTCATGGTCATGCTTTTGTTACAACATGTGGTTGTGTCAGTGCTATGATCGGGTCATGTCTGACAAATTGGGTTAATTTGATGGGTTTTTCCAAGAAGCTTGTTATCACTGACTCATGTGCGACTCTTTTTGAGGCTGAGGTAAAGCAGTTATTTATTGTATTTATGTGTTTATTGCCATACAGTCCAATATGGCTTGTTATACAGCGCTCATGGGGGTTTCATTACATGTATGTGGGATGAATTTATTTCGGAGAATGAATGAAAATAAAACAAAACAACTGCTCATTACTCTAGATAGAAATGATTTGTAATAAATACCGTTGTAAAACCTTTTTTTTTTCCCTATACCATTCCATTTCAGGTTCTTTAACTCTCAAGTAACATGTGTGTTAAAATAAGTGTGCACAATCCAACAGTGACTTCAACATCCTGGGTTCGCTCCAAAAAAGTTCATATGGATCACTATGTCCTTTTCACGAGTGTCACAGTAAACGCCACATGTCCTTTTCTTACGTTATCATCCCATGCGCAAAATTCTTTAGAAATTTAGGGCAGAACATCCTTGCCCCGCCCCCTTTTCCCCACCTCATGTTGTACTAGACTTTTACTCCATGGTGTGGCAGATCTGCGAATTTTATTGAATATGTTGCTTTAGTTTGCAAATGGATGCGTTTGGAACAATTTTTCCCCCCCGAAGAAAAGGCCACCAATCAAATTGCGTGAGGGTGTAGTGTCATTGTAGGGTTGTAACTATAGATAACTTATAAAAATCTTACGTGCTGGATAACGGAAGGCAGACCTGCATCATTACTTTCACTTTTGAGACTTAAGGCTGATTTATACTTCTGTGTCTACATGTCGACGTATACCCTACACCGTAACCTGACGCACACCTCTCCAAGAATTTAACTATGCTTCACGTCAACGCAGTGGGCAAGGTTTATGATTGGTCGGCTTGGCAGCATCGTACATATTCCGCCGTATTCCACTGTGGCGCCATTTTTAAAGTCCACGCTGAAGAAACAAAACATTGCACTGAAGAAATAAAGCATGGACATGACCCAAGCACCAGTTTCTTAATTCATGCTTTAAATTGAGCATAAGAAAATTTGCATTAGCAAATGGCTTTGCTAAATTTGCTTTAGTAATACGACAACGCGTAACTGTTTTTCGACGTTTATCAGCTCCAAATGCAAAATAACGCGCTCAATAATGCGCAATTGTTGCTACGGCATATACTCAAAACACCAACGAGGAAACTCAACACCGCACCGCCGGCAACTAGCGATGTTTTGGAAGAGCGACGCAGAAGTATAAATGCTCACGACGGCGACAGCTACGTACGTAAACGCGATCAAAGTGCAGAATTTTATTAAAACAGACGAGATTTGAAGTTTGACACATATACAGAAACATACTTCATAAAAGTAGTTAGTACTTAAAAAAATTATTAGTTCTTTATTTATTTATTTGCAACAACATTGATTGGGGTGCTGTGCTTTAGAATTGGCTGGCTGTGACCCAATCGATATCTCGGCCTGGCCCTAGCTCTCGCTGAGAAACAGTGTGTTGATTGTAGTCCTCGGCTCTCACCGGAGCTCACTGTAACGCGGTGCGAGGACGGCGACAGCAGGTGAGACGAGTACCGACGTAGACAGACGTGCTATTGTTCTGACCAGTGGGCTAAGCGATGAAATGTCTTCCTAACGCCTTAAAACGATCCACAAAACTCCGCAGGGAATCTTCTTAAAAGTCTAGTCGTGTACATCGTCAGCAATACTGAACATGTCGGGTTTTGTGCATGAGCGCACAACACCACATTCGGCCCGTCTGACTCGCCTCCATTTTAGAAAACGCCTTTACAACCTCGGACAAGCTGCTCGGCGTTCTGCTGGCGAAGCTTAAGCGATATCCATGACATGCTGCTAATACTTTACCATCAAAATATCTCTTGATATACGATTTAACAGTCTGAAATTCTGCATTTCTACCCTTTCAGGTACAACGGTATGATCAGTTGTGTTGACAGGAATTGCTTGGTGGCAGTGGCGAACTTTAAACAAAAAGAAAACAAAGAATTTATGATATATATTTATAAATATATATATATATATATATATATATATATATATTTATAAATCTGTTTATCGCTGACTCATGTTTGAATTGACATCCATTACAATTTGTCGGAATTCTTCATTCCCTATTGGGTCATAAGAGATTTATATAGTCTCAGTGCTTCTGATAAACATAGATTTCGCTAAAGTCATCGAGTTTTAGAAGCTAGACATAATTGAATAGATATCTACAAACATTTTCCTTTTCCCCAGACATCAGGATAAAAGGGCGGGGCTTCATAGCATGGTCAGTCCCCACCCCTTCTCTTTTTTCTTAACCTCATGCCGCCACCGGAAAAAATTTGGATTAGATCGTCGAGTGCTAAATTATGGCGAAATGTATGATGCATGTTGGGTTGATAACCCATATTCCCATAAGCACTGTATAAACACAATATCGCACACTGTAAACCCTTTAGCATTTAGTATAAACCTCATTAAGACCTTGAGAGGGGCCCTCATCTGGTCCGGTGAACAAATGATATAATTATAAGTTGCTCTGAACAAAGAGTGTCTGCCAAAAATGCCATAAATGTAAAGGTCCAGATTGGAATCGAATGAGTCAGGTGCGCTGCGCTCCACTGCACACATTTTGTATGTTTCGTAGGCCTGACTATTGCAATTTTGGTAAATTTGCTGTAGGAGTATCGGAAGACGAGATGACTGTCATTTGCGCTAAAACTCCTTGTTGAGTCATTTCTGTTTTAGACGGCGTGTCATTTGAGAAGAAGTTACGCCTGAAATACAGGCTGTCCATGGAGACAAAAATAAGGATATTTAGACTTTTGAACCACATTTAGGCCATTTGGCAGACGCGTTTACACAGAGCATTGGGTGATTGGGTTTGACGCTATTAACAGGGCCAGTAAATATCTGGTGAGTGAATAGATAGATTTTCTATGGAAAGAATAGGTCTTTTTTTTTTGTTTATTCACAGACGTATAATATTGTTTTACTCAAATGTCTCAGCTTGGAAAGTGATGGGATTTGAACTCACAAACTTCTAAATTAGTTATACACAATATAAAAGCAATGAATTGCTGAATAAATATTCAGTTTAGTATACAAAACTAATCCGACCATGGGACATTTATTCGTTCACTGGAGTGTATATGTGTGTGTGTGTGTGTGTATATATCTATATATATATATATATCTATATCTATATATCTATATATATATATATATATATATATATATATATATATATATATATATATATATATATATATATATATATATATATATATATATATATATATATATATATATATATATATATACACACACACACACACACACACACTCCAGTGAACGAATAAATGTCCCATGGTCGGATATACAGGTTTACATGTGGTATCATTTTACTCACATTTCCGCACCGTAAAAGACTCTGCGCACGTTTTAGTTCTGTAACACGGAGAGTTTGCCTGCATGGTGGGCCGTTCTTAAGATTGCTGTAATTATCCTCTTGCAGCAAAACATACAGCAAAGAGAAGTGGGATTTTTATTTTTTATTTTTTTCCTCTTCTGCCAGGTTCACAGCAGGGCAACGGCTTATGAGTGCTAAACGCAGGCAAGGTCTTACAGTGATGTGTGCTTGTTGCCCAGTGCTGAAACTTTTCCGACATAAATGCATGCAGACAAAAGCGGCCGGATTAACTGCCGAGACTCGACACGTGTAGGAGCCGAAAGCGGCAGTTAAAAAGACGCAGTAAACGTCGTTTGAGCGTTATACGAGCGCGATAAATCTGGAAGGGAATCCGATCCTCACTTCTTTCGGTGTGCTAGTTCACAGGATTTACTGCAGCGTGCCGCGGATCTCTCGCAGCGCACCCAAAAAGCTGCAGCGAGAGAGACGGAAATGCGGTTCTCCGACGGGCTCTGACCTTCAGCCGTGAACCTTCGCGATTCGAAGCTAGACTAAATTACAGTCTAAACGCTGTCGCAAACACGTCAGGAGAGACCGCAGGGTGCAGGCACCGCACCTTCCCGACTGACCGGTCTTTAACGGCGCAAGAGGAGAGGAGAGGAGAGGAGAGGGAGGGGGCAAAAAAAAAAAAGCCAGTGGAATTACCCCGAGGGACAGGAAACGTCTTTCACACAGCCGTAAATCTTGGGTCATCTGCGCTCTTCTGAAGAGATGCGAAGCCAGACGCCAGGACAAACTGCTCTCATCTCCCTCTGAGCAAACATGTAATTACAGAAGGCAGAGCGAAACACACCGACAGCTGCTTAGACGCATTACTAAACGCAAGAGGAAGCGCCGAGCAACGCGCGGCCAGGAAAACGCAGTCGTCGTTAGCAGGCGCGCGTCGAGGTGTTGCTGTTTTTTCGTCTACTTTCCTGAACGATAGATCATAAGCAGCTCAAACTTGTATTGTGGGGGGTAGAAATATCTCCTGCCTGGAGCTCGGCGATGTATGAGGTTCATAACATAAATACGCATATTTTCTTACACGGAAAGCACCGGAGTTGTTCGATGTGTTCGCTCAATGGAGGAAAAATTTGGGAGGTGCGTAGCCCAGTAGGGTTAAGGTGTTGGTCTCTGGACCAGATGGTCACGGGTTCAAACCCCGCCACCACCAAGCTGCCATTAGTGGGGCCCTTGAGCAAGGCCCTTAACCATCAATTGCTCAGTTGTAAGTCGCTCTGGATAAGGGTGTCTTACAAATGCTGTAGTACAATTCCGAATCATCATAAATGTTATAAACAAGAGTTTGTTTTTTTGATGGGAGAGCAAATTCTCATTACAGTCCAATCCTCTACTGTAGTGTTTTTTTTTATTTGTTATAATTCTATTTTTTTTGTTTGTTATGGTGCCTTTTTTTTCGAAACAATAAGTTTGTGATTTCGATTGGTTTAGATACTAATAAACTGCTTTTCTCTACTATTAAATTCGACAGACGTCCTTATCCAGGGCGACTTACAACTGAGGGCCTTGCTCAAGCGCCCACTAGTGGCAGCTTCGTGATGCTGGCATTTGAACCTGCGATCTTCGGGTCCAAATGCCAAAGACAACTTCCCATTACAAAATTCCAATATCAACATAAATCTGATCATAATCTCTGATAAACGACGAATCCTGACAAATCTGGCAACTAATCGTAAACCGTATAGGCCTGATCGAGGCGGTTCTATTTTTGTGATTGTACAGCGGCCTGGCAGCGTACATCAGAGACTACGCGTTCCGTTTTCACCGCCGATATATATCCATTTCAACCCTGTAACCTCGCTATAGTTCCGTCACACTTTTAAAGCTAAAGGATAGTGAGGATGAATGACTCATGGGAGAGACACAGAGGCCAGGAGAGCTCGACCTTAAAATAGGACACACATGCTAGTCTCTGTGGGGGTCCAGGCACTGAGGGACAGCTTCCCCGAACAACAGGAAGTTGAGTAATTTGGGGAAGTTGACTTGTAACGGCAGAGAAACAGATACAAGCGGCATAATCCAAAAGCCATGTACGAGTCCGGAAGCGACGTGTCTGGGTTTGTCTGAAGGACCGACTGTGGGCGGGCATGTGTGCGTGTCTGTGTGTGTGTGTGTGTGAGAGAGAGAGAGAGAAGAAGCAAGACTACAACATACAAGAAGCCGACTACAAGTTCTGGCATGCCAAGACAGCTGAAAGAGAGACAATGGAATGGCCTTGGAACGATCCTGCACCGCTCACGACCCAATAGGCATAGCCATCATTTTCTATAAGGTCTGGATGTGTCCCGCTTAAGAACAAAAATACATTTTAATGACCTTTTATATCCAATAAAATGCAAAACTTGAGTACCATTATAGCATCAGAGTTCAGGTGCCGTGTTTAAAGTTCCAAGTTGTTAAAAAAACATGCCAATATGTGCACTTAATAGACTGTTTAATAGTCTAAATAAAATAAAACAATTAAATTTAAATTTAAAAAAAGGTGAATAAGTCGCTTCCTATTAAAACTGTGTTCCAATCTCATTCACCAATGTTCTTGGTATCCTTCTCTACCAGGACAATAGCTGACTAAACAATCCATTTATTTAGTAAAATACATTTTATATCATTCACCCCCTTTTAAAAATAATAATCATAATAATTCAACACAACACAATGAAAATTCGTTTAAATGCAGAGACGTCAGAGTCTAATCAAACGACTTCACCTTTCCAGACTATTAACGAAATAATTTTCTTTTTTTTTAAAATCCCTGTTGGTGAAAATCTCAACTGAGTAAACTTGCATACTGGTGAATGGAAAGTTTTCTTAAAAAAAACAATCTGCATAAATTAAAAAAAAAAAAAAAATCTATCCTTATCTTACACAAAGGCAAACATCTGGCATCAAGAGAAGCCAATAACCACAATAATAAGGATTGACAAATGTCTTTTAGTACGAATACAGCAATTTCAAATCTGAAAAAAAAAAAAAAAAAAAAAAAAAACATGAACGTGTCGGTCCAAAACGTGACTCTTAATGTGAGTTCTGGAATAAATAAGACCATCGCCTTATAGTATAGGCCTGTATTTCAGTAGTGATAATGGTACAAGCATCTAGATAGTTACGTTAGCTAATACGGTTTTATAATTAAAAACATTTTATACTTTATAATTCTTCAAGACAATTATACAGAGATTACCCACAATGACATTTTTTTTGCTGGATCCAGGTCAAAGCAGAAGCAGAGCTCAAGTACAAACTGAGCGGTTAGTGTCAGTCAGTAACACTTGCGTTGTTCCGAGTAAAACGCTGGATTATGAAGTGGTTTAGTTGCATTTATTTGAACCTGCCTCTAGAGATGGAGCAGATCAACCCTGTGATTAAGAGCGGCAATATTTTTGTACCGTTAGGTGAATAACAGAAAGTAGGACACGGGTGAAATCGCGCAACACCCACTCGCATGCATACAAATGAAACCTTATAGCTGTAATCATGTGTTCAGAGGGCGAGTTTCCACTGGTTGGCTTTCACACGGGTCAATATACACGAGGAGATCCTCCGAGAGGAAAGTGGAGATGCGACAGCGAGTGGATTCGTGAACTGGCTTTTATGTTTGATTTTGGAACGGGTCCGATCAGAGGTTATGAAATGTTAAAATTCCAACAAGATCATTCATAAAATCATAGTTAGCTCCTAAAGTGTGAGGTAAAAATGCCATTATTTATATAAAAAAAAAAAAAAAACAAACAAAAAAAACATTGCACCATGCCATTTCATGTGGCAAGGATTATATTTTGCAGTGATAAGTTGCACATATATGAAATGAATAGTTCCTGTTTTTCAAAACCCCAAAACTTCAAGAAGTGTCATTGCTAGTGTTACAGTTACTGCATTGTTAGCTTGGTACTTGTAGGTAAAAGATTCCAATCCTATTATTAAATTTGCAGATTATTAACGCACAATTTTATTAATTAATGCTACAACGTACCTGTACGTTCTTTTATTTCATACTTTTCAACATGTGCAAAACATGTTCTGTGTTTGCACTCGTATTTCTTTAGCAGTTTGTGCCTTACACTATATATAAATATAGGGCCAAATAAAAAAATTGCAGCTGGTCATGTAACCAAGAAACACAAAAGCACAAAGACATCTGCCCTTAAGACCAACACTGTAAAAATGGAAGAGAGAAGAAAAAAAAAAAAAAAAAAAAAAAGACACAGACCAGGCCTTTTTCCACTTTCCTAGCCCAAATACAGTGTCGGTTTCCTGTTCTTTCATATAGTCTTCTGCTGCTAAGACTTAATCTACCTCCGGTTTTCTTGGGGGGAAAAAAAAAAATCACTGAGATGCTTTTCTGCTCAACACGTTGGTAAAGAGTGATTTTCTGATTTAGAACAGCCTACCTTTAAAACACTCTAGTGTCCTCTAGGGTTAGGAATCCAAAATCATTTCTGATTGTGGAATCAGATATGAAAGATTATAAATCAAAGACATTTATAACATTTCAATTTCAATGCCTCCTATTGATTTTTTTCAGTCAAGCAATCTGCCAGGACCTTCCATGCATCCAATCTGCTAGGACCTTTTGTGGTAATCTAAACATCAGTTTACAAAATGGATTGTGGGAAGCGCTCGAATGAGTAATCATTGTAATAAACTAATAAGTTGCAAGCAAGGCCGACATGACTAAAGTATCTGCGGTTGGTTCGCCGTTTGGAATCGAAACGAATCGTAAAGAATCCGAATAATCGATGACATTAAAATGCTAGACAACCGTAGCGCCCTCATTCTTAGGTCTTCCAGAGAAAGCGGAAGCGATTACGGAATATTCTGACACACTTATCCAAAGTCTCAAATCGGGTCGCGGCAACCCCGGAAAAAAAAAAAAAAAAAGAAAAATTCCAGAAAAGATTTCTTTCGCCCTTTCGAAGAATCTGCTCCTAATTGTTAGTTGTGCGCAAATTAGAATAATCTCCGAGATCAGCTTGACCGCACTCCCTTTAGGTCTTTTAGGTCGTATCCTGATACAACCCCGACTGCCTCTCAAAGGACGCGCAAAAAATATGCAACGATGAAAGCAGTGAGCAATTCTGTGGCTCTCCAACATCTGCTGTGGTTCCCCAACATCTGCTCGAATCAATGGCGAGCAGTTCGCTCTCGGCCACACCCATTCAGCAAAAACAGAAAAGGCGAGCGCTTTCGGGGCCAAAGATGAACCTGCTGGAATTACACGCGCCTTAAAGACGAACGAGCACAGCAAGCAAACAAATTACACAGTTGATGCAACGGCCTTCAATGGAAAAACAAACAAACAAACAAACAAAAAAATCAAGCTAGCTTACGGTGGAATTAAAGCCGCCGCCATGCTGCAAAGGATTCATGAGCTACAGATGAACAAGCTCTACCTGTCTCGCTAGAAAACAAGTTTGTACCAACAAGATCTCTGCTTCCTTTTTCTTCTCTCTCTCACACACACACCACTAAGAAGAGAAACACATGGGATCCACCCACTGTCTCCATCTGAAAACCACAGCTCTTTCTCACACCTAACCAAATATGACACACAACAGACACTTGCTCTATATAAGAACAATAATTCAAGGCAATAGAATGTCATGTTCCTTTTTTTTTTTTAATCGTTCCACATTTAGTCCACATTTGCAGTATGATATCCTCCATTCTATTGGGAAGATGTTCCAATAAAGTATATAGTGTCCTTGTAGGGATTATTCATTGCAATGGTGTTATAAATTCAGGTATCGATGTAGGAATCACGGATACGGTGCATTTAGCGTTCTAATTCAACTCAAAGTTGTTCAATAGGGTTGAGATCAGAGCTAAAAGCAGGTCCCTCTAAATCTCACACATCCAACCCATGTAAAGAATATCTTCATTCAACTCGCTGTGTTCAGACGTACAACGTGACAAAGTTTGGGTCTCAGTAGAGCTGGGAGATTAACCAAGTTTGTTTTATGCCGACCTCCAAAATACGAAAATGGATTTTATGATGTCACCTCGGTATGGCAACGCGAGCTTCCGTAGTTCTCCGCCTCCCGCGGCGCATTACACTTGCGAAATACAACATGGCGGCGCTCTGACGAATCCGAAGAGCTCGTTTCCAAGAGCGGTTTCTTCGGTCGTATGGAGATGGTTCGGGTTTGCAACTTCAGACGTTCAACAGGTCAAAGCCACGTTGTAAAATGTATCTAAAAGTTTGTGGCGACTAAAGGAACCAATTTATTCCAGCACCTCAAACAAACATTATTGAAAGGGGAGGTGTGTGTGTGTGTGTGTGTGTGTGTGTGTGTGTGTGTGTGTGTGTGTGTGTGTGTGTGTGTGTGTGTGTGTGTGTGTGGGGTGCTGCGGGATAAACAGCGCTGAAATGTCAAAATGGACAGAAGATCGATACATCACGTGGGGCGTCCAATTTGGTAGATAGGCTCGGTTATTTATATAATTCATAAAATATCTACAATTTCTAGATCATCATCATCATCATCACATTAATGGGATGGGATATCACCACATCACACCTCATTTTTATCCACATTATATCGCGGTGATATGCGGCACAATGCTGAACAAGAGTTTCCTCAAACTAAACCGAAAACGCATTTCGCGATGAACGCTGTGGTGCAACCGGGCCTGGTTGTCCTGCGGTACTACTGACCAGTGTTCTTCTCCCGCTCCTCTCATCGGATCGGCCTGATTCATCTCTGGATGGAGCTCTTGTTAAGGACGGTTCTACATAAACAACATAAAGGCCCATGAAGTTACTGAGCAACCCAAGAGGATGGATTTGGACTGCAATTAACATCAAGTTTCCTCCAATGACTGAACAGGACAATGATGAGAGTGGTAATGAATGGATATCCACTAATCTTAACGAGTTTTTCCTTGCTACCATCATCACTGTACAATTCATTTCAAAATTATAACAATCAAACTGATAGGACCTAAACTTCTACATTCTCTAAGCACTTTAGAACCTCTCTGTAAAGCTGCTAAGCGAAAAAGTCCACTGTTAAAAAGGCTATAAAAACAAAACTGGATTGAACTGGTTTTTGCCAGAGTTGTACATGTTGAAGAAAAATAATCTCCTTAGTCAATATATAACGTAGACAAATATCTGAATTGGCGTTTTTGGACAGCCTGTACTCGACTGATAACAAGACTCTACATGTACACTGATAGCTCCGAATCTTTTACCCACGTTGCATTACAGATCCCTGAGAAATTATACAACTTTGTTATTGTGTGTTGTTTTGTTCTTGGTGTCTCATGAACTGTGTGATCGTGGACAAAAAGTTGATCGATTACAATCAGCGCAGGCTTCAGGAAGGCATAGGCATCCCAACTGGTACAATCATGACATAAGAATCGGCGGTAGGTGCTAGTTATCGGCGCCTTTCAATAATTATGGGACTGAAAATAAACATGGCGTTCTGGCCCGCCGTGCTGTGAGCACCAGTGGAGATAATCACTGACTCCTGGCAAAAAGACAATGCCCCGCTAAACAACACGCCTCGTTTTCTTATTTCAAACCTGTCGCACTTAAAAGATGTCCGTCTGGAATTAAGGGGGGAAAATCGTGTGGAAAAACGCAGTAGATACAGATTTTAAGGAAATTACACGGGAAGGCGGTCTTACATTTACAGATGGCGTATAGCCAATGGGACGCAGACTTAAGATACCATCATTCTCAACTCTTGAGAGAAATTAGAATAGAATAGCCGGTCACATATACGTTACAGCACAGTGAAATTCTTTCTCGCATATACCACCTTGTTTGGAAGAGTGCAGGGTCAGCCATGATACAGCGCCCCCTGGAGCACAGAGCTTTAAGAACCTTGCTCAATGACCCATGAGTAGCAGTTTGGTGATACCGGGGCTCGAACCCCAGACCATCCGATCAGTAGCCCAGCGCCTTAAACCACAGTTACCCCAAAGAAATCAACAAAAAGGCCAAAATCGGTGCTAGTGCCGGAACAGATAAGTTTGTGCCGGAACAGATAAGTCTTCACCAATCGTTTGTAGATGTCCGGACATCTGGGGGAAAATTATTCGACTACCTCAGTGCCTCAGAGTTCTATAACTAAATTGATATTGTCAATTCTTTCAGCTTGACAGTTTTGTATTTGCTTTTAAATAATAATAATAAAAAATCTTCACAAATGTGCGTTACTTTTGGAGAATAATCCCGCCCACTCCATAATTTTTTTTATTAACCTAGACTGAGCATTTTCGCAACCAAAAGGGCTTTTAAATGTCTAAGATTTGGTATCGTTTTAATTTGATCGCTATCCGAATCTTATCGATTGCAAGCGGTGAACCAACCACAGACGCTTAGTCATGTTGGTCGCGACACCTTGCCTAGTTTATTACAATATTTACACTTGGCTTTGTATGCGGTTTTTACAAATTGTTGCCACACTTTTGAGCACGGCCCATCTTGTAAACTGGTGTTTAGATTACCACATAAGGTCCTGGAAGACTGGACATGTGGAAGGTCCGGGCAGATCGACAGGTTGAGAAAAGAAAGAAAGAAAAATAAATAAATAAATAAAGCACTCAGGAATCGATAGGAGGAATCAAAATTTAAATTTTAGTATTCGATTCTTAATCTTATGTATCAGAATCAATTTTTGATTCCCAACGAATATCTTCCTAACGAAGATACGCTTTACGTTATGTGGAATGGAAGTTATAATAAGTGCAATAAACCCAATTGAACACATTTTTTAATCATCCCAGGCCTCCACAGCTCACCTACATGACTTTACCAAGACCCTTGTGGACGGACTAACACCGAATGGAACGTCCTCCCGGAAGAGTGGAGGTTATTGTAACAGAAAATGAGGAATAAATGTAGACTAGGACGTTTAAAAAGTTCATACGGTCACAAACTTTGCTTCATTTAGTGTAGTGTTTGTATGAACAACAAAACTATATTGTTTTTTTTATTATGGATGAAGCCACTGTCAAACTGAAACAGCTTGT
Organism: Kryptopterus vitreolus; assembly: GCA_030449085.1. Classification (NCBI taxonomy): domain Eukaryota; kingdom Metazoa; phylum Chordata; class Actinopteri; order Siluriformes; family Siluridae; genus Kryptopterus; species Kryptopterus vitreolus. The sequence goes on from JACRUU010000024.1 coordinate 6,340,478, forward strand.
ATCCTGTACAAACAGCCATTAGAAGGAAACGAGGAAAAAGCCGACGCCAGCGTTGCTATGATCTGAAGCGTCTGATTCTCAGCGTCTCTCTTAGAACTTTCCTGTTGCCATAGCGATCCGCTGCTCAAAACAGGCTTCGCAAACACCGACGACCCCCCCCACAAACACACACACACGGCGAGCACTTCAGCTTCACGGCCGCCTCTCGTCTCACGATACGCTTTTTCTAAATACACCTCAGCAGCTCTCAATGACATATGACTTTACATACATGCAGGGACAAACAACACACACACACACACACACACACACAAGTTTGTTAGTGTGGCGATGCGGCACCTGACCGACTTTAGTTTGCGAAAGTAACCGAACGTAGCTCATGCAACTTGTCTTAGTCACGAGGAAAATCGGAAACTGACCTGAAACGGAACGCAGGACGAGTTGGATTTTCAAAAAGCACCAAAACCTACGCCTCTGGGACGCAAATTAAAGATAAGGGGTAGGTGGTCCATAATGAGGGGGGCGTACGGCGAAAAAAAATTTTTTTTTTTCAAGATCTGCCTAGAGAGACTGAGATCATCCCAAGCAAACACCCGGGTACAGTAGCATAAGCAAGCAGGGGGTAAATAAAAGAGATGTGCGAGCCAGCTTGTCGATTACCAGCGTATTAATATCACACCATGGCTATTTCCAGAGCAGGGCAGTAGCAGCCAGAACACAAATAGAGAGCAGCTGAACCCTCCCCTCGTCTCCTCCCCCTCGTCCTGTCGCCGGTCACAGCGGTTCTGCTCCTCGGAAGGAGGACGCAAAGCTGCGGTGCGAGTTTCATGCGACTGCAGAAGGCAAATAAAATGGGAGTATTTTTATGGATATGTCCCTCATGTTTATACACCCTTCTTCAACACCCTTTGATTCGGTCCTCTGTAGGGAAGCAGAAAAAGATCGGCTTTGGGGCAGAAATGCCAATGGCGCAGGGTTTAGAAGCACTTTTTTCGTTCAAGAATCTACACAAATATAAATAAATTATGAATAAATATAGAAACGATGCTAATCAAAATATCTGTCAGAATTTAATGGGGTTTACACAGTTTGGTCATTTGCTTAGTTAAATAAATCACAAGCCTGATTTCCTGCAGTAAAACGTAATAGTTTTTAAAACATTTTAAGGCCATTAAAAAGGAAAGTTAAAACCTGCACATATACTGTTAGCAAAAGATTTAACCAAGCCTTAAATTAAACTTTTTATCCAGACGAGTATTGCTAAACTTGGACCTTCCTACAGATGAAAAAGCGACTTTTGCACCTTCCTAAGGATGAAAAAGCGAATTTTACGATCCATTTACAATCAAATAACATAAATTTTATGCATTTTAGTCTCATTTGTAGTCGTAATACACCAAATTATATTTGAACTAGAGATTAAGTATCAATTAATTCGAGTTTATACTTTATAACAATGTTCAAAATACGAATTTTGCTTTTTACGATTTCACCTTGGTTTGGCCCTGCGAGCTTCCGTAGTTCCCCACGTCTCGCCCCATTACACTTGCGAAATAGGAACAACATGGCAGAGCACTCTGACCAAAGCGAAGAGCTCGTTTCCAAAAGGGGGCGCTGTTTCATCAGTCATATGGAAATGGTTCGGGTTTGCAACAAACCAAAGCCCCGCTGTAACATTTATATAAAGTTTGTGGTGACTAAAGGAAGCAGCGCGACTCATTTATTCCAGCATCTCAAACTGAACATGTTTAATGGGGACGCCAAAACACCGGCTAAAAACAGCATAACGAAAATTTTAAATATTTGTCTGTAAAAATATATATAATAATTTTTAAAAATCACATATCGCCCAGCTTGAAAGATCCACAACACCCACGAAATAAACAAAAACAACCTAAAGTACTGCTGAAGCATTTCAATGAGCATTAGAGCTAGCATTACACGGACATGAAAAAAAAAATAAAACTAAGGTTAAAAATTAGTTAAGGCCTTTGACAAAGAATTTAAGATGTTTTAAGGCCTAAAACCACGAATCAAAGACCCTCCAGAAAGTCTGGATTCAGAGCAATGTTATTACACGCCAAGGTGCCAAGATAAAAGACAAACAAGAAGTTGAACAGCCCTCGGGAAAGACAAGTTTAAAGCAAAACAACAGGCATTGTAGGTCACTGCGAACCCTCACAATGCACACTAGGTTTTTGGTGCATCTTGGTCCACACCCAGATGAACTGGAAATGTCAGTCGAGGTCTGAAGAGGCTGAGAATACGAATAACTAAACAAATGCAAATATTGCCTCATGAAACGGCAGCATGAGGAAATCCGAACACTGTTATTGTTATAAAACATCGGCTGTTCATTTTACGCTTCACAACGGGTTCATGTAGTGTTCAATAAAAACACACCCAGAGTCTAAACTAGTTCACTAGTACAGTTCTATTATCATCTTTTAAAACTGCGATGTCACGAACAACAACAAAGAAAAGAAACATTTCAGTACATGATACTGAAACTACTTTTTTTTCTGTGGATTTCCGCTGTGCTTCCACATAGGGGAAAAAAAAAAAACAAATCCTGAGCCTGGAACTTTCCATAACAAAAACCTAAGCCTAATAAAAATAAAAAATAAAAAAAAAACCAAATTCCCCAATCAGAAAATGAAGAAATATCTAATTAAAATCCTCAGCCAATAAGAAAGCTAAGCATTGAAAATTGTACATTTATTAGAGTAAAGAATTACAAATCTAAAACCTCAGGCATAAACATTTTATATCCAAAACTTATAGACATTTTTTTTCTAGGACCCAATTTACAATTGGAAACTAAAGTATGGAAAATTCTACATTTAAACAGAAATACATTATTAACAGAAATTAACAGACAGAAAATTTTATTATTCTAATAAAAATCAAAACAAGAACCCAAAAGCCAGCAATAAAACAATTTCCCAAATATCTGCAAAAATTCCCAATTTGAAACAAGAGTTCAACAAATTCTTCATCTCAAAGCCTACACAATTCCCTATGAAACACCTAAACCTACAAAAACACCCTTCAAACACAATTAAACTAATCTAAAACTATAATCTTCCAGAGAATTCCTGATTTAAATCTCAGGCCTGAAGACTTCCCAATGCCTTTCCCATAACTTCACAACATTCCCCAACACCAATGACTCAGAAAGAACAGAAAACTGCCCAAGTTCCATTTCCAAAACCCGTCACTTGTAAATGAAACATAAACCATTCGCAACATTCCTATTAAGCACAGGAACAAAACAAAAACAGAAGTATTAAAGATCATACTAAAGTCAAATGGGAAAGGCACACTTTTGTTATCATTCCACGACAAACACTGAGGCGAAATTTCCATGCCGTATCCCCACTGCACACGGCCTGTGAAACGAAAACACAACGTTATCTCCACGACACGTCGCGAATCACGAAAGCGACAAAGATCGGCCAGATTGCAGCCGTGAACATGGGTCTAGCTACATAGGTGAGAAACTCGCCGAAATGCCGCTACATGCCCGGTCGGACGGCGTGACTCGGCGGGGTTCCCCTTTCCAAACTATTGAAGATTTCTACTGAATCATAAACGCAGCTCCGGCTTTAACCTGCCTCGCTGTGGCACAAAACTTGTCCAGTCGCAGCGTTTCTAAACAGGACGGGCTGAAACACTCCGAGCCCGAAGGTGAGGCGAGGAAATGCTCAAGTTTACAAAACAGCCTCAGGCTCATGATTATTTCTTATTTCTTGATTATTTTTTAAGTTTACTTAACAAAAAGTACATTGAAACCAAGAAACCAAGAAAATTAAATAAACTCCTTTTCAGTGACTTGCATGTTTCCGTGGACTCTGAAACAGGCTTTGTGGTTATTATAATGGCTGTTTAAATACAACCTGCTTCCTCGTTCATTCCAACACGTCCTCTGGGTGAACACAGGATACCGGAATAAAGTTACAGGAAAGTAGGCGTTTCATTGCTTCAACTATTAACGTGAATAATTAACATTAATTATATGACACGATGACTTCGCAGGAGGACATTTTTCATATTTAGGTCAGAAGGGCAAACTTAGATCTTGAAGTGTGTCCCTTATATAACTCGAATTGAATAAAGGGATTAGAAACAAGGCAAAACTTCCTGACAGAGTGTTCACGCTCAGGTCTCGCTCTCGGAACAGTCAAAGCTAAAAAGATCAAAAGAAAATTTCTGACCGAGTTCCTATTCACGCAATTAGCAGTTCCTGGCTCGTAAGCACATTTATAGAAATGATTTATAATGGCACTGTTCCACTTTCTCCCAGGTGAGGGTGGATTCCTCTCAAGTTTCTTCCTCATGTTGTCGCAGGGAGTTTTCCCTCACCACTGTCATCTCACAATGGCTTGCTCGTTACAGATTAACATTTAAAGCTTTTGTTTAAGACAATGTCCATTGTTAAAAGCGTTATATGCATTTAAAACAATATTTTGAGATTATAAATAAAAAAACACATATATACACATATGTATGTGTCTGTGTGTGTAAGACCTGCCATGTTTCAGTACAGCTGGATAACTATCATCTGAAAGCTGACCAAACTCATGGACAGGAAGCGAAATCTTAACATTGCTGTTCGCTGACTTTGAGACTTTAATGATACAATTCAGGCTGAATAAACTGTTATTTAGCATCTGTTACCTAGTATTAACTAACTATGAATAAAACATAAAAAAAACTCAGGCCTGGGAAGTGAACCTAAATCTTGAAAAAAAAAAAAAGTGCTAAAAACTGGAATTATTTCTGATTTGGTCGTTAACTGTTACACTCAAATTTTAGCTAAAACCACCAAACCTGGCTCTGCTGAACCCTTGGTCTTTGTGCAGAGGAAAGTGTGAGTTCGGAGTCAATTGTCCCATTAGTGCTACTACAAACATCGTACACACCCATACTAAGACAAGAAACATTCGGATAAGTACGTGGCGAAGGGGTTTTCATGTTATCACCATCAATCTACAATGTTGGAAATCACATCAGAATGGGAAAAGTCTTTTCCTTATACTGTGCATTTATGTGACAGAAAGATGGAAATGAACTTGTGATATAGATTTGAAAACTTTTCGATTGTATTCATTGTGCAAATATCCACACAAAAACTAGTTGAGCTGCATAAGGGGTTTTCCTGTGAGTTGATTAATCTTGTCAGGTTGTAAATCAGAAGACGGACAGACAGACAGACAGGCAAAAATAAATACAGACAGACAGATATAATGTAAAGTAACTATTCCAGGTTGTAGACAAACATTAATTAAGTGTATACTGAGTAATGATACAGTAATAAACAATCAAACGCCAGCACAAAAAAGCCATACTTTCTTCAAAAGACGTATGCAGAACTTCACAAAGCCGAGACATAAATGCTAATTATGTCGAATAAATGTATATTTATATCAGTTACTTAGAGTGAAAAACAAACAAACAAAGTGTAATGGTGAACACTTGAGTGCAACTAGCTCTCAGTAAGCCGTGTGGCTGCGTTGTGGAGCCTAGAAGACATTTTATATCCAATTCTTTTCCACCTGTAAACGTTCCTAAACAATACTAAATTGAATTATCGGTTATTGAACACACATAACACACGAGTGGTTGAAATCTTATGAAATATCTCAGCCGAGAGTGAAAAATCCAGCTAGTTCATCAGCTAGCTTAGTCGGTGTTAGCCAGCTAGTCATGAACGGCAGATCAGGAAGTAAACGCAAACTTCTCAGCGCCATGACGATCATGCCTTACCTGGTTAGACGAATGCTCGATGACTGGTTGCATCGGAGTCCGAGTTGTCATAGTTCGATCGTGGGAGTGTTTTACGGATCTAAAAACCCGATCAGAAGGGACATGGGTGGTGTTTTTTTTTCTGTCCGAAGTCCACCGCCTGATCAAGCTAACTTACACCGCGAGCTTGCACAGCAACAGGCTGGAGGTCCGCAATGCTCAAGGCATCGTTGTTTGGTTTACCCTGATCGCGAAGTTCCCTTTTTCTACTTTAGGTAATCAGAGGTCAGACCCGTTTTTCTGTCGCAGTTTAGCCACGTAAATACAAACGACGTAACCAGCAAGAGATTCACGCCAAATCAACACGCTTGCTGGTGTTAGTTTTCACAGGAGTACCGTCGGATCGACGTAAAAAAAAAAAAACACCGATAGATAACGTATGAATCAATATTCTTTCGAACTTACAAGGAAAGTCTTGATTACAAGGCCAGAAAGGTCTCCAGGAGGTCCCTGGTCCGGTGAAATCCAAGAGGAGCAGGTTATGGATAATCTGAGTTACACATCGAGCAGCAGGAAGAAACCTGGACAAAAATACAATAAAAATACTAGTTTTGTGTTGGGGGAGCTAAATGGCTAACAGGCTAGCTGACGATGTCGCCTTGGTTTAAAACAGACTAGCCGAGACTCACATCCGCGATGGTCGGTGCGGGAGGGGAAAAAGATCCGTAATGCGGATCTATTACGCAGTAAATATCTTCAAGGACCGATTCCTGACAGTTCCTTGAACACGGATGAGGCCCGTTCGGACTCGAATGAGCGGTTAAAGGCGGTCCACAGACGCCTGGATTGGGGCTGCAGCTCCGGTTTTAGTGCGCCGCCCGAAATTCATACTACACGGCACCAGTTGCTAACCGTTACGGCGTTAGCTGGAGCGCTCGTCTGATATTTTTTTTCTTTTCGTTTTTAGTCAATGGCGCCGATCGCTTTCGGTGGCGAATCCGAGCGACCAGTGATCGCCGAAATCGCAGCGATAAACACGATACGTATAAACCGAATGAACGCCGAAGGAAGTTCGTGCTGGGCGGCCACCGCAGCGCCCGGACCCCGCTCCGCTGGTCGCTGTTTCCACACATCCACACAGCAGCACCGACTCGCCTTCCACTTCCGGCCGCAGGTGGTGCTACATCATAAACGGCTCCCTCCCCCTCTCTTTTTTTCCGTCTCTCTCCATCTTCTCTCCATCTATCCTTCAATCCATCCGTCCCCTAGCGTTTACCCTAAACTCTCCTTACCAGTATATTCCAATCGAGTTTGCACATTCATCATTCATACCTCTATTTATAACCAAATATTATTGATTAGCATTATTAACATTATACCAAGTTCTTCTCACTTGGGAAAACTCAGGGAGGAGGCTGTAGTTCACTGGTTAAGGCAGTGAGTTTTGGACCATGAGTTCAAATCCCAGAAGCCGTCACCGTGCGTCCCTTGAATAAGTCGCTCCGAATAAGCCTGTCTACCAACCTGACTGATCTCGAGTCTATTTGCAAAGAAGAATGGCAGAAAGTCCTCCGATAAAGATGTGCAAAGCTTGTTGTGTTACCCTCAAAATGACATAATTGCTGTCTGTGCTACAACTAAGTGCTGAGTAAAGGGTCTGAATACTTATGAACATTCATTCATTCATTTATCTTCTACCGCTTTATCCGATCTTCCCCCGGGTCACGGGGAGTTTGTGCCTATCTCAGGCGTCTATGGGCATTAAGGCAGGACACACCCTGGATGGAATACCAACCTATCGCAGGGCACACACTCACATACACACACACACATTCATACACTAGGGACAATTTTCCAAGGTGCCAATCAAACTACCGTGCATGTTTTTGGACCGGGGGGAAACCGGAGAATCCGGAGAAAAAACCCCTGAGGCATGGGGAGTACATGCAAACTCTACACACATGGCCGAGACGGGAATCGAACCTTGCGGTCTGCGAATATGCTAACCACTAAGCCACAGTGCCCTACTTATGAACATGTGATATCATTATCGGTTCCTTCGTGAAGATTAATAGGAGGGAAAATCAGTCCGAATGATTGTATTACCAGCCTGCAACATAACATAATCAAAATAAAGTGAAAGGGGGTCTGAGTACTTTCCTGTTGCACTGTATATCCACATGTAAACAGATACTGTTATGTGTAGAAATTGTAGTTCAAACAGAGGTCCAATATTAACAACAAAATAAAAAAAAATACAGAAAAAGTATTTAGGCAGCTATATGTTGTTTATAGCAAATTAGATATAAAGCAGCAGAATGATTTGTATGAGGCAATTCTTGAATCATAGCTTATCTTCTTCACAAACTAGATCACACAACTTCATTCTGTTCCTCACATATTCCATCGTCATCATCGTCATCAATATTCTCACACCTTTCTCACTCCATATCCCTATCTTGTCCCAACACTCATGACAATCGTCATCAATATCTTCCTCCCGTCTCCATCACCTTCACCGCACTCTCCCAATCCTGTCCCCACACACACACACTCCATCAGCATCACCATCAACTAACCATCATGAATATCCCCATCTGTTTTCATCCCTCCAAATCATCCCCTTGTACACTATCATCATCATCATCATCTTCAACCCCATCTCCACAATCCACTATCCTCAAACATACACCATTCCCACTCAGTGCCCACATATCACCACCATCACCATCCACACCCATTCTCCATACCCAAAATATACTATCATCTCTTACTAGCTGCATCTTGTCCCCACACATAACATCACCATGACAGAAGCTCTTTCTGTGTAAAATACTACAATTGTAAGTTTAGTGACCAAGAGAGAGCAGTATTTAGAAAGTACAAGGAAGCTCATCCTCATTAACCAGTTTTGTCCGTTTTTTGTTGTTGTTCCTGATTTCATTGATTGTAGTAATCTGATGGGGGACACGGTGGTTTAGTGGTTAGCACGTTCACCTCACACCTCCAGGATCCGGGGTCGATTGTCATCTCGGCCATGTGTGTGTGGCGTTTGCATGTTCTCCCCGTGCCTCAGGAGGGTTTTCTCCGGGTTCTCCGGTTTTCCCCGGTCCAAAAACATGCACGGTAGGTTGATTGGCACCTTGGAAAATTGTCCCTAGTGTATGAATGTGTGTGTGTGTGTCCTGCGATGGGTTGGCATGCCATTCAGGGTGTATCCTGCCTTTAATGCCCATAGACACCTGAGATAGGTACAGTCTCCCCGTGACCCGAGGGAAGATCGGATAAAGCGGTAGAAGATGAATGAATGAATGAATGAATGAAGATGAATGAATGGTAACCTGATGCATTTTTGCTGCCCTCTGCTGGCGTGAGCGGTACAACAAATTATAGACGCGTTCAAAAACAGCCCTTGATACATAAATAATAGAGATTTGATCAGTTCCTATGGCACTGCGCATGTGTTTCAGGAGGAAATTCAAATTGGTCACTATTGAGATGTTCTCACATGGATTGAAATATAAATATTAGTCTTCAACAATGTTTTAAGGGTTCTTTGGACAGTTAAAGATTTTTTGCTCTTTATACTAGAGATTTTTAGCTTTCTTTTTAAGCTTCTCTATTGGGAAAACGCTTAGTCTAGACGTCTGGAGACAGGGAGCACTTTTTGTTTAAAACAAAAGCAAGTAAACAAACTTTGTCATTATTATCAATTCATTCATTCATTCGTTCATTCATTCATTCATTCTTCTTCTACCGCTATATCCGATCTTCCCTCGGGTCACGGGGAGACTGTACCTATCTCAGGTGTCTATGGGCATTAAAGGCAGGATACACCCTGGATAGAATGCCAACCCATCGCAGGGCACATATACACACACTCACACAATCACACACACATTCATACACTAGGGACAATTTTCCAAGGTGCCAATCAACCTACCGTGCATGTTTTTGGACCGAGGGAGACCGGAAAACCCGGAGAAAACCCCCTGAGGCACGGGAAGAACATGCAGACTCCACACACACATTGCTGAGACAAGAATCGAACCCGGTGCCTGGAGGTGTGAGGTGAACCTGCTAATCACTAAACCACCGGGCCCCCTGTTAGGAATCACAAAATAGTTATTTATTGGTGCCTTTAAAAATTTTGGTCACCAAAGCCATTTATAATATTTAATAAATTATTACAAGTCGATGTCAGATTCGTGTTGACATAATTTATAGGTGTTCTTTGCACTTTAAGCGATTCATTTCAGTTACATTGTAAATACACACCCTGTTGGAAAATGAGCAAAGCTATAAAAAAATGGCAAAATATTAAAATGGTCTTATCAACAAAACAATGTATGGGAAAATGCACAGGGGTTCAGTACTTGGATATTTTTCACCCCTTACTTGTTCAAATTCTGATTAAAATGAACAGTTTGGAGAACAGCTAGAAATGTATTAGTGTAGTATGCAATATAGTCCAGTATGTATTTTTCAGTTTCAGATTTTATTCAGATTTTATTTGTCACATGCACATACATAAACAGTACGACATGCAGTGGAATGCTTTTTTTAACAACCGTCCAGCATGTAAATAAATAAATGTAAATAAGGAAGATAAGTAGAATAAAAATAAGAAAATAAAGTAAAAAGTCAAAAAGGTAAAAAAAAGAGACATCTTCATATAAAAATATATAATATATAAAAAAATTCTGTTTAAGTTGTAAAAGTAAAAGTGTGAAGTGAACAAGTGTAAAGTGACAGGTGCAAAAATGTCCGGTGTAAAGTGGCCAGTGTTCATTTGTGTTCGTTCGTTCTTTTTTGTCTGTAAAGTTATAAATGAAATGTATAATTTGTAACACTTATATATGAAATGTATTGTATATAGTCTGCATGCCAAATGGCAAAATTCGTAAACAGTTCAAATGAAAGGGAAATCTATACTACAGTTAATTATCCCGTATAGTATCCCATTTATAACAATAGTTATCTCATACAGTGGCAAGAAAAAGTATGTGAACCTTTTGGAATTTCATGGTTTTCTGAATAAATTTGTCATAAAATGTTATCTGATCTTCATCTAATTTATTGGTATTGACAAACACCAAAAAAATAATAACACCAAAAAAATCCAATCTTTCTTGTCTTTATTATTCTTGCCACTGTATATGCTTTATTTTTGTTTTGATATGTTTAATTCTTACTAATTTTTTGACAATTTTTGGTTGACCTATATGCCATATTTAGGAGGAAACTTGTAACATGTACATCACAGCACAGTGAAATATTTTCTTTGCATATTGCCGATTGTTAGAACGCTGGGGTCAGAGCATAGGGTAAGTCATGATTCAGTGCCCCTGGAGAACAGAGGACAAGGGCCTTACTTGAGGGCCGAACAATGGCGATACTGAAGCTTAAATCCCTGACCTTCAAATGAGCTACTACTTTCCCCAATTTACTTATTTACTTATGTAGAAGGCTGGTTGCACTGGGCCCTGAACCACCAAGCATTCACTAATAAGAATATATATATTTTTATTTAGTTTCTTGCTCAGGTCAATGCTATGTTAATGCTAAACTCTGCTCTAGGATATATACTAATAATATATTTGACAGATCACATTTAACTTAAGATTAATGAATGGCAGGAGTCCATTCTAAAAAATATGGCTTTATTTATAACACTTTATTTATAATAATTTTTACATTAATCTTATGCATCTAAGCTTTATGTTATGGCCATATGAAAAGAAAAAAGATCAAAGAAAAAGAAAGAAACATGTTCTTTTGAATTTTCCCACCACCATTTCCCTACGATCGTTTTGTTCGCCATTGGGTCACAATGATGTCATCCATTTGGAAACCCCGCCTATCGGGGACGCGCGTACACGCGCGGGCACGTCAGGGGAGAGCGGCCGGCCGCACGCACGCAAGCGCGCGCGCGCATTTCCACGAGATGCTCGGCGACTCGAGCGTACTTGTGCCTGCCGTGAGCTCGCGCAATCGACCGTGGTGACTGCACGCCTTTCCTGCGCGTGGCGTGGAAAAAAAAAACATCCTCTCCGTCCCGCGCGACCACAAAAATAAATTAGAGAGAAAAAAAAAAGCATCATAAAAGCACGCAGCTTTCGATGTATTATTAAGCGCGTGCATGCATCGGAGCGGGATTATCACTCGGGAAGCGCGAGCGTGAATGAGAAAATCATGACAATACAGCGGACGTAGGTTACCAGTAACGTGAGTATGTTTTTTTTTTAATTCTTTTATTTATTTGTATGTTTTTTTTTAATGATTATTCCTTTTTCTGCACGTTCACCATGAAAACAAGCATGTATTAGATCGGAAGGGGGGATCGGGGGGATTAAAACACGAGCGTAATATGACCGCAAGACTGCTTATGACAATCGTTTATCCCACAGATTCACCTCACATCACAGCACATCACATCTCATTACATCTCATCACATATCCCTATCGCAAAGGAGCGCATAAGCGCGCAGCTGGAATAACATCATGCTTGCACAGCTTTGTGCGAATTTTGCAGACATCCTGATGTTCCTCCACTATTCCTCATAAAAAGCAAAGAGAGAGAGAGAGAGAGATGCTACTGGATGGCCTAACCAGTCATTTTGGTTTACTGGATTCCAGATGATCTGTCTTCTGGGCTCTGGTCCAATCAGCTCATGCCTTTGATCAAGGCATAGGCTAAATCATATGGATAAGCCTGATGCAAAGTGCATGGCAGGGGACAGTTCCAGCAGATCCGGGGACAAAGGACCAGCCTTGCACAAAGATGAGAGGCGAACACAGCTGGTTCTCCAGAGGGCACTGATGGGTGACGGTGCGCTAAATGGTTCCGTTCCCCAGTTTCCACTTCGTTTCTCATTATCTCGTTACCGTGCACGTTATCTGGACGTTTGTTTCTATAGATGAATAAGCAGGAACAAAGGCAGGCACTCGAATAGGATGGTGTGTGTGTGTGCGTGTGTGTGTGTGTGTGTGTGTAAAACCTGCAGTTACGGCATCCGAGTCAATGGATGAGCTCGGATGCTGAGTAGGCCATAGACTGACGCAGACTTTCCTGGAGTGATTTAAGCCTGAGGTTAAAACAGACTGAAGTTGCAGATTGGCAGAGCTGAAAACGAGTTCTTTTTGTCTATAAGGTGAAACAAACAAAAAAAAAGAAATGACTAAATATACATTACAAAATATAACTAAATACAGAACCTTGGAGTAAGTATGGACATATATTATCGATATCACCAATACCAGGCATTATTAGTCATAGCGTCATAAAAGATCTTCCTGGAAAGATATTAGTAGCAGGTCATCCAGCTGGAAAGGGAAAGTAGACAAAGATATGCTCAGTTTCCCAATACACATCTATGATAATCCTAGTTTTGTCGCACAACATTCACATAACACGGAGAACCCCACTGAGAATCTCCATGATCTTCTATTGTTCTATTATTGTTAAGTTAAACTGTTAGACTGTCGTCCTGGAGCTCTATGTCAGGTGTTGTAATTGACACCAGTAGACAAAATGAATTTAGAAAGAAAATAGAATAGTATAGAATTAAAGTTTTTAATCATGATTTATTCACTCACACTGACTTGTTTACTTGTTGGATATTGGGATTGTAGCACATTCTACCATACAAGTGTAAGTGTTGCACATTAGAACAAGTGCATTAATAGAATTCGGTTAAAACCATCTGACTTAAATAGATACTTAAATAAATACCAAAATAGAGCATTCAGCTGTGGTGGATTCATAAGACAATTAAGTCATATGATAATGCCATTTTTTAATTCTAGCTGTGTAATAGACAAAGATCTTAATAGGCAGTACTCGTTAGTAATGATATTTATTTTATCATTAGCAGTTCCACTGATTACTGCATGTCTACACAACTACCCAGCATTACATAATTGGCTATATTTTACGTTTGGTACACACACACTACACGACTGACCAACCAGATATCGCAGCAATCTGATGTCCTAGAAGTATGTAACGTGTTAAATTTGTACATTTCTAGCAAGAATTAGCGGGATCCAATCCATTCCATTTTTTTACATCTTTTTACAATGAACATTGTCTCAAAGCAACGTTATACAGATAATGCAGTAAAATTGAAAAAGGTTATTCTTTACAACTGTAAGTTTGTCCATTATGAGCAAACCGGGTGCGAGTGTGGCAAGGAAAAACTCCCTGAGATGGAATAAGGAAGACACCTGGAGAGGAACCAGACTCAAGATCCTCATCTGGGTGACACCGAATGTCCATTAATTACAGCTAAATGATGTTGAGGTGATAAAATGTAATATAAACTGCAGTCTTAGGTCAGCGGTGTAGAGTGAGTCCCCATCCATTTTTGAAGCTCCCGAGTGGTAATATCGTGGATGCCCAGATAAAACAAAACATCCCATCAGAGTGGCCTCCAATCTAACACCATACAGAGGTATTCTGGGACACATTGGGCAGGTCTGAGGAGAGGGTTCTGAACACTGGTAACACTGGTACCTCAGGGGCATGTATAACTCGACCCAGAGAGAGAGAGAGAGAGAGAGAAAAGGAGAGAGAAAGATATGGATTATTGAGTATCCGTATTGTTGTGAAAAAGTTAAAGACAAAGAAAACTACAAGCCAGTTGCTTATATACAGCATTGTGAAATGTGATCTCTGAATACACAGTAACCGGATAATATTCAGTAGGTGCTTTGTAAGTTGTTATAACAAATGTTTTCTCCAGTGTGATGTGTGCTTTTTTTTGGATGATATTAGGCATGAGGTGTATGATTGAAGTGATATATTACTTCAGAAAATCTGAGTAAATATAACCATCACCCCCTTCACCGCAGGCAGCAAAGGGCAACGCTGAAAAAAAGGAAAGAGGATGAGGATACCATCACCAGGCTCAGTGCGTGGATGTATGCATGTGGGATTAAATGCATGGTGTGATGGCTCTGTCCTTAAGTGTGTGTGTGTGTGTGTGTGTGTGTGTGTGTGTGTGTGTGTGTGTGTGTGTGTGTTTTAATCTGAAGTGCAGTTTTGCATGAGTGTCCCTCGGACAATGTCTGTAGCTGAGTCAACCATGTCATATCTTATATTTGTTCTCCCAGTCCTCCATTTCCACCCCTCCCCTCCCTCGCTCTTCTATCTACTACAGAACCTCTGATATTACATAATGCAGATCGCTAATGGTACTGGTTGTCACTGTGAAAGAAAAAAAAAAGTAGTTATAACCTGGTGTGTGTGTTTTTCTTTTAAAAGCAGCATGCTGGATAATGTAATTTATTATTGTTCATGTTTTGGTTTGTTTCTTGCTGTCCAATTAACAGGAAGGTTGTGGATGACGAATAGAAGCAATGATTAGCTTCTGTGTGGTACTCATCACAATTTTTCTACTGGGTGTGGTGTGACTAACATTCGGCAAATGCATGAATACTGTGTAGAAGGGGTATTTCGGTCATTTATTCTTTCTCTTTTTCTCTCTTGATCTTTATAACGTGCAGCTCTGCCTAGCCCCAGATGCCTCCCCTTCCTCTTGACGAGCGTATAGTGGTAATTCAGCGGCCTAAAAGCCTGGGATTGTGCGTGGCCTCACCACCAGCCACCTCGCAGTCTTCGTCACGAATTACCTCCCGCAACGAGCCCCCTCCCCGCTTACCACATACGCAGCTTCTTTCGTCTCGTCCCCATCCACCTGCTAATTCTTTGTCCCTGGAATGCAGGCACAGGCACTTACCCCATGGGCAAAGAGCCAAGGGCGAGAGAGGCGTCAGTACAGAGGACAGCAGCCGGATCCCTAGTCACTGTCACAGCAATGGGACTGTGACCCTGGGTCCGACACCTTACACCCATACCCATTCCATTGATATTAAAGTATCGGTGGACAAAGGAGGGACACATTCAGACAAAAGGTGCAGCAGCAGCAGCTTGCCTCGAGGTGACAGCAGCAGAGAGAGCAGAACCCAGAGGGTGTCTTCACACATAGCTCCAGGGCAAAGTGACAGGAAATTCAGAGGAAAGTCTACAGACACTACTGAGAGGCACCAGATCAAGGCACAGTATAATAACCACTATCAGAACAACCTCACAGTGTCACCCGGTGGGGTGTTGGAATTTGTTCCAGCCCAGAGACAACAAATTAAGCCCAGGTGGACAACAGAGGACGAGGTGATATCAAATCCACGTTTCGCAACTGCCAACTACAGGGATGTGCCTTCTGTTGGTAACAAAGAAAATTCCAAACTGAGAACTATCCATCAGCCTCCCAAACCCCACAATCTATCCCATCACCTAGGCTCTGCTCCGTCAGCACACGCCTCTATCCTAAACACTCACTATCAGGTGACCCCAAATTCTGCCCCCTTTTGGAGCCCATCTTCCTTCCCACAAGTCGGTCAAACCCGGTCGTCGCGTATCAGAGAAACACACCCCCAGATTCTTCACAACTTGCCACTATCTCCGACCTCTTCCCGCGAAGGCTTCCCTAGCCCAGATCACACATGCACTATTGACTTTTCACGTCCATTTGACTGTGACTGTTGGAGGCTGGTGTGCTGTAGAGGTGGAAGAACTGGCTGCAAAGGGAGTACCGGAAGCCCGTCTTCCTCCTTTTCCAAAGGGCAAAGAACAAGTTCAAACAACATCGGAGACGGTGCCATGGGACTGAAGAAATTAGGGGCGTGTCTGTCAACAGCTTCAACCACAAACACCTCTTCATCCAATAGCACCGTCTCAGAATGCCAGAAGGGGCTTCTTCGGCCACTGGGCTGTGCTTCCTGTTCAGGGGAAGGTGGAGGCTTTGGAAGTCCATCTGCCTTCCGCAAGAAATTGGTTGGTGGTTGCCTACCCTGCACCCCGTTCTCCCCATCCGCTCCTTTGCGTGCACTGCAAAGTTGCGTCAGTGGCTGCAACCCCAAAGCAAGCCAGGCTGGTAGCTCAACTTGTAGTTACTGTAGTAGTGATCCTATAGTAGTGACTTTTAACCCGCACAGAGGGAAGCCTCCCGTCTATTCCCACAATGCCGGAGTGCATACCATGGGAGGGCACCAACACGATGACGACGATTACAGCGTGCGGACAATTTGGCCCGATGAACTCGCAAAAAAGATGACTCACTCTAAACCTCAATCTAATCACCATAATGTAGAGATGAGGATGGGAACAGGAAACTCTTACATGGGCCGTGACCAGGGTACCAGTAACGGAACAAGTCCCGTCATTCTAGACTGTCGTAATCTTCTAGAGTTTACCCGCTCCCAACTGACTGACCATGCAGGTCGACGGCGACTCCAGCAAGGCAAGATGGCCGTTTTGGATTTCATGGGGTCGGGAAACCGAAGAGACCAGGGCCAAGACTCTCTGAAAAGGCTCTTTAACAAGGACGGAGATGCTGGAATGGGAATCGACGACCTTGATGATATATATCCAAGCTCCCCTTCCCATCGCTCTCTTACTCCTGTGTCTTCGCCCTCCTTCTCCCCTCCACCATCAGCCCCTGGCACCATGATCAAGCCCAAACCAAGAGGAAGAGATTGGGAGGGTGGGCACTCCTTGCCATCTGCTCAGTCACTCCATTTGGTCCTTAACTCGTTCAATAGAGAGCAAGAAGACGAAAGGAGGCGAGGTAAGTGGGCTTTTTTCTTTCCCTTGCAAATACATCATGGTTACATCGTCCGTGTTTTACCTTCTCGTGCCTGAAAGGAACTTTTTTTGTACATGTTATTGAAGTGTGTTGCTTTTCAAGAAAGCAGCAGGGTAAAGCTTATTGTAACTCTGCTTAAAATTGAATACACCCGAGTGACTAAAATCGGTAAAACGAGAGCGCAAAGCTCTGCAAATTCCCACACGAGACCGTTTTTTTTTTCTTTCTGTCCCGCTTTCTCTGTGATCTAATCCCTTCTGCTGTTTGTACGTTGTTACAATTATGTAAGCATAACAGGATGCTCAGAGCCACATTCAGGACTAATACAATTTCGGCATAATGTGCGACATGGATGAAAATAATAGCAAAGCGCCTTTTGGATGATGCGCTCTCTTTTACAACCTCCTACTTGCGTTTCTAATTACTAGCTCACTTGCACAACAGGTGTACTTATTTCACACAGCGGACAAGATAATGAAAAGGGTTCTGTTTTCCCTGTCAGTGCACCTCTCCCTTCCGCTCTCATCCTCCCTCCCGGCGTCTCTGTCAGATGAGAGTGTAATGACTCCAGATGTGGAGAACGCGGTGATCAGCCCCATTCTCCCGTTCCTTTTCCTGGGGAATGAGAGGGACGCTCAGGATCTGGATTTGCTGCTGCGGCTGAACATCAGTTACGTGGTCAATGTCACCACCCACCTGCCCCTCTATCACCTGGACACGGGCCTGGTCCGCTACAAGCGTCTACCTGCTACTGACAACAGCAAGCAGAATCTCAGACAGTATTTCGAGGAGGTCTTTGAGTTTATAGGTGAGTGGCCAGGCAAGTCACACAGTGATTTGTATTTTGTGTTCGTTTCTCCGTTGTTTGCCACAGTTTGAACCTAAGATAATCGATCAACGCATAGCATATTTGTAGCATTATTCGTTTGTCTTTCCAGAGGAGGCTCACCAGAGTGGCCGAGGTGTGATGGTTCACTGCCAAGCAGGCGTGTCGCGTTCGGCGACTATTGTCATCGCTTACTTGATGAAGCACACCCTCATGACCATGACCGACGCGTACAAATACGTGCGGAGTCGCCGACCTGTGGTGTCTCCCAACCTCAACTTCATGGGCCAGCTACTGGAATTTGAGCGAGATCTGAACTCTGGTGTTACGCCTCGAATCTTAACGCCCAAGCTGAGTGGACTGGAAACACAAGTCTGAAAAAAAAAAATTCATGAGGTAGACAAAGAAGGATGGATTTCCAACGTGTTTTTATCGTGGACATTAGAAAGAAAGAAGAAATATTCGGGTGGAAAATGCAGTAGGGTTGAAAAAACAGGTGATTCTTCCGATGGGGGCGTTTCTATTGCGGAATTATAGCACTTAAAACGGAATTAGGCAAATGGGTGTTTATATAATCAACTTCACTGTGCTCATAACGTGCCAAGTTTTATATAACGGTAAAAATACTTCGGTTCATTATAAAACGTTCGAACTATTATTGTCGTCTACGTATTATCAACCTGCCCTCATTGACATAACCGACGTATAAAACAGTGAAGGCAGGGAGAAAATGCAAAGCAAGGGCAAAACAGAAAGTACTGTCAAGCACAGAACAAGACACAAAGTAAGGAATCTTCTCAGACCCAAAAACTGTAGCAAAGTTCTCACACCTCCTCCACTGTGCACAGGACTTTTCTAGACGTATTATCCAGTAGAGAGTTCCATGCACTTATTTTTTTACCCCAGTTAACGCCCGGTTTAGCTGCTGACAAATATTAACACACAATCGTCGGGATCATCCGACCGCTTGCGTTCTTACATTTCGCCGTTTACATTCGTGTGAGAAATGTGCAATAGAAGTGTATGGACGGGAAAGGAGACCTCGCGTTTCGGCTCGGAAACTTCCATAATTGAGAAAGAAACAAATTGGAAAGCGACATATTTATTTATTTGTTTTTTTCCCTCCACGCGCACACAGAGTGCACAGAGAGAAACAAAATCGTGAGCGAGACAGAAAAGATCGACACAATACTATGCTTTTAATACACGGTGGACTTAAAAAAAAAAAAACGCTAATGGATTCTGTTCGTTTTTTTTTCTAATTGAATTTGTGAACTATTATCTATTTTTTAAATCTCTGCAGGCATGATGGTGCAAGTATAGATTTTTATTTTTCTAAGCACTTTGTATATATTTGTTTCAACGTGTTAATGGTAATCGATCCAATGGTGTGATATGAGCGAAACAAGAAGGCGCAATGTCCAGAGATGTGAAAAAAAATTTGAATCTCATTAAAATATATATATATATATTATTTACATTTTTAACCTTTGCGCTTAAGTCTAATATTAGGTCATGCCGCATGGCTAACAGCTAATTGCTAACGGCTAACTGCTAACGGCTAATTGCTAACAGCTTGTGTAGATGAGTTATTATTTGAATCTTGATTGCTTTTTCGTTCCAAAACAGCAGAATCGAGCCGAAAACGTTGCCAAGTACTTTTCCTATCTATGGTTGACGGGCAAAAGTTGAATTTATGTCATAATACCATAAACAAAAATCTCGACTCTTCCCTCAAGTTATAATAGTCCTATAAATGGTTTGGAAAATTTGTATTTTGCATTTAATCCTGTTCTTAAGATACCCTTCACGCTTTTTAAATCCGCTTTGCTTATTTGATTCCGCTGCCATTCATTTTCATAGTGCTCATTTGAATAAATCAGGAGAGGAAGGCAAACCATAAGCTATGGAAAACGCCTTTTGCCTTTGACCACGAGCTATGGAAAATGTCCGCCAGTTCAATTCTTCCTTTCTTACCCTCTGGCCAATTGTTTACATCGTCTCCTCAGTTCCTAGGTTTTAAAAAACAGTGCTCTTATGATACTATGCACCATACTGACTTCAACTACGGGGGTGTAATCTGTGAAAAAGACCAGGCTTTGTTCAGTTCACTGTGATAAGCTTTCTTCTTCCTGAATATTGTCTAGTTTTCAGCCTTAGTCCTTGAAGTCTCCCTTCATCCATCTTGGCGCACATGGGTTTGTGGTGGAAGAGGTGGGGAGGGGGGGCTGTTGTAGGTAGGAGGGATTTTGTCTGCTGTCTTTGAGCTTTTATCTGCCTGGCTGAGGCAATGCGCTTTCACCCTGCACTGCCGTGTCACGACTAAAGCGCTCTCCCAAGAGATCTTTTTTTGCATTCCAGTGCAAATCATCTAGACCCGGACTTGGAGCTACTTAATATAAGAAAGAAAGAAAAAAGGAAAAAAAAAAACAACAATTGTATTTGCCCTGTGTCTGTGTGTGTGTGTGTATGTGTTTTTGTATGTATATGTAAAAATTATGCCTCAAAATGTTTGATTCTCACAACACTTAATGAATTAATGCTTCTTCGCTCGGCGCAGCCGTGCAGGATTCCTGCTCCCTGAGGAAATTTTTAGCGACACTTACCGGATGGTTTGAGTGAATTAAAAGTGCTCTGTGAGATCACACCAATCTCAGTCTAGACACGGATGCTGCTGATACAGAAAAAAAGCATTTAAACTTGAATATTTCTACTTGGGGTAAGAGTTCATCTGTATTGATACTATTTCCTTTCATTTGATTGTGTTTTTACATCCATGTACAACTGCAAGTGGTTCCTCCATTCTTAGGTATACACATATACTCTATATCTTAGAATATATCCGGGACTTTAGAATTATAATCTTCATACTAAGGTCCGGATATTGGAACGATGTAGCACTTAAAAATGGAGAGAAATTTGTGATTAATATTTAGAGATCATGAAATTGTCCAAATGTGTCCGTGCATTTTGTACGGATACAATTTTGTTTTTGTACATGCGTCGTCAAATTTGTCTGTGCGTCGTTCACAGTGAAAATGCCAAGCTAAGGCCTGTGCATTAAATAATTGACAGTATTTGAATATACAGGTTATTATGTATGACGGTTCCAAGGTCTGTCCAGAGTGTGTGTGTGTTTGAGTGGCTTCCCTCTGGATCGATTCGTACTTGACTTGTATTCCCTCCAGTTGACTCGTACTTCCATGGATATTGACTACTTCTAATTTGCCCCTACGTCAGTGTGTGCGTGGTGTCTAATGATGGACTGCCATCCCATTCGGATGTGTATTCCTCTGCGGTCTTTCCAACACGTTCCCGGGTAATGGTTGCCATGTCCACCATTGCTGAAAAAAAGCGATTCAAAACCATTTGCCAGCACCGCATAGGTTTTCTCTTCCAAACGTTGCAGAAAAATAGTTCACCCAGGAACCATTTGAATTGTACGTTTTATTGTGTCGATCGAACTCTTCAAAAATTTAACAACCAAATGTAAATTCATGTAGATAATTTTTCTGTGAGTTTGCCCTTTTTATTTCTTTTTTTTTTTGGATATTGTAAGTATTTTTATTTTTTTTTTTGAAAGTACGAACTGAGATTTTTCGGATGGGAGAAAAGCAGCCTGGCGAAAGGATGAATTTTTACGACGTTATGTCACGTGCCGTCCCATTATTGGTATCTTCCTTTCTATGACTCCTTTAATGAAGTAATGTAGTCCACCTGACAACAGTGTTGTCCTTCATTGCTCTATCTTTATATTTTACCTGTAAAACCGTCTGCTAACTAACGAGACCATGTTCTATTTTCATATGTTGTATATTTGCAATTCTTTTGATAGAAGTGTATACAAGTATTAATGAATGACTGGAAACATTCGGAACGCATGATGTGCATTTGTCTTTTCTTTTTTTCAACATTCTCCACCAGTGACCGCGCTACACTACGGATGGTGTGGCTTATTCGTTCGGTCTTTGTTGGTTTAATCATTGTGAATTTCTAGGATGAATTTTCTTCTTTTTTTATTTACCTACAAAGAAACCTACTGTGATCAAGAGACTGATTTTGCTCTAAATTAACTCAGTAATAGAAACCTGATAATCACTGGTAAGGACTTTGTGGATGATTGACCTCTTTAAGAAAGAGCAGTGTATATTACCACACAACTGTCCACCGTTATGATGTATTCTGAGATCTCTGGAAAAAAAAGTAAAATGGTTTGCTGAAATACATTTTTTTACTGGAAATCATCATTTTTCTGTGTCTGGAGTTCTTTTTCAGAGCAGTTTTTGGAAAGGAAATGTGACTGGGAGGATGATGACATTCGAATTTCGACAAATACAAACATTGCTCAGTGGCGTAGGCAAAAAATAAACTGATAACATCACATAACATAGAAGTGCATTGAAATTTGTAAGATCTAGAATCTTATAAATATAAAAATTGTCTGTTTAATCGAACCCTACATGCCGGGGTTTTTATACGAGCAAGAGCTAGTGAAAGCGTAGAAAATGTCAAATTCATACTCGTCACAGAATATGCAAGTAATGCTTAAAAATGCTAGTTTAAAATGAAATGTTAAGCTGTTGGATCCTGTTGACCAAATTTGATCCTGTTGGATCCTGTTGGACCAAATTTGATTTAAATCATCCGTGACTAGGAGACTGATCTTGTTCTAAGGTAACATTGATACTCAGTAATAGATGCTTGATCTCTTTTAAGAAAGGGTAGTGCATATCGCCACACAAATGTCCACCTTTATGATGTCAGAAATCTCTGGAAAAGTAGAATGGTTTGCTAAAATCCTTGAAAAGTACAGCTATATGTGATAAAAATATGATAAGTATAGTGTAAATTTGTTTTCTTTCCAGATGAAAGAAAGCAGAAAAAGTTGGGTGTTAAAACCACACCCGGTTGTGATGCTCATGTCCACATACTTTTGATATACTTTTGCGTAATCATGTCATATAGGACACAGAAGACATATTGGGAGGATATCTATCATTCTTTCTGTCATGATGTTTTTGATTCAATGGTGAGCAAAATGCAAATCAAATGCAAAACAAGAGCTCTGGAACCCATTCTACTGACGTGGAGTGCACAGATGTTAGCTGTATGAGAGAGGAAAGGATGAGAGACATTGATTTGAAGGTAAGGAGTAAAAAAAAGTGATTTTTAGTTTTTTTTAAAAATGGAATTAAGTAAGAATACTGGTGTTGAGTAAAATAATTGATCTCGTTATTATCATTGGTTCTTTGGTTTCTGTTTACTAGGAGGTTTGTAAGATATGTTAAATGTGTGTGTGTGTGTGTGTGTGTGTGTGTGTGTGTGTGTTCTCATGAATCATAGTGTACATGTACGTATGCTAAACATTTGCCAACAAACATTAACAATTATTACGTTACCAAATATCATGTTAAACATTTGCCAACAGCTATTTTTACATACTATAATTCCTTAAATCATTTATAACATCCATAAAAATGTCACCAGTGAAGATCTAAATCATATACATGGCTGACGTTTCAGACATGAAAAGCCCCGATCAAAAACGTTTGTCAGATCAGCAGTTTTTCCTGGATAAAATGAAGTCACTGTGGTTACATAAGTGTCTGTTTTAATATGTGTTTGCTGTGTGCTGTAGTTAATGCCCAGAGGGGTTTAAATCAATATGCTCTATGCTAGAGTTCTACTCCAGCTCCAGCGTGGCTTTACCATTACAGTCTACCTACTGTTACAGAACAACGCTCAGGATCAGCTGTTTTTACGGGAACCCAAACGCCCACTGTGGTGGCGATGACATGCAATCGATTTGGTGCAATTGACTCAGCGCCAGAGGACGTGGGGGCGGGAGCTTGTTACGAACGCAAAGTCACAAGGCCACTCCGGTGTTCGAATGACAGAGCAGTGCTAGAATGGTAGAGTGCCTAAAAAAAACTAGGACAAGTGCTTTTAGGATATGTCTGTTGGACTATGTGTGGAGAGAGAAAGATGGATGGATGGATGGATGGATGGATGGATAGATGGATGGATGGATGGATAGATAGATAGATAGATAGATAGATAGATAGATAGATAGATAGATAGATAGATAGATAGATAGATAGATAGATAGATAGATAGATAGATAGATAGATAGATAGATAGATAGATAGATAGATAGATAGATAGATAGATAGATAGATAGCCAATTTGAATATATTATATTTCTATACAACATTGGCGGAGCAGAAATCAGCTTCATTATAAACCGCAGGTTTCCCCCTGTTCCTAAACCATGCACGGTACCTGGAAAATTGTCCCTAGTGTATGAATGTGTGTGTGAATTTGAGAGTGTGTGTGACCTGCGGCGGGTTGGCATTCCATCCAGGCCTGCCTTAACGCCCATAGACGCCTGAGATAGGCACAGGATCCCTGTAACCCGAGGGAAGATTGGATAAAGCGGTAGAAGATGAATGAATGAATGAATGAATGAATGAATAAACCCAAAGTCAGTTTTGCTGTTTCAAGCCGCTACATCTCGTGTCTATGATGAAGTGAGAAATGTAATAATATTTTTTAAATAATTCAGATTCAATAGAATTAAAAAATGAATATGTTTATAGTTATAAAAGTAAAGAAATTAGTAAATATGAATGTATTTTTTCTTATTATTGACACTACATTATTACCATTTAACATTGACTGCAGCTCGTGACAAAGTTGGCCAAAAGGTGCGCCCTGATGTGTAAACAGAAAATAACAGAAACCCCAGACAAACACAAAAATGTACATTAGTAGGAACTGGTATAAAACTTCTAACTAAAACTATCTTGTTTTTGTAACGTGCACTCATGCAATAACCAATCCGGCTTGTTTTGCTTATCAGTCAAAGAAATCTTTCTTGCTCTTCTTTTTATAAGAAAGTAATAAAATATTTAATAGACTGATAAGTGATCATTTCTCATTTAACCCATCATTTAAAATAAAACAATGATGTTTGCATAATTACTCATAGCAAAGAATTATACATTATTTTACAATTCCTGGACTTCCTGGAATATAATACCTCACATGAAACAACTGAGACTCCATTGAAAATCAGGGTTTTGTTTTGCATTTAAATTTGGAAATAACAGAGGGTTAAAATACCAAAATCTTTAAAACAATAAAACCTCTGAATATTTAACAATACAGATTCTACTGTTCATATTTGAATGGAAGTAAACATCTTATATTGTCCATGTTAATAACTTTGTATTAATATAATATAACCTAGCACAATATACCACAATGTACACTAACACTTCTAATATGCGTATACGTATTATAGGTTTTTTTTAACATAGGTTTTTTATTAATGTAGTTTATTATTAGTGACATTTCTGAACAACAACAGTTTTCATTTTAAAGCATTTTTTTGGCCGCTTGGCTTAAATAAAAAAATCATACATATAAAAAAATAGAATTAATCGAATTAATGCAATGCACATTTTTATTATATTGATTAAATTGTCACAAGTTAAATTGATTAAATAAAACTAAATAAGTGGAGACATTTTATTAAATACTTGACATATAGTATGTAGTATAGCATGTCAAGTATAGGAGAGATATAGGCAATTTGGATAGACGTGTATATAAATGAGTGTGTGTGTGTGTGTATGTGTGTGTGTGTTTTACATTTACCATCCTTTATTCATTCATACATATACATACATACATGTGTATATGTGTGTGTGTGTGTGTGTGTGTGTGTGTGTGATATATATATATATATATATATATATATATATATATATATATATATATGTATGTATATATATATATGTATATATATTTTTTTTATTCATAACAAATTTTAATTCATTTTTTAATTCTTTAATATAATCAACAGAATGAATGATTGGTTCACATCTTGTGCACGCCTTCCACGTGGGAGGAAACCTGCTACCTGCTACGGGGATGAGAGTACAACACAGAATCCAAGTCTATTGCCAGGAAACATTTACTTACTTGCCGCTGTTCTTCACCTGTTCGCAGTTTTGCGAGCAATGTTTGTTCTTTTGTTTGGCTGAGCTGCACACACAAAAAGGATCATGGAAGCTAATACTAATGCACGTCTGGCTCTGACGTATTGTGCTTTCATTAAAACGCAGGAGCCGACATGGGAGCGCTTTTGACGTGGGTACATTGTGGACGAAGGCTGTCTGTGGATATGCCAAGCCAAGGGAAATTCCTCCTGAACAAATCGAAGTGACCGGACTGCAGTTTGTAGGTAATGAGACACTTTGAAAGGAACTTTGTTACCACAAAGATGTTATGTGATGCTGATAAAACTGGGTATATGTTTGAAGCGTCTAAATATTTATGCAAGAGAGATAAGGAGAAGGGAGAAGGGCTGGTATATGGTATAAGAACTGGTTTTCAAAATCAAATATTCAGACCTGTTCCAAGGAAACTGCCATCTTTACACTTGATGTTTTTGTTTTTTTTAAAGGAAATGCAAATAAGAATGTAAACAAGGATTAAAAAGTGCTCATGAGGTGCATGATGTAAATATCATGGGTTGTGAAGGTGTTCTAATCTACGTGCAGTCAAGCAGAGCTAATGAGCCCTCTGGGGCAAAGCCATAGAGACTAAATCCCCAAGAGCTTTGCTTAGGATGGTTCCTACTTTGGTACAAACAAAGATCCAAACAATGGCCACTTGGATTTACACCTTAAATCTGTATTATATATATATATATATATATATATATATATATATATATATATATATATATATATTAAGATATATATATATATACTATATATATATATATATATATATATATATATATATATATATATATATATATATATATATAGCTATATATATATATATATATATATATATATATATATATATATATATATGTCTATATTATATCTAGCATTTTGTCTTACTTTCTGAAGTTCTCACATTCCCTTTTCTCTTGTATTCTCCAGTCCATGGCCCGGTGCAGGTGTAGCGGAAGGGCGATGTGCCTTTGTCTTCTTCCGTTTTTGATGATGAGTCATCTCTTGGTGTATATCATGGTGACCATATTTGTCGCCTTGTCCTACACACCCGAGCCTAAGCCTGTGCCTCTGCCTCTTCATTTCGTAGCCCCCGGAGCGTCGTCGAACTCGGGAGCTCTGGCTTCGCATCCGATCAATGCCTTCTGGAACCTGCGTTTGGTCGAGGGGGCTTTGTGGAACCGCCTTCAGCACCTCAAAGACAGAGAGAATAACCCAATACTGAGGGGTAACATGACAGCGGGCAGGGGTTCAGGCACTGGAAGTACCAGGATGCATGGAAACGATAGCTCTTCTCAGTGTAAACCTGAACATTCCTGGGCATCTCAGCTGCCTGATTTTAACACAATGCCTGAGCAGATGAAGGACTTTGTTTTGTCCATGCATTGTCGGAATTACACCCTCCTAAAGAACCAGCCTGACCTGTGCAGTGGACAAGACACCCAACCAGGGTCCCCTATGCTATTTATGGCAATCAAGTCCCAAGTGGGAAACTTTGAGAACAGGCAGGCCATAAGGGAAACATGGGGAAAGACCGGCTGGGTAGAAGAGGAGGCAAGGGGAGAAAGGTGGCAGGTTCGCACCGTGTTCCTGCTCGGAAGGCAGGACTTATCGACTGGTCCTCATCCGAACCTCGAGGCACTTTTACAGCTAGAGAGCAGCCTCCATAAGGACATCCTGCAGTGGGATTTCAGAGACACGTTCTTTAACCTCACCTTGAAGGACGTGCTTTTCTGGGACTGGCTCTCGGAGCACTGTCCGCAAGCCCATTACATCTTCAAAGGAGATGATGATGTTTTTGTCAGGACCGGGGCGCTGTTAGATTTCTTAAAGGACCATCACGCTCCTCTGCCAGGGAGCAAAAAGATAGCGAAGGACGATTTTCTTGTAGGAGACGTGATACCCAATGCATGGCCCAGCCGCCAGCCCACCGCCAAATATTACATCCCCGAGAGTTTTTATAAAGGCGTGTACCCAACATATGCGGGCGGAGGAGGAGTCGTGTACTCTGCCACTCTGGCCGTGCGACTGCGAGAAGTCTCAAACTGGGTCAGTTTGTTCCCCATCGATGATGTCTATATGGGGATGTGTCTGCAGAGACTGGGCGTTTCTCCTAGTCATAACCCCAGGTTTTTGACCTTCGATCTACCCGAGGCCAAGAGAGAGAAGCCGTGCGCTTACCGCGAAGTACTCCTGGTGCATAAGCGCAGTCCCAAAGAGATGCTTACGCTGTGGCGAGACCTAAAGGCTCCACTCGACGAGTGCTAGTGCAGAGACAGGAGCAGAACGAAACGACTTTGCATATTATATACTACAACTCAAAAAATAAATAAATAACAAAACAACAAGGCAGATTTGAATAGCTACCATCAGGTATTGTCATAGCAGTGGAGTGTAATTATTTGCATAATAAATAGTTCACTCTGTGGTCTGTTTGCTTCGATTATTAATGCTGGTTACTGAAGTCATTATGCATGAGAACTGTGTCATAGTAGAATCAACCACTTTTGTTTATCGCAATGGTGTGTTTCTTGTTCCCCCCCCCATGTTTATTGTAAAAGTATATCCTTTTTTTTGTCTCTTGTTATATTAGGTTCTTTTACAAAGGTTTCTATGCATGGTTATGAATTTGTCTGTTGTATTATTTGGTGCATTTAGACACATGACTTTTCACATCCCTGATCTTTTAAATTTTTCATGTGACGCTTAAATTTTATTTTTTAATTATTATAGTCCTCTTGATTTGACACGTCTGCAAACGGAAATGACGTCACCACGGTACAATATTGACTCACTACTATGGCCTACATACAGTGTAATTTATTTTTTTAGAAACATTTTTTAACATGAAAGTTTTTATATAATAACTAATATCTAAAAGGTCTTTTTTATTTTATTCCTGTGGTAGAAGTCCAATGAATCAAAATCAGGCTTTTTGTAACAAGGAGTTTAATAAAGACAAAAACCAAAACCTTTTATTAATTTTAATTGGTAAGACGTACACACTTTTTGTTTTTCTATATTATTATTTTTTCTGAAATAAATCATGTTGTTATGTAAAATATATTTTACTATTTTTCTATTAGACAGCTTTTATAGCACTTTGTCCATAGACCACTACCTTAAATAAGTAAAATGAGTTCTTTTATTCTTTTTTTATGTGATTCATTTTATAACATACATAATATTAGATCTGTGTTGTGCTGTTTGTGTTCAGTGATGTTCTCTAAGACTTAGATTTAGTCTATACAGAGCATCTTGAAATAAAGGTTTATTTCTTCACTGGTTGGTTTTAGTTTTTAATTATTAGGGTTCTTTTTCTGGAAAAAATGTTTGTTTTTTATTCAGTAAATAATGCTATCATGTGTATCAAGCTTTAGGTAGGATTTGCCAAACTATGTTCATTGAGGCAGTAAGTGTTGGGTAACAGTAACATTTATCCAACACAGTATAAGTTTTAGGTAGTAGTAATGAACGTGTATTGGTATTATGAGTGTTGGGTGACAGTGAGCTCGATCCAACAAACACCACAGACATTTTCGGCTGCATTACGTTAGTCCCAGTGGGGTTTAGGTTTCGGTTTGCTGATCCAACACTGTATTTTTAGGAGTCGAGTAAACCAGTTAACTCAGATGCTAATGTTATTTGTCAGCCAAGGACATCAGCAAAGTATTGTATGTTTATAGTAAGTGCAAAAATGTAGTAAAATAGTATAAATATGAATTAATAAAAACAATTTAGTTGAAAAAAATAAGTGAAGTAGGGGGCACGGTGGTTTAGTGGTTAGCACGTTCGCCTCACATCGCCAGGGTCCGGGGGTTCGATTCCCGTCTCGGCCATGTGTGTGTGGAGTTTGCATGTTCTCCCCGTGCCTCAGGGTTTTTTCTCCGGGGTTCTCCGGTTTCCCCACGGTCCAAAAAAACATGCATGGTAGGTTGATTGGCACCTTGGAAAATTGTCCCTAGTGTGTGAATGTTAGTGTGTGTGTGTCCTGCAATGGGTTGGAATTCCATCCAGGGTGTATCCTGCCTTATTGCCCATAGACGCCTGAGACAGACACAGGTTCCCCTGCCTGATGAGACACATAGACCCAAGAGTAAAATAACGGATAAACGTGACCCGGATAAAGATCGGATGTTAGAAGATGAATGAATGAATGAATGAAAATAAGTGAAAATAGATTAACTCACAACATCATAGAAATACAAGAAAAACAAGACTAATTGTTAAGTTGGTTTGTTTACAGTAGGTAACTGCAGTTTTGTTGGTAACTGTTTTGTTGAAAAAGGAGTAGTTTTGTTGGTAACTGTTTTGTTGATTGAAAAAAGGAAATAAGAATAGAAATTCATCTAAATGTTTACTTTAGGAAATATGAAGTAATAGTGTACATTCAATTCATTTATTCATTCATCTTCTACCACTTTATCCGATCTTCCCTCGGGTCGTGGGAGGGGTGCGGTGGGGGGATCTCTGGGGGGATCTTAGCAGGGCATGACACCATTACAGCGCCACACTCCTTATGGGAGGGGTGCGGTGGGGGGATCTCACCCATCTCAGGCAGGGCACTTAGGGCACACACCCTGTATGGGACACACCCTGTATATGGGGAAACATCGCAGGACACACACACATCACACATGGACTGGGACACACACTACACATCTGCAGGGCACACACACATTAGGGGACACTCGCAATTTCAGGGACAATTTTCCAAGGTCAGCCAATCAGCCTACCGTGCATGTTTTTGGACCGGGGAAACCGGAAAAAAAAACCCAAAACCCCCTGAGGCATGAATGAAAAAGATTGCTCTTTATTAGTGTAAGTTTGTCTGTGATGATTAGATTGGTGGCAACTGGCATGGGAAAACTCCCTGAGATGAACGGAAGAAGCCTTGAGAAGATCCAGACCCAAAAGGGAGCCTCATCATCATCTGCGTGACATCAAAAGTGTCTCCAGGCACGTCCAAGGATATTATACTGGTGATAATTATCTTATGGCTTTAAAAGTGGAAATTAGTGGTTAAGGTGTGGAATTTCTCTAGACAAGTGTGATTAAAAAAATAGAAAATGTATAAAATAACTATTAAACAGTTAAAAATTCATTTAAAAAATGTTACATCTGAAAACGTAATAACACATCAGAAAATAAAGATGAATTTTGAAAGCGCAAAAGAAATCTGGATAAAAACTAAATCATAAAATGCAAAAAATAAAAGGTGGGGGGGGGCACAGTAAAACAACAGAAACTCAATATTTAAAAAATCTGAAAACAGAATATAAATAAAAGAAAATGAGTAAACAACATTAAAAAAAAAACTTATAACATAAGGAAATCTGGAGAAAAAAAAACAGAAAGCGCAACAAAAAAACAATTAAAAAAAAACAGAAAACTCAATTTGAAAATAATACAGCACTTGAAACACGAAGGAAATATAAAAAAAAAAAAAACAATAAATATACAAAATAAATCTGAGCAAAGAATAATCCCAAGGGGGAAAAACAGGGCGTTGATACCCCTCATTGACACTAGGGACGCTACAGGCTTCTAGTTCATTGTGACGTACATTTGTGCCCGGAAACAGTAGCACAGGTTAAACGTAGCATTCGGCCAACGTCTAGTGAACGATGTTGTTGCTGTTGTGTTTAGAAAATGCGGTTTTCGGTAAATAAACCGCGTCGTGTTCGATATTTCATGTGAAATAAACGCATTAGGGGTGGTTTTTATTCCCGGTCGGTTCCGTGGGGAAGTTTATTAAATAGTAAAGGGTTTAGTTAATTGAGCCTATTTTAGCATTATCCTGTTAGCAGCCGCACCAGCGAGAAACTACTTGGACATGGGCTCGTCAAAGAAACACAAGGAGAAGGATAAAGAGAAGGAGCGGGACCCGGAGGAGCGCCATCGGGAGCACAAAAAGCACAGACACAAGGATCGGGAGAAGGACAAAGAGCGCGAAAAAGGCAAAGAAAAGCGGAAGAGATCCCGCTCCCGGGAGCGGAGCGGCCGTGCAGCCGAGAAGGAGAGCAAGAGCAGAGGGGAGAAGAGCACCGGGGAGCCGCGGGTGAAGAAAGAGAAAGCGGATCCCAGCAATGAAGAGCCTGAAGGTGAGTTTGCACTTGGGAGAAATTATCTCTGCGCATGCGTAGTTGACCTTTTTCCACATCCATTTAGGGCATACGCCTTTATCTAGAGCGAATTGAGGGTTAAGGGCCTTGCTCAAGGGCCCACTAATGACGTGATGGTGGGATTTGAACCTGCGATCTTCCGATCTTTTGGGCTAATGGCTTAACCACTGAGATTCACCACCTCATTCATTACTCTCTTCTCTTCGTGCAATTTCTCCATGCCAAAAGCACTTTCAGGCTATAAAACATTTGGGTTTTGTTTGATTTGCTGTGTGGTATTAAATGACCAGATAATCCATTGATGATCATGGTGTATGTGTCGGGGAAATACATAGTGTGTACAAAAATTAAAGATTGATCGTATTTACATTGCATTTGGCAGATGCCCTTTTCCAGAGCGACTTACAACTTGCTGCTGTGGTAGTTTGTCTTTAATAACAGCCTGTCACCTTATATTAATGTTTATCTTTGCAGATGCAGGACCAAAATCAGCATCTGGTGATGCTTCGCTCAGCATTGAAGAGACGAAGTATGTCAGCGTTTATTTCTTTTTCTATTTTTTTTTACTCTGAAGCATATTATTGTCTGCAGATGTCTCATTCCTACTCTTCCTCTTTTTTCAGTAAGTTGAGAGCCAAACTGGGTCTAAAACCCCTTGAGATGAACGAGGGCAAGAAAGGTGATGTCAAAAATGATTAAACAAATTTTTGTTCAAAAATAAATAGACACCTTTTGTTCAACCAAACTTTGTACTTGTATAGAGCTTGGTACAAAGGAGGAGCCTTTGCTGGCTGAAGTGATCAACCCTGTCCAGATCAAACAGCAGAGTGAGATTAGGGAGAAGCTGGCCGCTCTTAAAGAGAAACGTCTGCTCAATCAGAAACTCGGGTACGAATTTCAGAGCCGCTTTGATTTATATCCGAGTGTTTCGGTATCTCATGGTCTTTCTGTTTCAGCAAAGTGAAGTCGCTTGCAGAAGACGATCCGTGGCTTGACGACACTGTGGCCTGGGTAGAAAAGAGTCGCAAGCTTGCAAAGGAGAAGGAAATGGCAGAGAAAAGGGTACAGCAAAGGAGTTTTGGCTGATGAACTTTATTTTAAAATTAAAAACAGGTGATGTCATCCTATTTTCTCACTTCTAGGCCAAGCTACTGGAGGAGATGGATGAAGAGTTTGGAGTCAGCAACTTGGTTGAACAAGATTTCGCACAAAGAAAAAAGGTTCTTAAAATTAAAGACTGCTTATAATTTCTAATCATTACATACCATCTTGTTCAAGTTCAACCATGGCTGCAGCATGTGACGGGATTCTTGCGCTCTCTTTTTTTTTTCAGGATGCCTACAGTTCAAGGGATCTTAGAGGACTCTCCGTACAGCACAAAATGGAATCTTTTAAAGAGGGCGAGACGGTCATTCTAACTCTACAAGACAAAGGTGCGTGTTCGTTTTAATGCCGGTATTTTTGAAAATTATGAATTATGCTGAAGCACACATTCTCATATTCCAGGTGTTCTCGAGGAGAAGGAGGATGTGCTGGTGAATGTGAACATAGTGGATCACGAGAAGGCAGAGAAGAATGTGGAGCTGAAAAAGAAGAAGCCCGAGTACAATCCTTACGATGACGAGGAGAGCGTGGACGACATGGTCTCGGTGAGCTCACTGACTTGAGTCACACATACTATTTCTGGAAAAACAGAGCATATAGCATTTAAAGAAACATCTAGAGAAATAATTTTCTTGACTTTATTGTACTTTCCATAGTGGCAGAGAAAGCATAGACTCCAGATTTCCTAAACTGTGGCAAACGCAGTCTTTGTGCATTGAATAGGCAAAAGTATTGGTACACCTGACTTTTCCAGCCATACACCGTTCTTCCCCAAACTTAAACACCAATATTAGAGGCATACAATGGTACTGAATGTGTATTTATGCGACAACATTACATTTTCTGACAACATAACTTTCTAATTACTTTTTTTTTATCGTTTTCTTTCACACATTTTATTTCCTTTCCTGCTTGATAACTGTCAAACACTCTCACTAAGCTGTACCTGTTAACTAAATCAGACAAGTCAGGAAAATCTACATTTCAAAAGCTGTGGCTACAAAATGATCATTTCAAACATAGTTGACAGAAAAGCTGTATTTAAATTACTGTCTGCATTTATTTGCTGTCTGCTCAGCGCTCTGCACATCAGCTGTTTTACTTTCAGTATAGGTCATGGAAATTCAGCTTTTTAGCCCGTGAAAGTCCGGGATAAGTCAGAGAATTTGACTTTTGCCTTTGAATGGGAACCGTGTATTAATAAACACTTTTGGAATTAATTGGTTGGACTGTACCCAGGTGTCATCAAGCTTTCTCTTGTATATGAATGAGCACAAATCTCCACAACCACACTCAAATCTAGTGGAACATCTTCCCAGAAGAGTGCAGGTTATTATATGGGGAATATACACAGCCATTCCACTGACTGTGGAATGGGATGTTTAAAAAACACTTATTACTTATGGTCAGGTGTCCACCAACTAGGTTAGCTAATGTTAAAACATACCTGAACGACTAATCAACCCCTGTTTCCTCCATCTCTCCAGTTTAAGCCGAAGTCTGTCCTGTCAAAGTACGACGAGGAGATCGAGGGCGAAAAGAAGAAGAGCTTCCGGCTAGGCGCTGGCGGCTTCACTACAGGGGATCGAGAGCGTGAGCTACAGGCCCTCAAAGAGACGCTGCGTAATCAAGCCCAGTCTCTGGACATGCCGGCTCTTGCTGTGGCCTCGGAGTACTTCACCGAGCAGGAGATGGTGAGTCAGCCTGTGAGCCTGTCTCTCTCACACACACACACACACACACACACACACACACACACGCCCTCTTTAAAAATCTCTTTAACACTGTCATGATGTAGGAGGCGAAATGCCACAAAAGGACTAAAAAAGACAGTTTTATTTTTTTCCCCCATGTGTTCTGGTGACCGCTTATTTTTCCCAGCATGAATAGAAATAAATACAAAAATTTGCCTATATTTTTGCTGAATAGGGTTTAATTTATTTATTTGTTTATCTAATAGAATTATTTTATTAATTGCTATTGAGGTGCCTTTGTACCCCAGGAAACATGTATGTGTATTGAAAGCATAACCAGTTTAACCCTTGTACATGCTCCTCTCTTCAGGTGGGTTTTAAAAAAACCAAGCGGCGAGTCAAGAAAATCAGGAAAAGGGAGAAACCCATAAAGGCTGAAGACCTCCTCAAAGACGACTCTCGCAGCACAGATTTCGGCTCCAGGTTGCACCTCGTCTTCATCCTCGTCCGCCTTTTCATCCATAGTGAGACTTGTTTGCGTACCACTGCTTTGCACTGTCTGACACGATTTCTGCTTCATCCTTTTCTGCTGTTCAGGTCGCGAGGCCGAGGGAGGAAGCAGTTGGAAGATGGTGAACAGATGGAAGATTCTTTGAAGGATGGTGGGAACAGTGTAACAGACGTACTGCAGCGGTCAGATGACATTCGGACTGCAGATATGGATATTAGTGATGAAGGTGAGAAACATCTCAATGTCTGTCCGTCTTTATCTCTCATAGTCTGTGTCTATATCTACCTCTCTGTCTTTCTGTCTGCCTGACTGTCTGTGAATATCGATCTCCCTCTGTCTACCTGTCAGTCTATCTTTCTGTCAATCTGTGTCTCTCTATATATATTTGTCTGTCTCTGTCTATATGTCTATAGTCTTTCTCTCTGACTGTCTGTCTGTCTGTCTATCGATCTCTCTCTCTCTCTCTCTGTCTGCCTGTCAGTCTATCTCTGTCTGTCTATCTGTCTCTGTCTGTCTGTCTGTTTCTATCTGTCTTTCTAGCTGTCTTATTTGTGTTCTCTCTTTTGTTCTGGCTATATCTGATATGCATCACTCTGGCAGATGATTTTGTTCCACCGGAGCCTGAAGCCATAGAAGAGGATGAAGCTGAGTTGGAGTTGCAGAAACAACTAGAGAAACAAAGGAAACTGAGACAGAAGCAGCTATTGAAAGACTCTGGAGAAAAGGTCACTATGTGCCTTTCATGCTTATAGAGTTTGAATACACATGCTAATTTTTATTTATTTTTATAGAAACCCAGAGGTATTATAGATAGTATGCATCCAGTGCGGTATTAATTCAGCCTCTTTTCCCTAAATCAATCCCAGGTGGTAAAACACCTGCAAGAGATGAGCAGAATCGGAGAAGATGGTGCAGACGATCCAGACAAAAAAAACAACATCGTCTTCAACGCCACGTCTGAGTTTTGCCGCACACTTGGAGACATTCCTACCTATGGCCTGTCAGGAAACCGAGAGGACCAGGAGGACATCATGGTGAGTTCTAGACCTAAATTGTTACTCTTGAGCCAATGTTGAAATGAGAAGTACTTCAGGATTGGCTGAGCAGAGATTCTGACCCACATGTCAAGGCCAAGTTTTAGGGGTCAGTCCCAGGAACGTGTGTTTACAGTGTATGACAGTTGGGAGTGTTAGACAGAGAGTTGAAATGTAACATGAAATGATTGGTTGTAGAAAGAATTTTGCAGTTAAAAGTTATGAATCATATTCGGTTTGTCTAAGTCGTGAACTAACAAAATGTCTTGCCATTTTATTGTGTGCACATGAAGCAAATCGCATAAAATTAATTTGGAAAGAGTTGGTCTATATGTGTGTATATGCGGAAGGAACCATTTGTAACACTGTATCTGACTAGACTTTCTGTGGTGGGATTTGGTCAGGATTTTGAGCAGGAAGAAGAGCGAGATGGAGCTGGAGGCTCCGATTCAGACATGGACGATAATGTGGGCTGGAGCACCGTCAATCTGGATGAGGAGCAGAAACCACCAGATGTGAGTCTTTCCTATATTCAGAGTGTGTGTGTGTGTGTGTGGTGGTGGGGGGCTCCATATATGTGGCGGTGACCTTTTTCAGCTGCACACCTTAGGAATCGACACAGGGGGATGAACCCCTGTGGTGTGTTTGGTTTGACACATTTTATCCAGCACTAGGAAGGCACTGGCCTGTGCAACCCTAATGCCTGGGTCAGACTGAGCAGTTATGGGTTAAGGGCCCAATAGTGGCCATTTGGTGGCACTGGGATTTGAACCTCTGAACTGGTCCAGAGTCCAGTGCCTTAACCACTGACGTGTGTGTGTGTGTGTGTAATGCAATGCTGTATGTAATGTTGTGTGTGTAATGTTACAATGTAATGTTACCTCTGCATGTTGCTGTTGCACGAGAGTGTTCTGAAAAAGCTGTGGCGTTTAACATTGTAATTTTTTCCGTATAGTTTGCAACAGCGTCAACCACTATTCTGGATGAAGAGCCCATTGTTAACTCTGGGCTCGCAGCTGCTTTGCTGCTCTGCAAGAACAAAGGTAAGTGCTGAACCTGACGAATTACTAATATATATATTGGTTAAAATTTAGCTTTTTATTTATTAGATTTGGCTGCATGGACTGTTTTTCACAGGGTTGTTGGATACTCAAGTGCAGAAGGTGGCTCGCGTGCGTGCTCCTAAAGGAGCTCTGCCAAATGACAACTACTGCATTGAAGATAAGATGTGAGCAGAATGACGAACTGAATAATACTCCCTATGCTTTCGTGTTTTATTTATTTTTCCGCTTGTTTTTTGGAGACGCATAGCTGTTTTAACTCGCTCCGTCTGTATCCTCAGGGCCATCGATGACAAATACAGCAGAAGAGAGGAATACCGGGGCTTCACCCAGGACTTCAAAGAGAAAGAGGGCTACAAACCAGACGTCAAGATTGAATATGTGGACGAGTCTGGGCGCAAGCTCACTCCTAAAGAGGTCTGTGCACGCAGATATTGAGCACTTATTCGAACAAATGGCTCAGTGAGTACCACTAATGTCCCTATTGTTCTCTGTCTCTCTCTCTCTCTCTCTCTCCACTCAGGCTTTCCGACAGCTATCCCATCGTTTCCATGGCAAAGGGTCTGGAAAGATGAAGACAGAGAAAAGAATGAAGAAACTGGAGGAGGAGGCGGTACGTTCGTTCAGCCACCTACTAGGCAGTTTGGATAAAAATCTGTTATGTTTAGTATCATAACTGGATCTTGCCAGAAGAGGTTTCAGGGTTGATGAGTTTTTGTGTTATTCATTCTGTGATTACACTGTCTGAAAGCTTGGTTTCACCCTTCAGCTGCTGAAGAAGATGAGCAGTAGTGACACTCCTCTTGGTACTGTGGCCCTGCTGCAGGAGAAACAGAAGTCGCAGAAAACCCCCTATATTGTGCTTAGTGGTAGCGGAAAGAGTATGAATGCGTAAGTAACTTAATTGTATTGGTTTTGTACAACTGTCATATCAGGCATCGATCAGGCTCAACATTATGATCACCTGCCTAATATTCTGTTGTCCCTTATTTCACTACCATGACACATCTGACCCATCGAGCATAAACAGCATTAACCCCCTCAACAATTGGAGCTATAGGAGCTTGTCTGTAGGCTCAGACTACACGGGCAAGCCTTCACTCCCCATGTGCATCAAATAAGCCTTGACCTTGTCACTGGTTCACCACTGTTCCTTCCTCGAACCACTATTGATGGATACTGACACTTGCAGACACACACCCCACAAGAGCAGCAGTTTTGGAGAATGTTGCAGTTGCTTAGCAGTTGCTTAGACATCACAACGCGGACCTAATCAAATTCACGCAAAATAATTGTTTGCCCATTTAGGTAGTTGTCAGGTAGTCCCCGACTTACAATGGCGACATATTTCAAAGTCAAAGGAGTGTTAAAATAATGCAGATCATTATGGGATGTTAATAATTTAACACATTACAGACATAATTTAGCAACATGAAAAAATGTACATAACTGTAATGCATAAACTTTATATGTGGATGTCCACCGGGGTTGTGCGTGAAGCCGAACGTGCCTTGTTTAACTTCTCAGCGATGCTGATTTTTACAATGTTGTCGCATCGCTTTCGTCATCGTAAGAGCGAAAAATTGTAAATAGACTATCTGTCCGTGTATGAATCCCCCCTCTCCATTTACTGAGATTACTGAGTGGTCCCAGTGGTTTACTGGGACCACTGACTGTATAGTAATATTGCTGGACACGGTCTTTGCCACGTACATTAAGCACAGTAAAATAGATTTCTTTGCATATCAGAGTTTGATTAATAGTCAGACAGCACTGCATACATTTATCAGGCGAAAGCTCAGGTACAAAACCAAGAATGCTCAGCAGTCTGATCTCAAGTACTTTGAAAAATGCTGTAGCAACGCTGCCAAAATGAGAGGGGAAAAAAAACTCTCTGTAGTTCAGTAGCTCCAGTTTTCACAGCTTGTGTAACAGATCCTCAAGTGCAGCTTGCCCAATCATGTGCCTTCATGTAAATTATTTATCCGTAGAAAGTAGAGCGGATGAGAGACTAGCTGTAGGGTAAGAGATTTTGGGTCAGAAGGAGAAAAGTTTTCACAGACTTAATTCTATACTTTTTTATTCTCTCTGATTTTGATTACATAATTTGAGTTGTAATGCCATGGTAATATGTAAATGTATTTATTTTTGCTACGTACTTATGTTAACACTGTTCATGAAGCGCTTTAGGCCCCACAGTATTTAGTGTATGGTTTGTAGTCATTAAGGTTCATAATATAGTGTATGCTGGGTACTACTGAAGGTTCATAATATAGTGTATGCTGTGTGGCACATGAGGTGTGTAGTATATGGTGTGTAGTACTGGTACAGGTAGGTCAAGGTTGTGTAGTGCATAATGGGTGTGGTTTTATTCAGTTCTTAAAAGGTGATAATAATAGGTAAATTTTGTAGTAGATTTTCATAGGTGTGTAATCACAGTGTATGTTATGTATGGTGTGCTTAAGGTGTATGGTGTACATTACTTAAGGTTCATAATGTAGTGTATGGTACGTAGAACGTAATGGGTGTGGTGTCTACTAAAGGTTCATAGTGTAGTGTATGTTATGTAATACTTAAGGTGTATAGTGTAGTTTATGTGCAGTACTTTGTGTAGTGCTTAAGGTGCATACAGTGTGTTTTGTATTACATGACACACTCAAAGCAAATTGACCCCTAATTTAAGAAAAAGTTCCAAGGTGGAAATGTTTCAGTTGTGCTTATTTTGTTTCATTTTTACAAATATGAGTAAATATACATATTTTATGTATATTATATTGTTAACCCAATGTTTTGCAATCTTTTCACAGGAATACTATTACCAAGTAGAAGCATCTCCAGTGAACATATTCTTGTACAGTGGATCATGTGGAAAAAGATTTTCCTTTCAGAAAATAAAACCAAATAGTCAGACTGTGTGTGTGTGTGTGTGTGTGTGTGTGTGTGTGTGTGTGTTGTGTTGTGTGTTTGTGTGTGTGTGTACACAGACATTGTCCTTTGTTTAAATCCCATGCTTTGAATTTTACTTTGTCTCAATTTTTTCCATTAAAAGCTACTGCTTTGAACTCGACTTCATTGACTGTTATAGTGTGTGTCCTGCACTTTCAAGTTTTGGATCAAGTGACCATAAATCAAGTTGTTGGAATCAAATGTCATATCATATCTGCTCGAACGTAATGCAGAAGAAAATATGGCTGGACAACATGTGTACTATTACAGGTGGTTGTTCACCTTCGAAAGGGATTTTCTAAATATGTCACATCTGGGAAATAATCTGTTGTAGGAAATCCCAGGACACGGATATATTATGCTTTCATTATATAGTATGAATAAATGTCTGTTGTTGCCATGTACTCTATTTTTAAACATTACAGCTATGATTAATTTCGAATGCAAGTACATAAATTTTAAGACATAAATTTAATGTCATGTTTGCATCCGAGTAACTACTCGAATCAAACAGACTGGCAGAGTTCCTTCCTTTCAGCAGCACTAATGTATGTATTGGCAATTATTTGCGTGACATTTGTATATTGCATGTGACATTTTATTAGATGTAGGCAAATTATTCTCAAAATGAACACCTTTATATATTTTCTTTTCATTCATAAACTAATACACATTTACCAAACAAAGAAAATTGACTATTGCACAGGTGCAGGTTTGCAAATGTAGATTCTGTAATTTCTAATTGAGGAATGAAACTTTAAAAAGAAAAATGACATAGAAAAGTGTTTATTTATGTATATATTGTGTGTAACTGTTTTTCATTCGCGAGCTTAAATTATGAAACTATATACAGGGTTTTTTGTGTATGAATACAAGCACATGATTTGGAGTGTAATTAAAATACTTGTATGTAATATTGTACAGGAAATTTGACAAAAAAAAACATGGAAAAAAATTATAGTATGACCTAAAGCTAATATATGCTAAACAGCTTACAAAACTGATAAATAAAAAAAAAAAACTGGTTAAATAAAATAAGATATAAAATACAGCACAAATATGATGCTATTTTGCCCTGTATTAAAGAAAAAAACTTTCACTGTTTTTAAACAAAATAAATAAATAAAAAGCACTTTTTTTTTTAGCACAATTTGTACTCTGCTAATGGCACAATTAAGGACAATTGAAAACATAATTTCCTCCTTCCCATAATATTGGCATAACTGGCATGAATTAACAATATTTTATGAGGTTGGAATATTGCAAAAATGTCATATTGTTAAATGTGTAGCCTGTTATGGCTGAATCATGGATTCACACTTTAATGCGAAATAAAACTACTAAGTGTTATTATATTTCATTATAAATTAATTTCATATATTTGAATGTCTATATAAACCTTTTAAATATGACATATTTAAAATGGAATTTCAGTCAGATCTCTGTGAATGTAATGGACAGATAACACGTCACACTCTAAGCACATTTTAGAAATTAAAACCAGCACACTCCTGAAGCGACCTGATCGAGGACGTTTGTGAGTTCAGTCCCTTGAAGCAAGCGTGAAGTCGGACCCAGAGGAGCGTTCACTTCACATTCCCACCTGCTCAGTACTGGCAAGCCGACAAACACTGAGGGCGGTTTCTCTTCGGTGTTGTGGTTGCTATGTTGCTCTGAAGACCCCTGAGGACACCACGAGAGCTCGGCATATTTGTAGGCCAAATGCACTGTCTCTGCGTAACCCGGGCTCCATTTCCAGACCTCTTTTTCATCTGACACAATGAAGGACACCAAATTGTTTGCATTATGGAAATTCAAAACCATGTACATTAGTACTGCTGTGTAGTTTTCGCCTTACCGCGGTTTTCCGAGGACGTTTTAGTGACATGTCGAGAGAAGTCTGTCCAGTGATTCGCTTCGGAACCCGAGATTCGACTCCTGATTCGCTCCTAATGCGATAATTCAGTTAGCAATTGGTTCTCCAGTCAGACTATGTTTTAAATCGTAGCTATTTTACCTGCTGTATTCTGTTTACAGTGTGTGTTATGTCTTGACCCTGGCTTGCTGAAATAAGCGTAGGATTCGGGCTCCTGTTTAGTCTGCGGCGAGAGAACCATGCACAGGAGTGTTGTAAACATAACTTAGACACATTTGTAAACAACTTAAGAGAAATATACCTCTGGAAGCAGACTGGATGGGAATCTGTGGGCAGCTTTTGGTTCGGAGTTAACCATGTCTCACTGAGAGAATGCGGGTGTCTGCTTAATACCGTATCGCTTGCTGCTGCGACGTCTAAAATAGGAGTTAATTGGAAATCCTCCTCATGCATGGGAATGTACGGGGCTAGACTATCCAAATCCAGGTCACACACATCCTAAAAGACATGAGCACATTGTTATTTTTTTTTACATAAATGTCACGCTGTAAACACATCTCTGTGAGATCAAATGATTAAACAATGATTACCTCGCTGACGCTCCACCAAAATCAAAGTCCAACCTTAAACATGAAATAAATCTACCCGAGACTACCATCTTTCACCGCCTTTTTACCACAGTGAGATGTAGGTGTGGCTAGCTCATTTCTAAGCAATGGTAAAAGAACAACTAAGCTGATTTACAGCAAAATATTCGCTTCTGGTACATAATCAATGTTTATTTACTCAAAAGAACTGGACTACAAACAAGGCTACATGTACTTGTGCCTGATAGTTAACAAAGAAAATGATAAATTAGAAGCCATGATTGGGAAAATAAATGAATTTAAACTGGTCATAGCAATGAAATACATGAAATTATGAAATCTGTCTATCTATCTATCTATCTATCTATCTATCTATCTATCTATCTCTGTTTCTATCTATCTATCTATCTATCTATCTGTTTTTATATAATACATAAAATATGCACAAAGTGAAAATTTCTACGTTTGGAAAGAATCCACTTGAAATGCAAAGTATTTATCATTCATCATTTATCATCATATATACATTTATTCATTTACACATCTATATTGACTATAGTATTTAAATAACTGTTGCCATTCATCATTCATTCATTCATCCCTCGGGTCACGGGGAGTCTGTGCCTATCTCAGGCGTCTATGGGCATTAAGGCAAGATACAAGCTGGATGGAATGCCAACCCATCGCAGGATACACACACACACACACACACACACACACACACACACACACACACACACATTCATACACTATGAATGTCCAATACACTATGGACAATTTTCCAAGGTGCCAATCAACCTACCGTGCATGTTTTTGGACCGGGAGGAAACCGGAGAATCTGGAGAAAAAAACCCTGAGGCACGGGAGAGAACATGCAAATTCCACAATTGGGAGAAGGGGGGGGAACACACACACATGGTCGAGACAGGAATCGAACCCGGGCCCTGGCGTTGTGAGGCCCCTTGCCATTCATCAATCCAAT
This sequence comes from Kryptopterus vitreolus, assembly GCA_030449085.1. Classification (NCBI taxonomy): domain Eukaryota; kingdom Metazoa; phylum Chordata; class Actinopteri; order Siluriformes; family Siluridae; genus Kryptopterus; species Kryptopterus vitreolus. Next base: position 6,384,653 of record JACRUU010000024.1, read on the forward strand.
GCAAAACACAAGCATCTTGGATAAGATACGGCAATTCCTTCCTGGCTAACTTACCAAGAATCGGATGCCATTATAAATGCATAGCTTTCGCTGTACCTGCTGCTCTCCCTTTGTAATTCTAAAGGTCACAATATGATTGCAGTCATGTACATGTACTCACGTCCGAAAATGAGCCCCACAACGAAGAAGTCCTGTGAAGGATCTCAGTAGTTTGTCCATCTGAAAAGAAATAAATCAACAATGAAACTTTCCCCCCCAAATGAAGCTGATTAATGAGTTCCTTATCACGTCTGGTGGTTTACCGCTTTCACACGGAGAGGCCCCATAGCCGGTGCTCTGGCCGGGTATTGTGCGGTTGTGTGTCCCTGTAGCGTATGGTGGGTGGAAAGAATTCAGCAAGCACTGTGTCTGTTCCAGTGAAAGCACCACATCTGGAAACTCGACTCCACTGCAGATAAAGACAGACAGTGAGATTAGTGTGTTATATCCAATATGACGGCTAAACAGTAATGGCTAACTAATGTTCTTTCTTGGAACCTCATTCAGGGTCCAAAGACAAACATATTACAAGCCCGCGCTTTTCAGAAGAAGATCCTGTGTGATTAAATTCAGACCTTAGAATGTAGTTGATGCATACGATTCTCTCCGGCTTTCCTGTGCGAACGCTGTACACGACCGAGGCATCCGTCTCGACCCAAACGTAGCCGCCGTGCTTCTGTAGGAGGCGATACTTCCCAGTGTACACCTGGCCTTTTGAGAACACTGCCCGAAAACATGTAAAAGACATTTAACAACCTTTTTGTCACCGCAGGCATAACATTATGACCATCTTATTCATAACGTTTTGTTCACTCATCAAACGTTAACTTCTAACTGATTATTGTAACTGATTACATTTGGTTGCTTTCATTTGTCCACTAGGTGGAGCTCGGAAAAAGGCGGATATATTATATATATCGAAACTGAGCTGCTTCAGAATCAAACTGTTGATGGCGTACAGCAGGGATCACCAACCTTTTTGTAACTGAGAGCTACTACATGGACACCGAGTCATATAAAGGGCTACCAGTTTGAAATACTCCTCTGAAATAACAAATTTACCTTTAGTTATATATTATTATTATTATTATTATTATTAATGATACTCATTATATATTTATTAAAATTAAACACGTTTATCTATGTAAATACACTTGACAGTGACTATCAACAACGAATTAACTACATTTTACATTATAGACGCATCTCACTGATGAGTTGTGCACTTTTTATAGCAAGCCTGAGAGCTACTCATGTGCTCCTTGGGGGCTACCTGGTGCCCACGGGCACCACGTTGGTGACCCCTGGCGTACAGTGTAAACTTCAACATTTTCTAAAGTAACTGTAATTTAAGGACATGTTTTTTTCTCTGTAACTGTATCGGATTACTGTTACTTTTATTTTGTAATTAAATGACGTAACGGAGTTACTCATCTACGAACTAGTTACTCATCAACACTGTTTATATCTCATTCAACCACTATCACATTCACGCTATCTGCATGGCACGATTTTAGTTATTTATTTATTTTTCAACAATCTAAACAAACCGAAATTAAATAGGAGTAGCGAGGGCTAATTTTTTAAACGTAAGGAGTAGAAAGTACAGATAATGGTATTAAAATATAAGGAGTAGAAAAATTATTACTCCAGTAAAGTATGTATCCCCCAAATGTATACTTAAGTAAGGTATTTGTACTTTGTTGATTGACACCTGTGACTTTTAGAGATTTAGGGGCCCTTGTCAAACTTTTTTTTTGCTGCTTTTCTGCACCTCGACCAGGGGAATAAATCAATCACAGAATATACTAGCAAATGATCAATTAAGCATGTGGTATGTTATACTATAAGAATGTTAGAAATCCTATCAAAAGTTTGTCCTGTTTCTACACTTTTATTGGGTAAATTTTATATTTGTTCTATTGTTATATTTGTTCAATCCAATGTGAATTTATAATTTACTAGAAAAGCTTGTAAACGCATCAAAATGTTATGTTAAATGTCCAGAGAAGAGTCAAATAGAAACAGGCTTAAAAATCTTATAGTTCAGTGATCAGGTAATCAGAATAATTTGTCATTGTCAATATATTTTTTTATTTGTTTTGTTGCATATTCTCACTACTTACAACAGAGGTGTGCCTTGAAGATATCCTGGCAGTCTGATGGATGATAATACTGGTATACAGATTGACCGTAGAGCTCAACGTCACTAAAGCCGGTCAGTTCCAAGACCCTACATGGGAGAAACCAAAGAAACTCCATGCTGTAAAAGTGCAACTTAGAATTTAAAATAATCCCCTTATCTACTATAAGATGTACCCGGAATGGCAGTAGGTGAACTTCATGTCCGGCTCATGGATGCTCAGGAATGTTCTGTAATTCAGATGCGCTTCCATCTCAGTAAGTTTCTGCACAGGTAAAGATCTGCACAGGAGAAGCAGATAGCTGGTTCCCGGAACAGACGACGACTTTTTGTTTCCGGTGCAATGAATAACCTGTGGACACAAATGTGAGGAAGATGTTAAAAAATAGAATACGCGTGTGAAAGTCTTCATTTTGCTGTCAGGGGGTAAATAAAATGTCAGTATTTACCTTTTGGATCTAATAGGCAGGGAAAGAGGGTTACCTGCCAGGGAGTCAGCATGTTTTTGACTGCACCTTTGATCCGGAAGAAAATCTCGCATTTCTCCTGGTCTTCGCTCCCTTGGGTTGCGAAAACAATGGTAGTTGGAATCGTAGTTGATTCGCTACTTGTTCATTGTATACAAGGTAAGAAAGAGAAAGACTTAGCAGCATGCCTACCTATTATCCTTGTAAGTATTTCTTTGATCTCCTTGTGATCGGAGGGATGAATGAAATCGAACAAACTCCGGCCAATCAAATCTATCTGAAATAAGAAGAAATAAAAAAATAAAAAAAACAACTTCGATCAATTTGAAATATATTGCAACAGAAATGCTGCCGATGAAGCCCTGACAGTGAGGGAAAGTAGCATACATTCATTCATTCATTTTCTACCGCTATATCCGATCTTCCCTCGGGTCACAGGAAGCCTGTATCTCAGACGTCTATGGGCATTAAGGCAGGATACACCCTGGATGGAATGCCAACCACACACACACACACAGATTCACACACACATTCATACACCAGGGACAATTTTCCAAGGTGCCATCAACCTACCGTGCATGTTTTTGGACCGGGAGGAAACCAGAGAACCCGGAGAAAAACCCCCTGAGGCACGGGGAGAACATGCAAACTCCACACACACATGGCCGCGACGGAAATTCGAACCCTGACACTGGAGGTGTGAGGCGAACGTGCTAACCACTAAACCACCGTGTCCCTAAATTAAATGAAATGTGTTACTGTACTTAAGTAGGTATCTGTACTTTGCTAGAGAATGTTTAACTTTAAGTCAAATGCCTTACTTTTGCTCGCACACAGTCTCCACAGTAAATGTCAAGCTGGTCAGAAAGGTGGAATATTTATTGACTATTAACAACTGATCAATATATAAATTGTGAAATATCTTTACCTCTGTAATTTCAACAGATTTTCTACAATGGAAAAATAGAATTCATTGGAAAACTCTTTCTAAAAGCAAGTAAGGACGGCCTGTTGTTTTTTGCGCTGTATGGTTGGTGAACTTTGTTTAAAAAAATTATTTCTTTTCTATCACTATTCTAAAGCGATTGTATGTCACTGAAACCTTTTTTCTAAGCAAAAAAAAACATCCAGTCAAAAGACATCTCAGACATCAGAAGGGTTGAAGGATGACTAAGATGGAAAAAGATGAGCTGTAGTCTCTAAGACAGACCAGAAGAAGAGAAGGCACATAATGTTTGTACCCCGCAGCATTTCCTCCAAAGGTCAGGAACCAATGGAAATATTTTCCGGCAAATGTGATGCTGTTGAAACACCGAGCAAACTCGAGATACAGTGACGGAGAAAATGCAGACATGTTGGGCATACACTACACGGACAAAAGTATTTGGACACCTGATTTTCAGTGGTTTTCCTTGAAACTGATACTACAAAGTTGTACACAATTGTTTTTTGGATGCAGCAACTTTCCATTCACAAGAACCAGAGGTGTCAAGTAACAAAGTAAACTTTGTTACCTTACTTGCATGGAAATTTTGGCTATCTATACTTTTCCTGGAGTAATTCTTTTTAAGCCGACTTTTTACTTCTACTCCTTGAATTTTCAGGCAGTTATCTGTACTTTCTACTCCTTACATTTTATAAAATATCCTCCTTATTCCATTCAGTTTGTTTTCATTCTGGCTTGTTTGAATAAAAAAACAAAAACTTATCCATGTAATTGTTACTTACATTACTTTTACTTTTATACTTTAAGTAATTTTAACCAGTACTTTTACAATTTTACTTGAGTAAAATGCTTGACTTCTACGCAAGTCCCTTTTAAACCCAAGTATCTTTACTTCTACATGAGTAATTTACATTTAAATTTGAAGTATTTAGCAGACGCTCTTATCCAGGGCAACGCACAAGAGTAATGAATGTTGCAGAGAGTAATGAGATCTTGAGCGGCCTGCTATAGAGGAAGTGAAATACGTGTAATTTCATTGATATTGCGCACTGACTTTTGGACTATACTTTATGTGGTTTCTGAGATGAGACATTTTTTCAATGAAGATACGGGGTAATTAAACATAATTTAACAAAAATGGGGATCACCATCTAGAATTTCGCCATGGCCTAAGCAGATGTGTGCTGGTATTGGAGTCCAAGGAGACTAGAACAAAGTAGTGGGTCATGTGATTGGATTCGTATTTCACGGTTAGGCATGAAGTACAGGGGAGAATTTTCAGTTGGGTTTGAGCTGACAGAATGGTGAAAGAGATAACCACTACTTACACCACAGGATGCATTCAGGTTGTTTGACAAAATCTACATAACACTTTTCTGGGTTTTGCTTCTGTCAGCAAAGAAAATGAGGACAGGCTCAGTGAAATTCCGCAACTGCAGATTTGTTAAGGATTTTTTTAGTGTCTACTGTACACTGTATAGGGGCACGGTGGTTTAGTGGTTAGCACGTTCACCTCACAGCTCCAGGGTTGGGGTTCGATTCCCGTCTCGGCCATGTGTATGTGGAGTTTGCATGTTCTCCCTCAGAGTTTGCATTGTTTGCATGTTTGTGCCTCAGGGGTTTTTTCTCCGGGTTCTCCGGTTTCCTCCCCGGTCCAAAAAAAAGCATGGTAGGTTGATTGGCACCTTGGAAAATTGTCCCTAGTGTATGAATGTGTGTGTAAATGTGAGTGTGTGTGTCCTGTGATGGTTTGGCATTCCATCCAGGGTGTATCCTGCCTTAATGCTCATAGACACCTGATATAGACACAGGCTCCCCGTGACCCGAGGGAAGATCGGATATAGCGGTAGAAGATGAATGAATGAATGAATGAATTTACACTATTTATTGTACGTATCCCCAATAAAAAACCCATTATGAATAATGACATATTGCAGTTTTACCTGTTTAATTCCTATATGAGAGATGGCATTCTTTGTGATGAAGATTATCTTGCCACACAAGGACATTAAGAGCAGGAAACCTTCAAGTGTATCAAGTATCCACTTCTCGATTGGTTCTGGCAGCTCCCCTGCAAAAAAAACCCAAAACAAAACATCTGGACATGTGAGGGTTTTGGCTAATTTAAAGCTGTTTTACCCAAACGTAAGTTTCTTTACACTTACCCAGAGTTTCTGAGACGGGATGCATCCCATATTCTGCTGCTGTGGAGTCCAGTAGAGCTCTGAGGTGCAGGTATGATATTGTGACTCTAATGACAGAGGCTTTATCCAGGTGATCTGAAGGAGCCAGTGGAAGCAAGGTCACTAACTCTTGAAAAAGCTGGCTTTCTTTCTCCCGTCTGCTCTGAGCTGCCACCCGGGACCGGGCCTTCCTACACTCTATGCACATTCTGCCAAAAGAAATAAAGAAAAAATCCTGTGAGCTCAAGATAGCTTTGACAACAATGTACACACAGTATTTTATAATATTCCCCTCAATTTATTCACCTTCTATTATCATTCAACTATTATATGAGTTATTATTGAACCCATGCTTCTTTTGAGACATGCAAAGCCAACTAACTGTTTAATTCTGAACAGCTGATCACATCGAATCACCGGGGAGAGTAATACCATCCTTGAAAAGGCTATCTGCTCTCTTCTGCATCTTACAGGTGCCTGGATAAGTGTAACTGTGATTTACTGTGATTATACTATCCATACTACACAGAGAGTATCATCAGTTTTGCTCCTTTTGCCCTATTTTTTGAATTACAGAAGCAAATATGACCAGACTTTGTGGGACTGTGGGACAAAGCCGGGCCGTGGTAACCTTTGATTTGGACCGCCATTCTAAATATATAAGAAGAGGAACAAAACTTTTATGGAAAATCTTTTGCCGAATAAGGATCAGCTTCATGTCTCTCTTTAGAGGTTGCTGAATACTATTATTAGATTATAATAGTATTCGACGTTACCAATAATTACATGACGTTACATTACAGAGTCATTCTTTCAATTTTTTGATTTTTAAATGTTATGAAACCCTGAGGAATGATGGCAACTTTTAAACTATTTTTATTTTCAGTCCATGGCCCTCAATCAGTTTAGATTTATGAACCTTCATATCATCTTTGTTCTAGAGCTTTCTTATTCCTAAAATGTCCAAAATAAGGGCATAGTTAAAATTATTTGCAGCCCTTTGGTCTTTGAGTTATTGATGCATGGACAAGTCAACTTGTTCGCGTGAGCGCATGCTTTGGGACGTCAGAATTGCGTCACTTAATCTTATCACTAGCCACACTGGGGACCTGCTTTCCCTGATTACAACATTATGCCTTATTCAAAGGGTAACGTCACTAAGGGGGGGTTGTCTACTGTGTCCTTTCGAAATATTAGCATGTATAATACACAATGCATCCATATTTAAATGTATTCCAGTCGTGTTTCACATTTACATTAATATAACAGGAAGCAATATTTGCTTTAATGTTGAATATAGAAAAACCATACATAAAATAAAGAAAATATGAGATTTTGATTATTCGATTATTTTGGTGAATTATCCTTTGTTATAGTACTTAACTATAAATTTGAGTAGATTTATATTTGTGTATAAATTGATATTTTTACTCATTTGATGCAAACAACCATTCATGAAAATGTGTATTTTCCTTTATTTATATATATATATATATATATATATATATATATATATATATATATATATATATATATATATATATATATATATATATAAAATGTACTGTTATGTATATCTTAATGCATCCAATATATTGAATAAGTTTGAATTATATTATATTAAGTTTGAATATTGATTAACATCTGAATATTTAACCATAGTCCAACCTGTCTATCCTTTCAAAAGTGCTGTAAATACTTACCTTATTCTCTTTTTACTTTCTCTTCATAACTTTCTCCTCTTAAAATAAAAACCCTCAGAACGGTTTCAGGTTGCAGGTTTACATTATGAATTCTGACTCTACTCATGTCTACTGCTGTCTAGTAACATGAAAAGTAAGAGTAAAAAGGCTGTCAGCAGGATGGCTTGTACTGTGGTTAACCAATGACATGTTTGTGTTCACACCCATTTCTGATATGGGGTGCTAGGCTTCCCCACCTACAGACCGTTTCACCGCATTTAGAGTAGTCAATTATTAAACAGTTTAAAACTACAGTATTTAGGCAACCTATATCATGACACTGTTTTGCAAATTCAGCATGTTCAGAATCATTTTTTTTCATTTATGAATCACAAAAACATTTTGTTTGCCACTTACAGCAAAGGGTTCAGCAAAGAACCATTTACAGTAAGACAGAAATTTGACTTGGTGTCAGGTGGAAGAATATACACCGATACGACATGTATACACAATTTTAGAATACACTAGAATAAATTATATTATATTTATATATATTTATATATAATTAAAATAAATCATTACAGAGAGTGACTATGAATGACAAGAGTGCAATTTCAAATGTAAGAGTGAAAGTGATTGTCAGTAAGTTATTGGAGTGGTAAATGGGTCTCCGTTCAACAGGTTGAACAGGTATATGAATTTTGTGTTCTATAACCTAGTTAGATATTTAATATTATATAATGTTTTAATATATTCATTCATTCATTCATCTTCTACCGCTGTATCCGATCTTCCCTCGGGTCACAGGGGAGCCTGTGCCTATCTCATGGCGTCTATGGGCATTAAGGCAGGATACACCCTGGATGGAATGCCAACCCATCGCAGGGCACACACACACATTCACGCACACATTCATACACTAGGGACAATTTGCCAATCAACCTACCGTGCATGTTTTTGGACCTGGGGGAAACTGGAGAACCCGGAGGAAAAACCCCCTGAGGCACGGGGAGAACATGCAAACTCCACACACACATTCCCGAGAAGGGAATCGAACCCGGATCCTGGCGGTGTGAGGCGAAACGTGCTAACCACTACGCCACAGTGCCCCCCCTGTTTTTATTATATATATATATATATATATATATATATATATATATATATATATATATATATATATATATATATATATATATATATATATATATACCTTCTCTCTCTCCCGATATATATATATATTATATATATATATAGATATATATATATATATATATATATATATATATATATCTATATATACTACTCTCCCTCTCTCTCTCTCTCTCTCTCTCTCTATATATATATATATATATATATATATATATATATATATATATATATATATATATATATAATTATATATATACATATTATATAATATTAAATATTATAAATGTTATTTTTTATATACGGTGATTTTATTTATACATTTCAAGTTATTAAAAAAAAAATATTACTGTCGTGAACAAAGAGAAAAATGTTGCACTTTCCTCGAAACCCAAACTATAAAAATATATAGCAGTGTATGGTTCAATTCGATGAGATCCCGCCCCTCGCAGTCGCGAAACTAGGCTCTGATTGGCTACAGTTCGCATCAGTCTATCAGTCTCATACGTGATTGGCTCCTAGGCGGGACCTTTATTGAATGAATAGCGGAAGTCGGGGAGCACAGTGAGGCTGCATTTTGACAGGCTGGAGCGCAGAATTGAGGTATAAAGTAAATATAAATGCAGGTTGAACAGAAACAGTTTGTCGCTGAATGGAAACAACGCGGTTAGATAGTAGGTGTTATGGACGTCCGGTTATGAAGATAATTTGGCACCGAATCTGAACAAGACAACTGCCAAGTTAGCAACCTGAGCTAGCCTGTTAGCTTTGTTAGCTGAAACTAGTCAGTGTCGGGTAAATTGAAAGTAGAAGTCCGTCTCCGTTACAAATGAAACATGGGGCGGGTAAAACCATGCGAGGCATTCGCTACAAAGGGATAGAGTTTATCTCCACGTAGAAAGTGTTATATCGGTATTTAATATCAGGTAATAAAGTGCTTTTCAGGAGTACGAGGAATGTAAAAAAAAAAAATCCAAGTACAGGTAGATAGTTATCAGATAAATCTATTTCTCTCTCTTGGTGTGTCTGGTTAATTGAAAATGTGGCAAAGGTGAAGGGAAATACAAAGTTATTTAGAGAATTAAAACACAGAAACCTCGACAAGAAATGAACAAATAGAATAGATGCCAAACCTCTGTACTGTGCTCTGTAGTACTGGTGTCAAAAGTATAGATACTAGGGTTTAAAAAGACTTGTGTAGAAGCTGCAGTATCAAGTCAAGCTTTTTTCCTCAAGTAAAAGTGTCAAAGTACTGGTTTCTAAACTATTTAAAGTATAAAAGTACAATTATACTTTATAATGTAAGGAGGAAAAATGCCATTAAGGACAAAAGCTTATGCGGTGGCATTCACAATGGTTAATTTAGTCAAACGTCTCTCTACTGAACTCCCTACTGTAGCTTCATTTGCAGAAGATGAAGAGAAAGCAAATGAGCCTGTAGTGGAGAAATAACTTTTTTTTTTTTTAATATTTCTTAAAATAACCCCAACACTGGTTATGTCCTTGCTGGAGTGTAACGTGATTTGTGTCATGTGCATTGGTTTTGTATATGTCATCCAACCACAATCATGTTCACTCTATCTGGATTTTTTTTTTTGTTTTTTTTTTTTGAACGACGACAAGCCGAAATTAAAACGAACCGCAATGAAATAGGAGTAACGAGGGCTGTTTTTAAAATGTAAGGAGTATGAAGTACAGATAATTGTGTGAAAATGTAAGGAGTAGAAGTAAAAAGTCAGCTGAAAAATAATTACTTCAGTAATGTATAGATACCCAAAATTTCTTCTTAAGTAATGTAACAAAGTATTTGTACTTGACACCTCTGCTCTGGACAGACAAAGAGATGGATGGATGGACATTTTGTCCTCAAAGTCGTCGTGTTAGAAGCTGTAAAAATGGGAAAGAGAAAAGATTTTGTGTGAGTGTGACAAATTGTGACGGCTAGACAAACTACCTTAGCCTTTAGCAACACATACTCTTAAAAAAATTGTTTTCTTTTCTGAAGACATAACAGTTCTACAGAGAAAATCTTATGGCCTTATTGAACCGATGCAAATAACGCCCTACATTCTTAGAAAAACACTTTTTTTTTCAAAACTTTGTCACTGGAGTGTTATCCACAAACATACACTTTATAATCCTTTACTATGTTTCTTTTATGTAGAAAGATGCCTTTGCACAAATTACACAAAAAAGAGTGCCATTAAGAAAAATAAGGAGACTTATCTTCCTTTTGGTCTTGGCTAGATGTGGTAGATGACACAAACCTTTTTATTTTTCCTACAGAGTTGTTTGTGAATTCAGTCAGAAGAGCACACTGCTTGTAAACCAACATGGTGGATTCTCAGTACTACCTCCCCAATGACATTGGGATCTCTGTTCTGGATTGTGCCGAGGCCTTTCGTCTGCTCTCATCTAAAGAGCAGTTATATGCACATTACCTCTCACGGGCAGCTTGGTATGGCGGCCTGGTGGTTCTGCTGCAGACCTCACCAGAGTCTCCAGTCATCTATGTGCTCCTGCAGAGGATCTTCAGGAAGCAAACGCCTGCGCAACTGGAGGTGGTGGCAACCGCAGCCGGCCTGAGCTTGGATGAATACCAGGTAAGGAGCTGGCATTCGGTGCTCTCAATAAGTAGCAGGTGAGAGTGAGGATAAATATTGATCTTTTTCTTTTTTTAATCAGGCATTCCTTGTGTATGCAGCTGGTCTTTATGCAAACATGGGAAACTACAAGTCATTCGGTGACACAAAGTTCATTCCCAATTTGCCAAAGGTAAACTTTTTGATGCTGCCTTGTATTTCTTCAGTTTATATGAAATAATTGCATTTAACTGGTCAAGTATTGAAAAAATTTAACTAGTTAAAGTATCAGACAGTGACTATTTTTTAAAATTGTATAACAACTAATAGGATTTACTCCTTGGGCAATGTAGAAAAGTCGTCTAAATGTACTGCCATGCTTTCTGAGAGTTGGGAAGAAATCAGATGAAACTGTGTGGAGAACATTGACATACACAGTATGCCACCCACAGGCCTATTCGCAAACTAATTTCATGTTCCGTTGTGTAGCATATAACAAATCATGTCTAACAGGTTAAGTTTCTCTATGATTATCATTTCAATACTGCATTATATCACAAAGTCTGGAATATCAAAAAACATAAAGCATTTGTATCATGTGCAGGAGAAGTTTAAGGCAGTGGTGTGGGAAAGCCAGGCCTATAAGGAGAACCCTACTGAGATGGAGTCTCTGTGGAATAGCTGCTCTCACCCTCTGTATTCTTTGGAGGACAAGCAGAAACAGCTCGGACTCGGTGATGAAGTAAGTCCACTGTAATAAACTTTGATTCCCCCCCCCCCCTTCATTGCTCTGTCTGGTACAATCATCTTATTTTTATACTTTGTCTGTTTAAAGGGGATCTCCACGTACTTCTCAGGGAACTGCTTTTTAGAAGATGCAGAGTTGGCCCAGAAATTTCTCGACTCCAAGGTGCAGTAATTAGACTGTTATTAATATCCACAACACTTTATTTTTGTGACGTCTCCTGAGAGGCTATTTTTCCTGGCATACCACCATGTCGTATCAATTACATTTTCCATTTCTATCTGAGTGGTCCTGCTGATATCCAAGGACTTTGATAACAAACCTAATTGTGATACTTAACATGTGATATATTTTGTGAGAAGAGTTTGTTTCCATATAGACTGTGGAGAACTGGAGCAAATTTCCTGCTCAAATATCACAATCTTCTGCGTCCCCAGAACCTGAGTGCTTACAACACACGCTTGTTTAAGACTGTGTCCGAAGGGAAACGCTACTACGAGGTGCGCCTTGCCTCTGCAGTGAAGAAGGGTGAGGAAAAAGAAACGCTGTGAACGTTCAACTGTCATCAGAATCAGTCTGCTTCATCCATTGATTGTTTTTTTTTTTTTTGTGTCTAACCTTGATACGTATATATTGCAGATTGTGCGGTTGAGGGTGAGGGAGAGACTTTCTGCGGCACATATGACTTTGAGGATGCTTCATTTTCTGTTCAGAGAGGAGACTATGCATATCTTATGGAGAAAGTCAGCCAAAACCTGGAAAAAGCTAAGGTGGATTTTGTTGACCATGTATTTTCTGTTTACCTCTTTTTTGTAGAATCTTAGAGAAATGCAATTGTCGATGGCTAAATATTTCTCTTGTGTACAATATTTCCTTGTGCATAGACTTACGCCGCTAATGAGAACCAGAGCCAAATGATGGACGAGTATATTAAGAGTTTCACCTATGGGTCTGTGGATGCTCATAAAGAAGGTTCCCGTTTCTGGATCAAAGATAAGGGACCTATTGTGGAGAGGTGAATATACAGCAAAATAATAGCGATTGCACCAAAATTAACCACAGATAAATACATTTAAAAAAATGAATAAATTTTTTTCCCCTGGTTTTTTTTTTAAAACACCAAAATTGACCACAATTAAATTTTAATGTCAAAAAAAAATGTTTCCACTTTTTAAACAACTAAATACAATTTCTACATCTAAATTAATTGTTAGTTTTTTTAATTCCTTTGAGGAAATGAATTTAATTTCTTTTATAATTTTCTTAATCCTCACAGCCAATCAAATATTGGCTATGCAAATTACTGGAAAGTAAGTGTAGGCTTCTTATTTGGCTTCAAATTGAATTGGAGGTGTCAGATAATCTTAATTTGTTAAAGAAAGTATTGCCAAAAATAAATAAATAAGATAAAATTAATTTTTGAGTTTTTTTTTTCCCTCAACTCAAATTTTGTCTCTGTCTGGTAGTTACATTGGTTTCATTGAGAGCTACAGAGATCCATTTGGTTCTCGAGGCGAGTTTGAAGGTAAGATTAAATTCCGATTCTGATCTCGACCTTTATGACCGGTGTCGCAGGTAGTTTGTTGCATCGTCAGGTTTTTTCCCCCTCGCTTCAGGTTTTGTTGCAGTGGTGAACAAGGCGATGAGTGCCCGGTTTTCAGAGTTGGTGAACTCAGCCGAAGTCTTGCTGCCCGAGTTGCCGTGGCCTGCCGCCTTCGAAAAGGATCGCTTCCTCAAACCCGATTTCACCTCGCTGGATGTGTTGACCTTCGCTGGCAGTGGCATCCCAGCAGGAATCAACATTCCAAACTGTGAGTTCAACTATCCGGTGTAGTTTTGTATTCGTTTTGCAGATAATATTCCATAGTAATCATTGCATGTTTTTCCAGATGATGACATCAGACAAACAGAAGGCTTTAAGAATGTGTCCCTTGGGAACGTACTGGCCGTGGCGTACACAACACAGAAAGAGAAACTCACTTTTTTGGAGGAAATGGACAAGGTAAGTGGCAAAAACCTATAGCAAGCAATTTTCACACAAATTGTACATCAGAGTGCAGAATGTTTTTCTTTATGTAATTTTATTCATAAATTGTGCATTTTGCAAAGCATTCAGCCTTACATATACTTGCAGGATCTCTACATCAAGTGGAAAAGTCCTTCTTTTGAGGTGCAGGTGGGGCTACATGAGCTTCTGGGGCATGGCAGTGGCAAACTCTTCATGCAGGTAAGCATTGTTTTAGAATATGACCTGTTTTTTTTTTTAATACCTCACCTTTTTTTGGGGGGGGGGGGGGGGGGGGGGGGGGGGGTTAATATGTGGCAGATGGCATCACCTTATTTTTTTTATGTGTAGGATGAAAAAGGGAAATTCAACTTTGATAAGGCTGAAGTCCGTAATCCAGAGACAGGGGAATTGGTGAGTTTGTTACACTCCCTTCTTTAAGCATAGAAGCCGACGGTTATTTTTCAGCGTTTCTTAAAAACACTAAAGTCTAAAATATAAAATCAATGTTTTAGGTGTTAAAAAGTTTGAAATTCGTTGTTGTCATGATGTATGTAAAATCTGATACATTTAATCTTAAAAAAATCATAAACGGTTAAGTGAAACCTGCCAAATAATAACCGATTTCATTAATTAGTTTAGTTTCAATTCAGGCACTAAAATCAATCACCTAGTGACCAAATACTTCCTCCTGGACTAATGTACAGCCTATTATTCTCTAAAATACACACACACCTCTATCTAAACAATTACGATCGATTCTGCTCTAATCTGCTTTGCTTCTTAGACACGTCTACGAACAATTTGTCCATGTTATATTATCTCTTTACATATTCCATTACTGCACTGTTTCCAGATTTTAAGCTGGTACAAAGGTAGTGAAACCTGGGACAGCAAGTTCTCTACCATCGCTTCATCATATGAAGAGTGCAGGGCAGAGTGTGTGGGGCTCTACCTCTGTCTGAACAAGCAGGTCCTGAGGTAAAGCAAATGCTGATTCATGCTCGTTATCTAAGTACTTTTTTCTGCACATTCAACTGTAGCTGATATGTTGCTGTTCCTGAGCGCAGCATCTTTGGGCATGAAGGTGATGCAGCAGAGGACGTAGTGTACGTCAACTGGTTGACCATGGTCCGTGCCGGTCTGCTAGGACTGGAGTTTTACACACCGGAGAGCAAGAGCTGGAGACAGGTTTGTTACAGTTTTAGTCTCGGTTTATTTAACTCCATTGGCATGACTCGTTTACATTCAGAATTGCCAAAAGTGTTGTATAACATCAAGCGCTATAATAAGAGCCTGTACACACTTTTTTTTCTTTTTTTTCTTTTTTAATAAAGTTAATTAGCAGCAACTAGTTTGGAAAGCTTTTTTTTTAAAAACACTGCTGTTGGCTGGGTGTTTATATAAGAGAAAATTAATTTGCATTCCTGTTTTATATATAATAAAATGAATATCAAGGTTTCTGCATCATTCCTTCATTATTTTGTATTATACAGGTCTGAATGGTTACTAAGGCTGTAGATATTGTAGTGTCTACCGCTCATCATAAACACTTTTCGAAACAACTCTTAGTTGGGAGTCTTCCTGTGTGCGAGTGTGTGCTCATGTGTGTGTTTGTGCATGTTGTAGGCTCACATGCAGGCCCGTTTTGTGATCCTGCGTGTGCTCTTGGAAGCAGGAGAGGGTTTAGTGACCTTGAGTGAGACCACAGGAGTGGACGGTCAACCCGACGCCCTCATCACGCTGGACCGCAGTAAGATTCACACAGTGGGCAAGAGCGCCATCCAGAAGTTCCTCTGTAGTCTTCAGGTACATGCTAAAACCATTGTTTGTGCTGTCTGCTTTAATTGGTCTAGTATGAGGTCTGCATTGGGGTCCTGTGGGATTTGCATTGGGGTTGATATAAGATCGATATTCATTCATTAATCCGCCAGACCAAATCAGAATGTCATTAATGATCAGCTTTTCAGCCCCTTCTTCATTTATTATCTATTGAATTACCGTGATGAGGAATTCGTAAATGTAAAACAAATAATCTAATCATCTTCCTGATCCCTCAGGTGCACAAGTCCACAGCCGATGTGGAGGGAGGCCGAGCATTATATGAGCGTTATTCTGCAGTGACCACTGATGGCGCTCTCAATTTCCTGCGCCTCCGCGAGACGGTGCTGCTTCGCAAGGAAGCTCGCAAGATGTTTGTCCAGGCCAACAGTCGAGTCAAAGGTTAGATCTCGGTGCTCTGATTCTGCTATCCAGTATCTTTTTAATCCTTTTGTTCCTGTTTGAAGCAGCTCCATAACTGTTGTATGTGGGTTTTTTTTAACATCACACTCCACATTTAATCCCAATTTGCTCTTATAATTCCGTCCTCTCATCCGAGATGTTCCATTAGATTTTTGGCGTGTACCTGTGCACATTTGTGTATATAGTAAGCCACTCAAATCTTCCCCAAACCATGTAAAGCATACATCTTCAACCTCACCCAGAGACGTCATGTACAGTTGTCTGTCTCCAGCTTTGAACCATAGTTAGAACTCCATAGACTTTTGCCCAAACTATAGTAGTAATATGGTGCTTCATAACACGCCTCACATAACTCACATTCACACACTAGGAACAACCTACCATGCATGTTTTTGGACTGGGTGGAAACCGGAGAACCCGGAGAAAACCCCCCTGAGGCACGAAGAGAACATGCAAAACCTCACACAATGTTTAATGTCTAATATGAATGATGTAACCATCAAGCAGTATTTAACCATCAAGCAGTAACCCAACCCACCCCCCAAAGCAAACCTCGTGTTGCATCCCTGTTATTAAACTCTTCAATTGTGTTTAAGGCAAGGCTGTGGAACTGGAAGAGTATGAGGGGAGTGCTGCAGGACTGATCCAGTCTTTTACCCAGCGCTTCAGTGACGACGGTGAGGAACTGGAGGCACAGCTGTTGGAAATGGCCTCCAAAGATGCAACCTGCTGGTGCTGAGGAGAGCACTGAATCCTGAGATGAGAAGCCCGCTGGTGCAAACTGCATCCCGGAAAGAAATGATAAAATGAAATTAAAAAAAATGGTTCAAAGGTTAAGCTGGAAGTGCTTGTAGAAAAATAGTGGAAGTGATTGTAGAGAGAACCCCCCCCCCTCCCACCCCCATAAGATCAGTTTCAGATGCACATACACATGCACAATTCTAAATGCTTTGCTTGTTCTTCCACAAACGATGTAACATTTAACCTATTTTTTTCCCTTTTCCCCTCTAAGCTCTGTACACCAATGTCAGTAAGTCAGGTTTTTTTTGTATTCAGAATATGCAATCACTCCTCTGTGTTTGAGATGGGACCACAGCCTACGCTTCCCACACAGATGGATATGTGTTAAAGCATCAGTGAGAGAAAATGTGCTGTGTGAGGGCGGAGTGGGAGAAGCACTTATGTAATCTAAACCTGTTGCACTTCTGTGAACGTTTTTTTTTTTTTTAAACAAATACGCACCATGTATTCAACTTTATGTACCGATCAGCAATACATCACATAATGAAGCGGCAAGTCAATTTGTGAATTTGGTTTCCTCATAAACAAGTTCTTTTTTTGGGGGGCCCGGATTGTCTTGATGGCATTTAGTATAAATGATGGATGTGTGTTATTGCTGACGAGGGAAACATTTCCAACAAATAAAAACGTCTTTTTTCAGAGTCAGTTTTGGTTCGCCTTTTTGGTTCCCTTACGGTTCCAAGAACAATCTTTGGGTTGCTCTATAAATATGTACTTTGTTGTCTTATAAATGGAAACTGTTAAACAGTCCAAACATGAGAGATGTAATTTAATCATTAATTTTTAGTTTTTATTTATAATCTCAAAACTATTATTTGCACATGATCACAATTTTTGTTTTTACAGATTTCACAAAATCATAAGACCTTTTTTTAAAGAACATCAAGAACAAAATGTAGAAACATATGTATGTATGTTATATATATATATAATTTGTGTTGTGTGATATATCATATAATATATGTGTGTTAATTTGTGTGTGTGTGTGTATATATATATATATATATATATATATATATATATTATATATATATATATATATATATATATATATATATATATATATATATATATATATATATATAATTATTATAATTTTTTGTGTGCGTGTGTGTAATCACAATGTTAGCCTAATGTTTAGATTTAAAAATTGTTTAAAAAATTTAAATTAAAAAGATGTTAAAAAACTGTAATTCCATATATTTTACTCTGTGTTGACTCTCATAAACACCAGTGTTTATAACCAGGCTGGGAGTTATAACTCCCACCTGCCAAGATCTAGTTCATAACAATGATTTTTATGTATCTGATGAATGGAGCAGGTGTGTTGTGGGTAACTGAAATGTGCAGCACAGAAGGACAGTAAGGAAACATTTGAGAAATGCTGGGCCGTTGTATATACAGTAGAAAGTATAATAGAAATATATACACTATATTGCCAAATGTTTGCGGACACCTGGTGTGCAGTCAGCATTCAACTTCATCCCAAAGGTGTTCAATAGGCCTGAGATCAAAGCTCTATAACAGGCCACTCGAGGTCTTCCTCTCCAAACGTTGTAAGGCGGATCTTCATGGAGCTGGAACAGGTTTGGGTTTCCAACACAAAATTTTATCCTACTGCATCCAGCATTGTGGTGACAGTTCCACAAGAAGTACCACATCTGGCACAAAAGGTCAGGTGTCCCAATACTTTAATCAATATAGTGTCACTATGGTTTAGTGTTATTAAGTGTTAAAATTATTATAAAATTATATATATATATATATATATATATATATATATATTATATTATTATTAAATTATTTGCAGAATGTATGACGTTTTCTCAGCTCTCAAGAATAAACCACAATTTTTTTTAGCATGAAATATAATTTAAAGTACAACTAACTGTAAACAGCTAAAACTACATAAACTTTGTTTGCTTTGTTTCAATATACACTTATCCAAAGATAAATTAATAAAACTTTTCGGAATATGTAACAAATATCCTCGGTTAGCATGTATCTATAAATCACTGCACTTTCTTTGAACAAGCACTTCTCCGCACTGGGTCACATTATGAGGCTTCCCCTGAAAGGTCCAAAGCTCCCCCTCTGGTCAACCTGTTCGATTTCATATCCTGATTGGAGTGCTGGTAAATGAGTGGAGCACTGCTGGTACCCAGGTTCTGCAGGTCTTGCATCTGGGCATCTGGAGGAACTTGTATTAATTTTCCACTACTTCGCCAGGACAGGCTATATTCGTCTGGCTGGTCGACTCCGAATTTGATGGCGCAGAGTTGCGTGAGAGCTTCTCCGTTGAACCCTTCTTTCCATTGGAAAGTCTTCACCAGACTGCACTCTGCATCTTGAAAAAGCACTTTTACAAACCTCTGTGGGATAGAAGGAGTGGTTATAATTTACATCTGCCTTATCTAGAGTGACTTACATTTATCTCATTCGTGCAATTTAGCAGAGGGTTAAGGGCCTTGCTCAAGGGCCCTGAACCGGAAGCTAGGTGTACATACTTTATTGATCCCGCACAGGATCAGCAATCTTATAGCGAACAAGTTCCTTGCTCAAGGGTGGCAGCTGGGAAAACCGAGTCTCAAACCCCGACCTTCCGATCCGGAGTCCAGCGCCTTTTAAACCGCTGATCTACTCCCCCACCCTCCCCTTCTACAAAAGAAGACCCAATAACTGACCTGTTTTATGTCATTTTGGCTTTTGGACTCTGTGCTCCGACGGAGACTCCACTCCTTCAGGGATTCCTTGACTTGGTGGGTCAGTTTACTGGAAGGCTTAGCATCCGGCTCACTCTGTATAAAGCTTAGGCTGGCGTAAACACTTGTAAGATAGTATCCACCTGACAGGAAATGATGATGATTGATGAGTTCCCCATATATAAGCATTCACATTTAGAAGTTTCTTTCTTACTAATGCATGGTATTGTTACCTTCTCCGGTCAGCCAGGAGGTTTCTAGCAGCTCCATCATATACTCAACTTCTAGAGAAAACTCGGGCATGTTGCACTGCACAATCACATAGGAAAGAGCTGGCAGGAAGTCATCGGCTCCAAATTCTTGCCCTGTTTTGTTACAAAGAGCAGTATAAGTTTAAAAAAATATATGATAATTTTGATTATAAAACTATTCATTTCTGTCCAAGTCAAACCCTATTCATGTCCATGCAGTCCTCACCTGTATTGGTCTTCATGGCTTTATAGATGAGCTTGCAAATCTGCAGTAGAAAAACGACTTTGTCGATGGGTGAATAGGCGCGTCTTATCAGAGACATCTTGTGCTTTATCTTCTCGATGCCGTGAGCATCAGGCACGGCGACCTGCACTCCGAAAAGCTCGCGCGGTGAAGCGTCTCTGGCTCTCGCCATGCTCTTTACCAATCTCTTCAAAGAGCCGTCATGTTCATGCATATTATACAGCGCGGTGTCAATCTGACCTTTCAGCGGTTTCAGTACACACCGGAACAAGGCTTTCTCCAGTGTCTGATCTGCAGAAGAAAAAAAAAAAGATAGATAGAGAATGAGCCCTAGATGTAATGGTATAAACAGATATGAAGGAAATGTAATTGGTTACTGTACTTAAGTAGCGTTTTTTTAAGTGTCTTTATTGTAGTATTTCCCTTTGGGAAGACTTTAACTTCACTACATTTCATTCATTCATTCATTCTTCTACAGCTTTATCCGATCTTCCCTCGGGTCACGGGGAACCTGTGCCTATCTCAGGCGTCTTCGGGCATCAAGGCAGGATACAACCTGGATGGCGTGCCAACCCATGGCAGGACACACACACTCATATTCACACTCACATTCACACATTCAAACCCTGCCTTAATGCCCATAGACGCCCGAGATAGGCTCGAGGGAAGATTGGATATAGCGGTAGAAGATGAATGAATGATATGTAAGTTTATGCTGCGTACCTTTCTCATCCTCAGGCACGAGGGTCTCGATTGGTGGCTCAAGCTCTCCACTCTCCAAAAGGAACACCTTAGCCTGGTTGATAAAGTGACGCAAACCCTGCAGCATCTCCACCGTGGTTGTCAGACGCTGGGGATTCAGTGCTTCCCTTTGCTCGGTCAGGAAGTCTTGTACCAGAGCGCCAAATGCCATACGCCTGTCTTGTGAAAGGTCTTCGACCAGCCGTATGACTCTCTTCCCTGGCACGAAGAACGACACGAAGGCTGCACTCATCTTCCGCAGAGCCGAAACGGAATGGTGGGGAGGATGAGGAGGGGGGATGATAGGGTTACTAGTGCCTAGAGTCAGGGAAGCACTGCGAGGACTCTCCTCGGTCTCATCAAGGCTACTAATGGAGCTGCTGCTGTCCAACTCGGTGAGGGACGGTGCTTTTCTTTTCTCAAGGACTAGTCCAATGTCTTCCTCCTCATTTTCTTCTTCGCTCTCCACTGGGGTTTTTCTCTGGGCCTGTGTGTGTGTATATATATATATATATATATATATATATATACAAGTAGTAAAGCAGATGAATAAACCGTACAAAGGAATTGAGGGAAAAGTGTTTTATACCTGAAGAAGGGCTTTGGGTAACTGGTAGTCCTCCTCGGCTGTTGGAGAGAGGGTTGTGGTGACTGCGGTAGACGTTTTCTTTGGAAGAGGAGGAGGCTGTAGATAATCGGAGTCTCCCTGAGCACTGCTCTTATCCTCCTCGTTGGTCCTAACCACATCAGTTTGTTGCACCTTCTTTCCTTTACATTTGGCTTTCGCGTGCAGCGGCGGCGGCGGTGCCGGGGTGACAGGGGGGGAAAGGGAACTCGTGTTTTCGGTGGAGACACGAACCTTTATACTGCGTTTAAAAAGGTGCCGCTTGTGCATGGCACCCCGTATGGGATGTTCGTGCAGGAAGAGTGGATTGATGAAGCATAAAGCTCCCTGGCCTGCTCCCAGATCCAGTTCAGAAGGACTTCGGGTTTGAATGGGGCAGAACTCCTGGAACAATGTTTCTTGGGTGCTTGTAGATGTGGCCGACAGGTGTGGTTTGGAATCTGGGACTACCGGTGCATCCTTTACTGACGGAGGACCGTTGCGTGGCCCGCGAAAGTTTAACTGGGAACTCCAGAACTCTGTATGACACAAGGCACATGGTCATTTCAGTGTTGGAAAATGACATTCTCGGTTGGTCGTTCCTTTTACACCTAGTTAATCATAGTCTAAACTGAGCTTCAGTGCTGAAACTAAACCCAACTCATTCTCACACTGAATCCTACGTTGTAATAACGGTGACGATCTATATTTACTGAATTTCCACAGACATTAAATGACCACAGTCTACAGTAAAACCACCATGTACTTACCCACACCCATATGAGAAATGGATTCCAACTGTTTATGGGATGAAGCTTTGGCTATGGCCTCTGGCAACTCCAGAGTAAATGGAAGAACATCCCTAATGTACAAATAAGTTCAATAAATCATCATCTTGAAAAATGACAATTTAAAATACAGAATTAAAGCCATACAAAAAGGAGTTTTAAATACCGGCTGACACAGTAGAAGGCAACAAGTCTACAAAGGTCTGGGAAACTGATAGCTGAGCTCTCCAAAGAGAAAGCTAGGGGGTAGAGTGTAATGATTAGTATACGTCCACATTCATCCAATGGAATTGTTTAACAGCAATTATTAATGGTTATAAATAGATAGATAGATAGATCTAGATAGATAAATAAATAAATAGTGCGTTCAAAATTACTGTCCCTCTACAGTGCTTATGTACAGTAGGTAGTGGAGAATGTTTTTAAACACACAGACTTAGTTCGTGGAAAATTGCAAGCAGCATTTCCAGAGACAAGACTACCACAACGCAATACTGTGTGAGATTTAATACATTAATATATATATGAGAATAATAATGAGTTTCATTAAACAAATATTTTCCCCATATGCAGCCACTGCAGAGGGACATTTTGAATGCACTGTGTGTGTAATGTATATATATATATATATATATATATATATATATATATATATATATATATATATATATATATATATATATATATATATATTAATTGACCATTTTGTGGTTGCTTGTGCTATTACTCACTTGAGTCCTTTTCCCGGATGACAAACTGTTTGACAAACGATGGTACGCTGTCATCAGCTAGCCTAAGACACAGCATTTTTTTCTGGGATGTACTGGACTTTCGCACCAAAAAAAGTCTACAAAATGTGCAGCAAACATTACATTTACTCCATCGCAATACAGTTTTTTTTTTTTTGTTTTTTGTTTTCCATTTTAGCTAGACTCTTGAGTGTTATTTTGCAACCCATTTCCCAGCATGAGGAAACTATAAGAGTGCAAAGCACCTTTCTGACATAATTGAACAAATGTTGATTGGTACTATCAATTCGTGAGCGCATGTTCCTTACCCCCGGTGGTTCGCGCTGTAGGATGTGAAGTGCTGTGGCTGAGTTGATAGACATCTGCAGCCATACGGGGTACGTGAGCAGCAGCCGATCCAGCACACTGATGCTCTTCAAGGAGCCTCGTTGAGGACATATCTTCTTCCCTCCTACTGGAGGGACATCTGGATAGTCATACACATGGTCGCCCTGCATCTACAACATATTAAACAACACCTGAGCAAATGATGCCATGAGTAGTCCGAAGAAAGTATCTGCGGTCTGATCCGGTGTGGTTCAAATGCAATGTTCAGGGTTCAAAGGGTTCTTTTACGTTCATTGAAGAAATAAATTTAACTGCAAAGTTTCACGTCAATGATCTATTGGTGTAACTCCCATGAGTATGAATGTGTAATGATTAATCAAGTCAATGATGAAATGGGTTTCGTTTAATCAGCATGATGCACACAAGTTAAAGGAAGCTTCTCATAAAAGAATTCTTGTAAATTTACATAATGATCACATTTTCCTTGGTTTTCTAGAGTTTACCAGTTAAAGCACTTTTCTATGAAACACACAACTATAATGACTGTATTGCTGATAAAGCACAAAATCCCCCCCCCCCCACCACCTTCCATGTCAGTAAATACTCTTACCTTTTTTTGTAATTTATTTTCTAGTCATTTCAAAGTGATTGTGTAACATTTTCTATTTTCTTCAAAATTGATTGTGTAACATTTTCTATTTTCTACACAGAAATGTGCCTTAATTCTCCTGATGACCTTCTGTCCTTATTGGATTTCCAAACTCCACCCCTCCAGGGCTCATTCCTCCTTCTGGTCATGTGAGTGCTGTTTGTCAGAATCTGACAATTTAATTCATCTATTTTATTAGCATTTTTGAGTTGAGCTTCTTTGACTGAACCTGTCTATGTTATGTTGTAACATGTCTTTAATATATCCTAAACATCCGAAATATCACAATGTCATCTAAAAGAGCCAAAATAAGCTACTACCAATTCTAATAAGATGAACTAATTCTGTTTATTCTTTTTTGCATGTTTCTTTCTTTTTCTACTAAAATTAATATTAGCAAAAGCAAACTTCTTGGCCTATACTTGGCCATAAGATTTGTATGGGCCTCTCAGACATCCCTTATCACACTTGTTTTGGGAAGATCTTCCTCTGGATTTTGAAGTACAGTTTGTCTTAATTCACTAACAAGGGTGTTCTCGGGTTCGAAGTTTTGGGAAGAACCACATATGGACAATCATTGCACAGGTATCCTGTATATTACTATTTGTACCATATATATTGCCTAAGGCACCTTAATATGTCATTTTATTGGTGTCCCAATACATTTGACTATACAATATGTATTAAACACAAAACTTTTAGATTATAACGGGTATCCAATAAGTCAAATAAGTCATGTTACATTTATTTAGAAAAAAATATTATTATTATTATTGTTAAATTGTTGTATATCTTCAACAGAAACTAACACTAAAAATTGCAATAACATAAAGGGAGTAATGTGCAACAAAACAACCACTATTTGAAATTATTATATTTTAACTAAAATACATTTTGTTTATTATGAAATAAAATGATAATTTGGGCACTTTTATGACTCATTTCCAAGTTTTCAGATTCAGGATTTATTTTTAGCTGCAAGTATGTTTACTTTTTCCACTGTTTCGCCGGAGTGTATTCACACAAAAGCAGAACTGACTCTTAAGAAGTAAAGTGTTAAAAAGTTTAGGTACCACTGGCACAGGCTGCATCTGAGTAGGATGGTGAAGAATATTCCTTTTTTAGCAGCAGATGGCTGCTATAGCAACACTGGCCCACATGTCCTACCGGGCATTCCCATGGAACACACCACACACACACACACACACAGAATGGGCAGGGGGGGGGGGGGGGGAAAGGGGAAACTAGAAAAGCGAAGCCCCGCGCACCCCAGAATAAACTTTCTTTAAACTAGGAAATAGGGACCAATTTTTTTAATCTCAGGATTATATAAATTCCCCCCCGAAAAATCAGCATAAACTAACAACCCCCCCGTTCAAAGACCTCCTACTGGAGGGACATTGGATAGTCATACACATGGTCGCCCTGCATCTACAACATATTAAACAACACCTGAGCAAATGATGCCATGAGTAGTCCGAAGAAATCCAATGCAATTTTCTTTCAAGCTGAACAAAGTGTAAATTAACACGTTCAAAATGATAATTAACTGCAACGTTCAACTACGTCACAAGATCTATTGTTGTAACTAATACATGAGTATGAATGTGTAATGAGGATTAATCAAGTCAATGGATGAAATGGGTTTCGTTTAATCAGCATGATGCACACCAAGTTAAAGGAAGCTTCTCATAAAAGAATTCCATTGTTCAAGACAGTAACATAATTATGATAACATTATTCCTTGGTTTTCTAGAGTTTACCAGTTAAAGCACTTTTCTATGAAACACACAACTATAATGACTGTATTTAGCTTGCTGATAAAGCACAAAATCCCCCCCCCCCCACCCCCACCTTCCATGTCAGTAAATACTCTTACCTTTTTTTGTAATTTATTTTCTAGTCATTTCAAAGTGATTGTGTAACATTTTCTATTTTCTTCAAAATTGATTGTGTGGAACATTTTCTATTTTCTACACAGAAATGTGCCTTAATTCTCCTGATGAGAGGCCTTCTGTCCTTATTGGATTTCCAGGGAACTCCACCCCTCCAGGGCTCATTCCTCCTTCTGGTCATGTGAGTGCTGTTTGTCAGAATCTGACTGGAATTTAATTCAAGCTATTTTATTAGCATTTTTGAGTTGAGCTTCTTTGACTGAACCTGTCTATGTTATGTTGTAACATGTCTTTAATATATCCTAAACATCCGAAATATCACAATGTCATCTAAAAGAGCCAAAATAAGCTACTACCAATTCTAATAAGATGAACTAATTCTGTTTATTCTTTTTTGCATGTTTCTTTCTTTTTCTACTAAAATTAATATTAGCAAAAGCAAACTTCTTGGCCTATACTTGGCCATAAGATTTGGAAATATGGGCCTCTCAGACATCCCTTATCACACTTGTTTTGGGAAGATCTTCCTCTGGATTTTGAAGTACAGTTTGTCTGTAATTCACTAACAAGGGTGTTCTCGGGTTCGAAGTTTTGGGAAGAACCACATATGGACAATCATTGCACAGGTATCCTGTATATTACTATTTGTACCATATATATTGCCTAAGGCACCTTAATATGTCATTTTATTGGTGTCCCAATACATTTGACTATACATATATGTATTAAACACAAAACTTTTAGATTATAACGGGTATCCAATAAGTCAAATAAGTCATGTTACATTTATTTAGAAAAAAATATTATTATTATTATATGAAGATTAAATTGTTGTATATCTTCAACAGAAACTAACACTAAAAATTGCAATAACATAAAGGGAGTAATGTGCAACAAAACAACCACTATTTGAAATTATTATATTTTAACTGCTGAATGCAATACATTTTGTTTATTATGAAATAAAATGATAATTTGGGCACTTTTATGACTCATTTCCAAGTTTTCAGATTCAGGATTTATTTTTAGCTAACAAGTATGTTTACTTTTTCCACTGTTTCGCTGAGAGTGTATTCACACAAAAGCAGAACTGACTCTTAAGAAGTAAAGTGTTAAAAAGTTTAGGTACCACTGGCATAGGCTGCATCTGAGTAGGATGGGAAGAAGAATAGAAGATTTTTAGCAGACAGATGGGGGCTGCTTATAGAAGCACACCAGGGAAGAGGCCCAAATGTCGGCTAATCAGAACCTGGGCATTCACCACACCTCCATGAGACACACACACACACCACACCCACACTAAACACCGACACACAGAACTAGACACTAGCCTAATGGAAGGCAGGGGTGGGGGGGGGGAGAATGATAAACTTTCTTTAAACTAGTATATTTTTTTAATCTCAGGATTATATAAATAATGATCTAGCAGAAAAGGTATATGAGAGGTGTCGTCCAACAATTTTCCAAGCAGAACAAATGTTTTTTTTTTAGCAGCATAACTTTTCTATTATTAAAGGATATGTTTCCTTCATAGTTGCACAGACAGAAAATATGAAAAAATACGCTTCAAATATGTTTTTGGAGATCTTAAAAATGTGTGTGTGGGGGGGGGGGATTTAGAAGTCATATGATTTGAAGAGATTACAGAGTTCATGTTTAGGCAGGAGAAGAAAGGAAGAGACCTACTTATAGGGTGTGTAAATGAGCTGAGCAAGTCCAGACTTGGTAGGGTGGAAGCCTATAAGTATGTGCTTTGGAGCTGTTTGTGGTAATTTTGCATAGCATCCATGATCCTGCAAGTATTAAGTGTACTGTTAACTGACCCATGGTTTGGATTATGAAGACTTCCAGAAGAAAAATAAGAGAAGAATCATTGGACAGTTGCTGATGTACTAATTTGTTGTCTAAGACTGAAGGTGCAAAATCGGACCAAGATTACCTTTTAAAGTTCAGATCTAAAGGTACACTATAGTATAGTGACTATACACACACCACAGTATAGATACAGTTTACAGGTCCCCTTTGTGAAAGCTCACTATACAGAGAAGACAGCAATCTAAATGTCCAAGAAATGTAGCAAATTAATATTGGTCCAGTCTAATTTTTTTTTCTTTTTTACCCCAGGTGTTAAAAAATTCCAGATCAGTATAAAATACTCAAATGTTGCCAACGCCATAATCTCATGTTCAGGACTCGTCCAAGCTTTGCGTATTTGTAACAGGGATCATGCTTCATAATGAGGAATGAAACCCAGAGATTTATAGCAGTGGAAAGAAACTCCCCGCTTACCTTTTCCACCTCGGCGATCTTCTTACAGTTCCAGTAGCTGAAATACTACTTGGTGCCACGAAGTTGTCAGATCCATGAAAAACCGCTGGACCACAGCAGCGTAGAACGGACCCCTTGTGTTTCTGCGCACAGGGGATTTCGGCAGCTCTGGTTCCTCTTCCACGTGTGTGAGAAGATCTCGTTGAGTCTCTTATTCCCCCCGCCGTGGGTGAACCTGTGATTCAGGCATTATTCACGCTCCTTCTTCCTCTGCGTGATTTCCACGGTGATCTTTTGTGAATGGCAAAAGTTTCTGTGCGTCTACGCATGCGCCCGGATTATAACCTGAGAGGTAGTCTACACCTTGTTTGGATTTTAGTGAGCTGGACTCCGAGTCAAATTCAGAGCAAAACTGGCGTCATAGGAAATGTTTATATAACATTTTGGATGAAATAGTTTGAATAGAACCTAAAGCTTTAGGTTTTATTTAGGTTTCTTCCTCTGTCGCTTTACCACCACCACAACCCACACTATTACTACTACTACTACTCCTATACTACTTTTATTACTATCACTAATATTCTTACTACTATTATTAGTAATACTACTACTACTACTACTACTACTACTACTACGTTTATTACTATTACTAATATTCTTACTGCTATTATTACTACTATTACTATACTACTTTTATTACTATTACTAATATTCTTACTACTATTACTAATAATAATAATAATACTGCTACTGTGGAGGGAGTGGTAGAAGTAATAGTAGTACTGAAGTAGTAATAGGTAGGTGGTTGCTCAGTGGGCTTTGGACCAGAAGATTGCAGGTTCAAATCCAGCACCACCAAGCTCCTACTTGTGGGCCCCTGAGCAAGACCCTAAATCTCATTTGTAAGTCATTTTGGAAACAGGTATCTGCCAAATGTCGTAAATGTAATACTAATATTACTATTAATTTTATTACTAATTATTAATAACTATTATTAATAATGCTTTGCAATACCTTCCTTGATCTTCATCTTATTACTACTATTGCTACAGCTACTTCTATCTTTATTATTATTATTATTATTATTATTATTATTGTTGTTGGTTGTTGACATTGTTGTTGTGGTGGTTGTTATTGTAAATAACCTGTTATTTATTTCGCATAAAAGGAATCGTGAAGCAGGAAGGAACATCAAAAGGAAATCCCATGCAAGGCCTCAGCTTTTTCCTGAAGATGGCAATACAACTCAAAAATGGATATTTTGCACAAACCTTACAACTCGTAAATTCAACATTATGTATCTTTTTCCTTCTTCTTGATGTATTTAGAATTGTTGATTTATTATTTTTCAGTATGAATGTATCACATATCTGTTCAGTATGTGCTGAAATAATATAATATAGCATTTGGACTTTTTTTTTTTTTACATACAAAACAATTAGTCACAATGATTACAATAATGTTCCCATAGTGGACTAAGGGTTCGATATGTATTTTTAAAGATACTTTCATCTTTTTAATCCAATAATTTTGTCATTTAAAAAAAATTACATTCTCTTTTTTAAAATAAATAAAATAATTCAGCATTCATAAGTAAGAAAACAGCTTTCTTTCCTAGAAGGTATATCAATGATCACCTCCAGAGTTGCAATTGTGTTTTTACGTTCATATGTTTTCGAATGCCCTGACGGAATCATCATATTACATAGATTTTTATAGATTTTAAGTCAGGAATGGTTGAAGAACTTCGTCATAACTATTACTTTGCAGCGTCATCTTAGTGCTTTCTTGCAACACGGGACTTCTTTGAGAAGCAACATCCGCCAACCGGAAATCGGATATGAAGCATTCCGAGCGGAGTTAGGTAAGATGAGAGCTAATTAATTAGCACACTTCTGTGCAGTTTCTCACTCTTTTCCTTATTTCGGTTTGGGATTTTTGGTTTACACTTCACATTGGGTGAATTCTAATAATTACAGCACGGCGAATGGGTGTGCTTTTATAGGGTTGGTGGCCTTTTTCATAGACCGTGTTCTTGATAGAAATTGCCAGAAATGCTACTAACGGGTTGCTAATAAAGCACGGCGCGCTGGGAAGTCGGCTATCGTTTAAGATTGAAATGGTACAGATCCGTATAGAACCTGGATTACTCAGATACATGTAAGATGGTTTACATTACCAAACTAAAAGCGTAAAAAAATGTAACCGAGTTTCTTTCGAGAATCATTAGCAACGGCTAAGCATGCTAGGTAGCGTGTAGTAGCTTATTAACTCAAAGCTGGCGCGTATACGGTCATGACGCTAGCAAGGGAGTCAAACCAGGAATTTACTAGCTTAGGGGGCTAATTATCACACACACACACACACACACACATATAATTTTTGTCTGACTGATCCTACTGTGCATGAAATGTGTTTTTGTATTCTTGTATGTACAAGAATGTATTTTATTAATGCACTCTAAACACATAAATTCGTGATTCAATGTATGATCCCTGTTATACACCAGCGTGGTAACATTTTTTACATCAGTGTCTCTGGAATGAACAAGAAAAAGCAAATCATGTTTATATTTGTCAAGTACATTTCATAAGGTGTGATATGTATGTGGCAGGATCCGGGGAGGTGTGCTGCCCCCCCCCCCCCCCCCTTTTTTTTTTTATGTAACTCCACTGTGCCCTAGTACTGAGCTTTAGTTTCATGCACTTTTGTGCACACTGTGGCATTTGATACATATAATCATTGATTCTGATGCATTGATGTTTGAGAACCTTTCTGGTCTTTCCAGTATGAGTTGTTAATCCAAAATGAAATGAAATGTAGGTTCTGTGTGTCTAATGATATAATGCTGTTGGGTATTCTTTATAACTGGTTGCACAGCAGAAATGCCAGACCCTGTTTTTTCTTATAACATTATGTATAAGATCTAGGTTGTGCTGTAAAAAGAAGTAGACAATGAGCCATGTTCCCCATTTCTAGGTTTTTTGTTGCTTGGCTGCAATGGACGACAACAGTGTGGTGAAGCTCTTTGTTGGGAATCTGGCATTGGAAACAACACAAGATGACCTAATAGCACTGTTTGCCCCTTATGGAACGCTGGAGACCATTACTTTACTGAGGCAGTTTGCCTTTGTCCATCTGCAGGGAGAAGGGGCTGCTGACTGTGCCATCCGTGGTCTGAATGGTCTAGAGTATCGCGGTCGCAACCTTGTTGTCGAAGAGTCTCGCGGAAGACCCCAGAACTCTGTTAAAGTGTATGTGGGGAACCTGAGTGCTCTGTGCACAACCGATGAACTGCACAATCTGTTTTCTCAGTTTGGCAACGTCTTGGAGTGTGAAAAAGTAAAAAGTATGCTGCCTTTTGAAGTGCTTTTTTTTTTTTTTTTTTTTTTTTTTAATTGTTTGTTTTCTGCTGTTGCAATTGAACCTTCGGTATGCTGCTTGGCTAATGTTGTTCTCTTCGTTCTTTTGCAGCCAAACCCAACTCCTCGATAGGTTATACATTTGTACACATGGAGCATCAAGAGAACGCAGAGAGTGCCATCGAGTCCCTCCACGGGACCTCGTACATGGGTCGGCCACTTTCTGTGGAGCTCTCAAAGGTCCAGCAAACGAAACCAGCAGCCATGTCCAAGGTGCCATGTGCACGTTGCGGGACACAGGGACACTTTGCTGGTGAGTGTCCCACCAGGCCGCCGTTGGAGCACCACCAGAGCCAGGCAGCTGTGCTTGCTGCTGCGGCTGCTGCCGCGGCTGGACTTCCTATTCAAGTGCAACAGAGCGTTCACAACTCTTTCTTCAACACCAACACCTCTGATCCGACGTATGCAGCGCTAAAAGGTCTGACTGAAGCCAGCGGCTCAGATGGGAAGCCGGTAAGCGCCGCAGTTTACGGTGCCCTAGCAAGTCAGGTGTACGGTGCTGTGGCTGATCAGGTCATAGGCCAGTCCCCAGATGACTCAAGCTATCAAGCTGAAGTAGAGGCACCATCAGCCACCACAGCCATGAATCCTGCCTACGGAACAAACTCTGCTACTTATGCCGGCCCGGCCTATGGGACCATGGGTGGGGCAGAGCCTGACCCACAAGCCATGTTCGAAGCTGCTCGGCAGCGATTCATCGAGCAGGGCCAGCAAGTGTTGGCTGAGCAGCAGGCTGTGACCAAATCAGAGCGTGACAGGAGCCCGGTGAGACGTTCTGCTCTGCTGCCTGACCCTGTTCCTCAGCCCATCAGTGCGTCGAGAACCAAACGCCGTGCTTTGCTGCCTACACCGCCTGGAGGACCTGAAGTGCCCACTATTAAAGACGGAGACCCTATTGCAAGGTACAGGCATGCCGCAATGTTTGATGTCTCCGCGGGCATGGTTTACAAGGATGATTTTTAAAGAAATGTTTTTGACAGAAGGTTTATCTTCAATCTTGTACTATAAATGCTAATGTCTAAGATGTTTATCTTGGTTTTTTTTTTTTTTTTTTTTCCTTTTCTTATTAGGTGTTATGCGGAATATGTTCAGCAGTACCAGCAATACCAACAGTACCAGCAGTACCACCAATACCAACAGTACCAGTACTATTATCCTCCACCACCACCTCTCCCACCTCCGCAGATGCCCACCATGCCCATGCCACCTACAGGGCCGATGGATGCCAGTCACTTGGCGGCTCCTGGAACCGTCGCATCTCCAAGAGCGTATGAGCCACCTCCACCACACAAGGATCCCCACCTCTGCAATCCTGACTACTCCCACCACCACATGCCAGAGCCCACATACCGATAGGGCCTACCACTTCACGTTGTGTGTGTGTGTGTGTGTGTGTGTGTGTGTGTGTTTGATGGGGGGGGGGGGGGGGGGCAGTGCTGAATGTGCGTGGCAGTTTTGGTCCTCATTCAATTTGATAAAGAAAGGGATACATTAAATATTTTCATTGGCTGTATGCACCAAACTTGTGTTATTGTTTTATTAGTGTATTCATTAGACCTCTTAAGTTCCAACAAACTTGTTGTCTAATGACACACCAGCTTGTTCCAGGAATTTCCCATAAACCATAGATGATACCATTTTGAGTACACCATCTTTTTGAAGATGCCATTGGAAATTCTATGTGCTGTAGTCTTAGGTTACTACAGCCTGGGTTTCAGAAACCACGATGGAACTTTGAAATACTAAGAGGACCTGTGTGGATGATGGGTTTGTGTGTGTATGGAATTGTCTTAACATCAGATTGTTTCACTTGCAACAGAGCTACACCTTAACATACATCAGATCATCTGTTCCAAATCGGTGGGATTTGGCTTTCGTTACATGCTCCATCTAAATAACACAATAGAACTTGATGTATTTCAGCCCATTAGGCACAGCCTGGGGGCTTATGATCTGCTCTCAGCATGAACCTTATCTCCGATTATATAATTCATCTGTTGGAATGAGGCTAGACTACAAAAAGGGTGTTTTGATAGGCTAGCTAGCATTCACCATTTCCCCCGAAAAGACTTGTCTAGTGTATGCCCGTACGTAAATCTTAGGTGTTTTTTTTTTTCCCCTTTCTTTCTTTCTCGACCCGCCCCCAACCCCCCCCCCCCCCCCCCCCCCCACCCCGTTCTTACCATAATCATTATTGACTCTGGGTTGGAGATGCAGTATCACTTGCACCTGTCGTTCCTAGCCTTGTTTTTCACTCATACATGGATAAAAATAATGTGTTCAGGTGACTATTAATGGGTAATCTTTCAAATTATATTTGTTTTTCCCCTGCAGCTTCTTGCGATTTTTTTTTTTTTTTTCCCTCTTTATTTTTCTTATTTTCTCAGAATCCTTTTGATTCCCCACTTCATTCATCCCAGTACATTTTCAACTGATTTGGCAATGCTCACTTAGATGCTTTGATTTTGAGGTTGTAAGGTCTATTGCATTAGGCCTCCGATTGATTTGAGAATAAAACACAGTGAATATAAACATGGGATGTATTTTTGTTCAAACATAATTTGTAATAAACCAGTGGATAGTGTTTTGTTTTTTTTTTTTTTTTTCCTCTCCTCTCCAGGCGGTTTGAATCAAACTCCAGGTTCAATTGAATTATTTCTCCAACTTTCAATTGAGGATTCCTAAAAGAGGCATATTTTAATACTTTTTAAATTACTGTGATTGTTCATTTGATTCAAATCTGCCTGTTTAACTGAGGAAGGGGTCTACACAAGGATTTCATAACATCTGATGTCGTAATATTTTGAACAAATGAATTTGCGGGCTGTTTAGGCTGTTCATTCTCGTTGCAGATCTGCAACAATTTCAAGCAAACATTTATTTGGTATTTTTCTAGGGTTTTGGCCTAGATTTATGGAACAGATGTTATGTAATGAGACTTTTTGTAGTCTCTTTCCTTTAATCCTTGTTTAAATTACTTGATTGTTCATTCAAATGTGCTTTACTGAGACTTAGAAGGGATATTGGCTGGTCTACACAATGTAAATTTTTTGGTGTGTATAGTTTATCATAACTTGATTGTATGTATGAAAGAAAAGTCAGAGAAAGCTCTCGTTTTTTAATGATCTTATGGCTGTTCCTCTTTCCTTTAGAATGCACCAACAATTTCAGACTGTCAAACTTCATTGTCTTTCATTGGTTCCAACATTTTTAATACTTTTTAAATTACTGGGTTCTTGATTCAAATCTGCCTGTTTAGAGAAGGGGTGGTTTCATAACATCTGGGTAATATTTTGAAACAAATAATTTTGGCGGGCTGTTTAGGCTGTTCATTCTCGTTGCAGATCTGCAACAATTTCAAGCAAACATTTATTTGGTATTTTTCTAGGGTTTTGGCCTCAGATGTTATGGAGACTTTTTGTAGAATCCCTTCATTGTGCTTTACAGACCTGAGTAAAATGATTGTAATGAAAGAAAAGTCAGAGAAAGCTCTCGTTTTTTAATGATCTTATGTCCTCTTTCCTTTAGAATGCACCTCAGACTGTCTTCAGTCTTTCATTCCAACGCTGAGAGATGGTGGGGTACATGCACAAACACAAACACACACATACATTCATAAACGATGGTCTCAATGACCTCTATTGGCCTGGATACATTAAATATTTGAACATAATAACAGATTGCAATGACCTGCAATTTTTTCCCCTCAGTGTGTTATGTCAGGGCTTTGCATTTTTTTGTGTATAATTTGCATTTCTTGAAAAACACCTGATAGAAAACTTGGCATTTCTGCTAAGTGTATCCAGGTTCTGCTGTTTAGAAGACGCTAAAGCCAGATTATCTTGGCGTGGTCATTGTTTTCGCACATTTAGTGGATCGGTGGTGGAAGTGTAAACCTTTAGTGCAACGAGCTTCCACATATTAAGGCTAAATGTCTGAAGTTTTGCTAGAAATAGTGCATGACTGGTTACTCGTACTGTTCTTCCAGCCACATTTTCCCTTTTCGCTAACTACAGCTAAAATGGCTCCCAGGCCTCAGGACGCCAAGTTGACACATGACGGGGGAAGAGAATTAGAGTCCCACAGTGGCATGGATGCACTCCCCAGAAAGGTAAAGCCCTCTGGCCCCAATCACGCTTGCACCTTGACCATACACCACTTTCCCTAAATCTCCTGCTCCAAACTCAGCTCAGATCCACCTTCTGGCTGAAGAACTAAATAATAATAATGGGGCTGTAACAGTGCCACAGCTTATGGTTACATAAATGATAAGACAGAGAAACCAGAGCATTAGCTCAGGCACACAAAGTACCCCACATGATCTTGGTTTGGTTGCTTGTTTTGTCTGTTTTATTTGTTTGCTGGTTTGTTTGTTTTTTCACGCCCCCTAAATATACATTGTTGGTTAAAGCTCCAGTGGCACATCCTTTCAGAAAGTTCCTAGTATTATAGATCAGATGTTATAAAAAAACAACAAAATGGGAACGTGTGAGATCACAGGGGAAATTGAATTGTTGGCTTGTTCTGTGGCATTTGGTGTTTCTTTTAAGCATTTTCAGTAAGACGAGACGAGATGCGCGTTCGCTCGCAACTGAGGTTCCCTGGCTGTGCTTTGAAGACAGCACAGCTTTAAGGGGAGCGCAGTGCAATCCAAAAGGCAAGAGCTGGCGCTGTCGCCTGGTAGGTGAGTAACCAGTGCGCCACTGTCCCACTCAGACCAATTCCCGTCCTTAATCTCCCAAACACTTCGCCTGCCCCATCACTCCGATTGATTTCTGTACACCTCCGACTCGCCATGCATGCCTCAGGGAACCATGCTTTTTTAGAATTCACTTACAGGAGATAGCCAGGAGCCGGCTCTCATGTGAGGACCGATGCGGGGGGGAAAAGAATTTCCAAAATAGTCTGTTGGGTTCTAGTTCTAGTTCTGACTAGATCAGAATGTTTGTCATTTTTATATAACGACTTGAAATCAGACATCTCCAGAATTCAGTTTAACAGTACAGGAGACAAACCTGATATCAGCTTAAGTCTTTCTTCATTTTCCATGATGTATTGCGGCTTTTACTTCATATTTCACTGAAGTGTGTGTGTGTACATGTGTATGTATGTAT
Organism: Kryptopterus vitreolus; assembly: GCA_030449085.1. Classification (NCBI taxonomy): domain Eukaryota; kingdom Metazoa; phylum Chordata; class Actinopteri; order Siluriformes; family Siluridae; genus Kryptopterus; species Kryptopterus vitreolus. The sequence goes on from JACRUU010000024.1 coordinate 6,421,390, forward strand.
GTGTGTGAGAGAGAGAGAAAATATGCGCCACCCCAAAAGTACATCATTCCTTACAATCCGTTTTTGTCAGGAGATAATTATTCAGGGACTATGCTTTAGTTGAACTAAATGCTACCATTTTAACTGAGATCAGTTCTTTTGCTATTGTCCCAGGGAAAAAAATCTTTTTTTTTTTGTCTTTGTAGTCATTTAATCTTGTAAACCTAAATTAAACAAATTTACAAAAAATAAAACTGTGTGTGCACCTTTGTAAAGGAAAATGAAAGCAGATGACACTATTTACAGAGCATCTTTTGGAAAAAGGTTAACTTGTGCAAAACTGAGGAAACCATTTTAAACTCTAAATCTACATGCAATAAGGGGTGCATCTAATGTCCAGCAGTTTATCAGTAAACATGCACTTATAGTGTAGTTTTATTCTGAATTTGAGATACTTTGATACTTTTTCTCCACCTGCCATCTATCTATCTATCTGTCTATCTATCTATCTATCTGTCTATCTACCTATGTTCAGTGAAGTGATTTAAGGTTTTAATGTGGTCATGGATGGACAGACAGTGTGAAGAGATCTATCCATGTTATTACTGGATTATAGTAACACAACCTGAGTGACCCAGTATAGACAAGTGTTTTTTTATTAAAAAAGTACAAAAACTACTACCCCCCCCCCCCATCATTTGTTACAAATAGCCCCCCCAGCCAAACGACTGCCCCAAATTTAAATAGCTCTGCCTTTACAGTTTAGGTCATCTCTCAAAAAAGCGAGTTTCTGATCAATGAACAAAGTGAACACTTTCTGAACAAAGTGTGAACAGGATTTTTGTCAGAAACTACTTATTACAATGCTTTGAAATTCACATGGGTCAATTTCTGCTGTATGGCATCACTGACTTTCAGCAGCAAATACGGGACATTTTATTGCAAGATACTAGACAGGGTTTACACTGTGTTCGTACACTGCGTTTCCTGGTTGTTCAGCTAGGTTGATTGTAATTCTCTGTTTTGCTTTGTGCACATCATTTGAAAGGTCGCCTGTGAGCTGTATTGGAGAACTTGATCATTAATTGGATGCCATAGTGAAAACTAGCGCCGACATCGGGGAAATTCAAGACTCGTATGAACAAATCGGTTCCAAACAGATCAATTCATGGCACGTAAACAAAAAACATTTCACACAAATATAGATTTTGACCGAATATCACAACTGATTCTCCATTTTGTATGCAATGAACTGATTCTGAAAATGCAGCTATTATTAATATGCAATTATATAATAAATGCAATATTAATATTTTTAAATATCCATTTTTAAATAGGTATGAAAATGATGTAAAAAAAAAAAAATTCCCTTATTCAAATTGCTGTAACTTGCAAAAACAGTCGCTCACATCAGTGTGATGCGACCGTCAGAAACTATAAAAGCTTTTTCAATATAAATGACAACGCAGCTCCGAGTGACAGTCCTAAAGCCAGGAAAAACGTCATCAGTGCCCCAGCAGTCTCTACATCCTTAGACTTGACCAACCTAGTGAGCAAAAAATGAACAACAATGTGGTTAAGTATACAGAACTAATTTTAACAATCAATAAAAGGAGTTTTCAGACCAAAAGTTGTGCGATTTAATTCCTTTCTAGGAAAGTCTTTGCACCAGATAATGGCTTTTAGGATTTTTTATCAATCAACCACAAAAGAAATGAGGATCAGTTGAAAGTTGAAATCTGTAGCACAATGGGCGTTTCACGACACTGTGGACCCGAGAGTTCTCCTGAAATTTTTTTTATATATTTATTGATAAACACTCTGCTTAAAAAAAAAAAAAAAAAAAAAAAAAAAAAAAATATATATATATATATATATATAGTTAGTTAATATATATATATATTATAGTTTATATATATAGTTATAAAGTTTCCTGCTTCAGGT